>JARHVA010000244.1:3440000-4037500 GCA_037957365.1 Torreya grandis
CATAATAAATTCTTCTCAATTATATTAACTCAACCATATTTAATACAATAATATAATTCCAAGTTCTTATTTTACCCCTTTATATGTGTGTTTATATATAAGAACACACAAAAAAACCATCAAAGTGATATTAAAATACCATGGTTGCCAAAACCATGGGCTATATAAAACAAGGTTTAAAACTACCCAAATATAGGCCAAAAGAGGTCCCAAAAAATGTGTTCCATGCTTCGAATAGGCAACTAGGTTGGATTAAATTTTACTTCTCTAGTCTAGTAGAGTGTCAAACATGGAAAATATACAACACGATTCCAACAAATATATGATTGTGACTAAGATTATCTATTTCTGCACTTTCCCTTTTTTTATTTGTTGGAGAGAAATGCACAATTTGTTATTTTCTTCCTTTTTATTGACTTATATTTCCAACAAATCAAAATAAATATTACTATGAGTCGGGAAACCACTTTGGGAGTTACATCTATGTATCCTACATACCATAATAATACCTCAACATAGTTTTGTGTGTGTAGGTGGAATATCTTAAGTAAAGGATAGTACCTCCTATTCCCTAGATGTGAAGATGCAACTACATGAACATTCACCTAAAATCTATTTTGGTACAAGTTGGTGATGGAACAAGACTTGAAGAAGATGAAGAAATAATGTTGGTACATTTTGAAATATCCAGGACAAGTAATGGTGTTATCCTCTTGGTGAAGATTTATAGAATAGGCTCAAGAGACTCACCTTATAAGAGTATTGGATGTGAATGTTAGATTATGAAATGACTAAGGATACATTTGTATATATGGACTCATCTAAGGTACACCAACACATACACAAATCCTAAAAGGTAGTATAATGTGACATTCTAGGCATTAGAGACCTATAAGTTAAGGATATGGTTCACATGGGCTGACTAGGACATAGGAAATATACTTAAATAATATTCTGGACATTTTGGGAGCATCGAGGATCATATGAAGGCAAATGAATAGTCGATCTTCAGGTTATCAAACATTATATATGAAAAGGATAAGCTATCATTAGATAAAAGTGAACAAAAAGTCAATATATGAGAAAGGCCTGTGTCAGGGGATGATGGTATTGGACCCATCACAAAGGGAAGATGTACCATATAGAGACAAATGTGTGTGTATGGACCAAGTGTGATAGAATAGGGAAAAGACACTATGAAAAAGAGTCTTTTACCAAAATTAAGTGTGTACATATTCATAATTACTAATTTTTCATGACTCGTAAGCCACCACAAAATAATCATGCATCGGTACTTCAAATGAATCCCTTGGTTTAAGAATATTTCACTAGTAAAAAGTTACCATTTGGATTTGGTACTTTTAATATAAGAGTATTTGTGAGATTTTATTGTAAAAATGAAAAATCCTTTGCACATCATTCCATCCACTCAAAGTTCTTACCTTTTTTATGCAATGAAGTAATAATATTTTCTACGTTGGAGAAACCCTCTGAAAATCGTCAATAATAATCTATAAGTCTCATGAAACTTTGGACTTATAATACATTATAAGGTGTAAGCCAATCAAGGATTACCAAACTATTAGTGGGGTCTACCAAAATTACATCTGCATAGACAATATGTGCCAATTAGTGCACTTGGTGTTGAAATAAGGAACATTTCAAGAGTTTTTCAAATAGGATATGCTCTCACAATCTCTATATTACTAGTTTCAGATATTGTATATCCTCTTCCTCATTTCGAGGGTAAATAAAATTATCACTAATAAAAATAGGCGTGAAGAATACCAATTAATCCTTAAAAATCCTTTTAATGAAATTCAAAAAGGTTATCAAGCATTCGTGATTCTAAAAAGCATCACTGTGAACTTATAGATCCTATAGTGAGTTCAAAAATTTATTTTTGCAGCATCCTCCTCCTTAGTTCTCAACTGATGGTAGTTAGGCCTTTGGTCTGTCTTAGAGAACATAACCACTCCTCTCACATAGTCACAAAGATCATATATATGGGATAAAGAATACATGTTATTGATGGTTTCTTCATTAAACATATGGTATTCAATGCTCAAGCAAAGGGTATCATCCTTCTCCTAAAAAAAAATGATAGTTGATCCGTAAGGAGTCACACCTGGTCTTATCAACCCAATAACAAGAATTTATTAAAAAAACACTTATGATCAAACAAATAATGGGCGGTGATGCGATACTAATCTTTTGGCCAATTTTCAATTTCAGGTGGAATGTCTATCAAGAACTCAAACTCTTGTTTTGGAAAACTTCATAGAAACTCCTCTAGAAATACATCCTAAAAATCACTTGAGATAATTCTCAAATGTTGGCTTTTTCTCATCATTGAGATGATCTATGTAGAAAATACAAAGGGTACACCCCTTCCTCTAATCCCTTTTTTTGTTGCATAACAGAATATTGCCCAAGACTCACGAGTCATGCACACCTTGGACTCTCACAGAATGTTTGTTATCATATAAGAAAACAAAATATTATTTAATAAATCCATGACTTCCCTCTGATGCCACAACTAATCACTCCCAAAATGAAATCATAGGAGCCTTTTGAAGCCACATACATATTCACTTGATTTTTTAAAAATATATAACTCTAAATTTGACTCAAAAGAGCACTACTCCACCATCCTGATGGTTGTATTTTTAATGAACTATCCATGAATCCATCATATATCCATTTCTCCTAGCAATCTTACTCAAAATTTGAGGAACAATTAAATACTCTAAATCTTTCGTAGCAATCAAAATATAAACTAGTATACCAAATAGCTTACATGAAGTTTTAATCAATGCGGCTTGATGTTCAACCTGCTTATTGTTTACCCCAATATAAATTCAATGTTGAAACTATTGTTGTTGACTATGTTGAGATTATGGATTCCTAGTTACCTCTAATGGGCACTCTAAACAATGGTTAGCAAAATGACTGTCATCACAGTTAGAGCAACCACACTTGGTCCTTTCATAGTAATATTTTTTTTCATATGATTTCCTTCTTAATTCTAAAAGGGAGGTCATAGGTTCAGATCCTAAAGGGGATAAGGTACACACACCTCATATTTGAAGCACAATAAGGTGCTTCCTACACACTGAGAGTATGGGGTGGTCCCATATGTTGTAAGCTACCTTACAGACCATAACCAAGACACAACTTGACATTGTGGACCTTAAAAAATATATTATTATTATTATTATTATTATTATTATTATTATTATTATTATTATATTATTCTGACAATTTTAGGCTTCTTGAATGGTAGAGTTTTTTGTTGTTGTCCTTTATTCTTATCTTTAACTCTTTTCAAGCATCAACTATCACTTAAAATTTTCATTCTTGATTGATAGTTTTTTGAAATACCTAATCTAGGGATTCAATCCCATCATGGGATTGAATCCCATCTCAACTTTCTAGTTATCCCACTAGGAAAACGCCTTTCCCAATAGTTGATAAGATCCCCATATCCCCTTGGGTTTTCTATAAAAGTTATGAAGCTCAAAATAATTCATCATATCTATTAAACATGACTTAGTGACATCAAAATTTTACATGGATATCCACTTTAAATCCCTAGACAAATCATTCTCAAAACATACCTTTTTCTTTGCCCTAATTCCATTAGCATGGACTTATTGGGGTTGGTAATTTTCCTAAATTTCCTTGGGTTCTTCCTTTTCCTCACCCCTCTCAAGTTCAATCCCACCCTATTCTTGCTTACCTCCCCATACCCATATTAACCTTGTATCTCACCCAAACCCTACGCGAGGGTGGTCATGTCGATGTGAGTCTCAACGAGGAGAGTGAGTATCTTGTTCATATTTATCTCTTACTTGTTTGTAGGGGCATTATCATTGTATAAGAATTTTGTTAGTATTAACATTAGTTATGTTGTGCCTAGTCTTCACTGTATTGGTACTTGAACAAGTAGACAAGAGATTTTAGCTTAATGAATATAAAAGGCCACATCTTTTATGCTCGACTTTGATACCACAAATAGAACCCTTAACTACAATATTGCAATTAATTTTCTTGGATTAACCTTTAATTATTTTAATTTTTGTAATCTCGTATAGCCTAATATGTTGTAATTTTAAGTTTAGAGGGCAATCCTTTGTCTCCATACATTTTATTAGATTGTACCAAAGGTTTTTATGAAATCAACAAAACAAGCAAATTGTAGATATTCTTTAGTGTCACAATAATTTCCACCAATAATCCTAAGAGTTAAGGTATGATTAATACTACAATGTTTTCTTTTGAATCTATCTAGGCCCCTTGCTTTTACTTTATTTTTATTTAAATTAATTGCTAATTTTTTCCAACATTCTTCAAGCCATTAAGGCCATTCTAGGAATAAACTACTTGGAAACAAAGCCACTAAGGATAATTAATTCGATGGCTTTGATTCCAAACAAAATGGAAGTGTTGTAGAAACCTTTATTAAAAAAGAGCATTATGGTGGTTTTTCATAAGAACTTCAATTTTTTGGAAGGGAGTGCAGGGGTTTGGTTTCCAGGCATCTTTCATGAAATTGGAATTTCATTTTTTTGAACTTGTCAAAGTGGTGGCTAATTTTCAAAGAGAACTCAAGACAGGGAATAATCCGACCAGAGTGGTGGATGCAATTACATAGACATATTTGGTACAATTCATTTAGTCAATTTTCCTACCCATCATTTGATGGAGAAATAGCCGAGTAACTTGTTTGTTAAGGCCACGAGGAAACTAGTTTAATTGGCAAGAGTTAAAAGGAGTGGTTCAAGAACCATGACAAAGTTTGCATTAGGGGAGCTTCCACTTCATCACATGTTGGGGTCAAACAAGAGCCAAATGTTGATCTTGTTGATCTAGATTCAAAGATGAAGGTTGGCTTTTGATTGGTCCCTATGTTGGTTGTTCTAATGGTTTTGGTTGTGCTTGTGATTTCAATTGATTCTCTAGTGTAATGCTAGTTTTTCTTGTTTTTGGTTTCATTTTGGTCATATAATCATTTCTCACTCGTTAGTGTCTACTTGATATATCCAATTTTAGTTATAGTTTCATTTGCTTGGCTGTTATTAGGTCAATTTTGGCCTTGACCCTAAATCACGAACTTTTTTTTAATATTTTCTATTTTAGATAATTAAAAGGGTGGGGAATCCTCAACCCCTATTCATTGATTAAAAAAGAGTTTAACACTATGAATCATATCATAATAATTTTGTAAATGTCTTAGATACATATAATGCAATTAAATAAATAAATATTTTTTCAAAAATATTGTACCTTTTTTAGGTTGATGTTGGTGATCTGAAATATCGAACTAAAAAAGAGATACGTAATATTTCCAAAAAACTTTTTTTATTTATATAAACTCTAAAAATATAAAACCTTCTATAATCCATTTGAAGTAAATTTGATAATCATATAACATTTAATTTTTAAAACTTTTTTATAAAACAAAAAACAATTTTATTTTAAACTCTATCAAATAAAATAAAATTTTAAACAAATTATCTAACATTCTAAGGAATTATGAAAGCTCTATATTTAATGTTTTATTATTGTTGACCATTGTAATATGTAAAGGCTATTTTAATCAAATAGTTATCGTTAAGAAAAAATAATTAACCACGAAATGGACCTTCAAATGTTGAAGTATGCCAAAGGGTAATGTGGACATCTCCATGTGGGCAATGTAATCAATGTCTATCACAAGTCCTACAATTATTATCTGATAGATGTGACTGATAGACTCAACCACCCCCTTTAATAGTCTTGTCACTTTCTAGTTTCATGTCTCTTTCGTAGAAATTAATCATGATGGCTTGTTAACTCATCTATTATGATATAGATTTTGTAGATACTGGATATATATTATTAGAAATAGATAGGTCCAAAGTTTATTCATTTTTGATAGATTAGAAGTTCGTAAACATATCAATTTAATTTAATTATAACAATTTAATTAAAGGAAACATTGATTTAGATATATAATTATTCATTGTATTATAATTTATTTTTTAATATAATTTAATTTTTAAAAGAAATAAATGTAAGTTTATTATTTTTTCATTAAAATATATTAATAATTTTTTTTTAAATTTAATATTAAAAATTAAATGATATTTATTTTATTACATTCATTTAAAATTTAAATCAATTTTATCTTTTTTTAAAATCTTTTTTATAATTTAAAGACATAATTCACTATCATCCATACTAATTCAATTATACATATTCGGTTTGTATTCCTAATCGTTTAAACCACCCAATCCAAGTCAAGAAAAGGAACGAGACAAACATTTATACAGAAGATTATGGTCCCACATAATCCAAGTTAAGAAAAACTCCGTCGAATATTTATATAAAAAATCACGGTCATTAATAATCTTTTCAAACACTTATTTACGTGCTTTTTTGAGGCATGGAAAAACATGATGCGTGTAAAGAATGAAAAATGGGCCTTCTATTCAGTTTTATTTTAAAGTGTTGGCCTATTTATTTATGTGAAAATGGTTTAGTTTAAATTAGAGGTTATTTAAATTGTACACACACACACACACACACACACACACACACACACACACACACACACACACACACATTATTTATCATGTTTTATGTTAGGATTATCCATACAATCCTAATACTAATTAGAAACATTTTTATATTTCTAACATTTAGCTTGTTGATCCTTTTTTAGCATGGGCCCATCTAACCCAATCTACCTTTCACATTTCTATTCATTGAAAGTCGACATGTGCCTTAGTATTATCAATCTTGAATTCAAAGGCACTTATAAATAGATAAATGTTAGTAGTATATTTGATAATCAAACAACAATTATAACACTTATCATTGTTTAAGCTAGCATTCTATTGTGGAGCACTTTTCACACACAAGCTGAAGTAATTTTTATTTATTGAAATATTATTCAAATCTAATGGGTTTGATTATTCAACGTCTAGTTAGTTCACACTAGCCACCCAAAACCCTAATCCAGGTCCTCAAACTTTGTTTTCATTTACACTGTAGATCATACATATTTAGCTCACTATAGGAAGGCATGAAACAAAAGAGAATAAGTAGAATTATAGACCAACAAAATCAAATTTTAGGTGGCAGTGGTTTACTAGGAACATTTGTATGGTCCTAGCATCTTGATTTGTTTAATTACATATTTCAGTATGACATATGGTAGATCTTCAAGTGTGCATTTTTCAAGGCCATATTATGGTGAAAATTTTATGATAATGCTTAAATCAAATAATAGCCTTTTATTTCCCCTATTTCCTTACATGTCTTATTGAGCATTTGATTAAGCATTATTTCTATTTTTTACACGTTGTATCATGCCTAATTAGATGTAGCTATATTTACGTTGATAGACATATATATAATGGGAAATCAAGGTACTAATAATATCACTATACGTGGTAAGCCCATGGACATTATCACTAGGGGTAATTTTAAAATGGACCCCTAAAAATCTTTATAATATCCTGGTAAATCTAGACAACATGCATAATTCTATTGACTAATCTTTGGCAAAACCACCATGCATATGTAAATTGAATAATTATTCCCTTAGCTCTTTAAAAAATATATATTATTATCGAGAAAATTGAATAAAATATTCAAAGTAAGATATAATTTGTTGACAACAAGTCAATCAACTATTTTTTTCTTTATTGAGGCTATCCACACAACCATACATGCAATATGCAATGATAATGCATTCAAATTAGTCAATTCACCTTTGCCAACATCTTGCCAAAATCGGAATTTTAAAACATAAGATACAAATTCCTTAAATAATTAGGTATTTGATAGTGGTTTTGATTATGATGGCCATGATAGACATTTATGCCCTTACACCTCAAATGCACGAAACCAACACACAACTTAAATAAGCACGATGTCCTCAATCCCAAATATATCCCTACTAAAATAAGGGTTTCCTCTTAAAGCATATTTTAGATCTCCTTCTACTATCTCCAATATATCCATAAATTCCTTCCTCACTTTCTCTCTTATTTCCCATATAATTTTGGCCAATCGTAAGGTTGAATCATACACCTGCTGTCATCCGACAAGCTCAACACTAAGACAACTTGAACAATTAACTATGGTTATTAACCTCATATTTTGATATTGATATCTGAAGGTGATTCCATATTATAATATCATTAAATTGAGAATCATTCTTTGTATATGAAGTGCATTTATTTGTATACCATATACCCTATCTAGATATTAACCTCTTAATTTGGTAGGAATTTTCGTGTTTTCTATTATAATGGTATGTTTAAATGATTGTATGATTTTTAAAATCCTACAAGGCAAGAATTTAAATATATATAATTGCATAAGGATGTAAATTATGGTGGTATTTGGGTTTTGAGTACTTCATTTTAGCACCATTTTCATTTTACAAGTTCCACTACCACTACCACTATAAGATTTTATCTTTCTTGTGTTTACAAAATATGTTACTGTATGATTATTTGTAACTTATACTACACTCTATAAAGATGTAGACACTGAAACCTCACTCCAAACATGGTAAAGAATGGGAATATTAATGGCACAAATCAAGAAATTTGTTTTCATCTTAGTCACTGACGTAAATTTGGTGTTTAATGCATCTCAAATTTCACTTAATTTTTCAGACTATTTCAAATCTTATTGTATGATTTTCATAGGCCTACAAGATAGAGAATTGATATAGTTGCGTAAGGATGTCATTTTGGGTGGCATTTTATACTTAGCATTGGGATCTTGAGTAATTCATTTTAGCACCATTTCCATTCTAAAACTAGAGATTCATTTCATGTATTTCATTATCAATACTTATAATTCAAGTGATTTTTCACATTATGTCATTTACATTTAATAAGAATTTACCGATAGGTTAATCAAAACATTTCCATCCATACATACCATCTCTATAGGCTAAGATCTTCAAGAGTAACCATTAACATTGATTGTCTTATTAAAAAAATAATGTTGATCATTTAATATATCAAAAGTTCAACTGACCATCAATAGATATACTAATACAACACAACCTATAATTTTCACTAATTTACAAACAAATATCTATTAAAAAGGATTTTTCTAAAAATAATTTTCATACTATTAAAGAATAACATTATAAATTATGAAAAAAGGAGTACAAAAATAATTCCAATAAACTCAAAAATAAAAAAGAACATATAACTAAAAAAATATATAATTATGAAAATATGTGAAAATAAATTATGTTCTCCTATATCTTAATGATCTCACCATATCTACAATCTTATCAAGGGTCACTTCCTACTCAATCTTGAAGAAATAAGATAAATAAAATAAAGAATCTTCCAAATATAAATTATTGTAGAAATAAAATTTCTAGTCAAATATTAATGTAACTCAAACATCTCTAAAAGAAATAATTATATGGATGTCTTAAGATGTAAAATAGTCATCTCCTTATTTTATAGTAAAGAAAATATCTTAAGAAAAAAAACACTCAATTTCAAATTACAAAAAATAAATATAACAAATATAATATGCCCAAAAAATATAATTATTTATGTCTATACTTAAAATAATAAATAAATAAATAAAAATTATTTAACAATATTTTACAAAATCTAACACAATTCATTTTTAAAGAGTGAAGCATTATGATTAAATTTATCACACAATATATAGTAATAAATGGATTATAACTTCAACTACTATTTTTTTTAAATTTATTCTAGATTTATGATGCACATTCTTTTGTTGTGGTTAACATTTTAAAAATGGTTAATATTGATTAGTCATTAATTCATTAATTATGACTTAGTAATAAATTTTAATAAAATAATTTTTATTTTTATTTTTATTTAAACTTTATCTAGGGTTAAAAAATAAAATATTATTATATATATTTTTAAAATTATATTATACTTTTGAATAATAAATTTAAACTTATTTAGCTATTTAAAATCAATTACACTAAAATAATGGGAATAACATCAACATATATAATTGAATAACATACACTCTTTATTCTTCTGATTTGCATATTGGAGCAGAACACTATTAAAACTATGACGTGAAGTTAGTGTAAACAAAGAAAATACCAAATAGATTTCAAAAAAAAGTATTAATCATACATTTACAAAATAAGTTATAGTTAAGTACAAATGAAAGTTACCAAATACAAACAAGTGTTGATCACAAAGTGGAAACAAGTATTAATCATATCTTTATAGTAGAAGTTATAATCAAGTATAAATGGAACAAACTAGAGCCTCTATTACTTGCACTCATTTAACCTTCTGATTTTATATTCTAAGAAACATTTTCAATTTAAAAAATAATAATTAAGTATAAATGAAGGTCACTAAATCCAAACAAATCTTGATTACCAAAAACATCCTTCAATAGTAAGAAATAAGACAAAATACAATTAAAAATGTTGGAATTCCACAAAGAGTAAGCCACCAAAATAGATTGAAACAATTATTGAATGTCAAATTTAGAAAACAAATATTGTAAATTGAAAGATGTTATTCTTTAACCACAAAATACTTTCTTATTTGATAAAAATTAAAGAATATATTTAATTAAGAGATCAAAGTTACAACTTAACTGATGATAAAAAGGCATTAGAAACCAGTAGAGGAGAACCAAAGATGAGGCAATAATACAGGGTCTTCCTATCTTGGAGTTTTGTGTGTAACAATTGAGCACCATGCAAAGTCCAAGATATGCATTTCTTTCCAAAGTTCTAGAAAAAACATTATACATATTGACACAACCAACACATATGAAGGCATGATAATTTAACATAAAAGCAAAACAAAAGTAACAAAAGACATACTCAAACTTGACGGCCCCACAACATAAAAGACTCCTTGGGAGAATTTTGCCTTTTTTTTTGGCACGTACATGCTTGGTCTGCTTTCTCCCATCATTTCCCTCACCCAAAAGATCGTCAACCTACAACACACTGTTAATGGAAATTGGGCAAACAACGACTACATGGTTAGTTTCAATGGGGTTAACTGTTAGAGAGGATTCAACCCGAATGGTTGGTATAAAATACATCCTTTAAATAATAAAAATAATGGATAAGGGGTGTTGCTATAAATAAGACAACATTTCTAAGGTTTGAATCACATAAAAAACAATTGTTATTAAATCCTGGTTTCAATCACCATGAACTCAGTTATATATCCACGAGTGAAAACAAAACTTGTAAACTACATATGATTAGAAACCAGTTTATATATATATATATATATATATATATATATATATATATATATATATATATATATATATATATATATATATATATAAAGCAAAGCAGTGCAACTACCACCTACAGGCATGCATTGCATCTTGCTTTTTGGATTTGTATAATTATACCATCAAAACTACTAAATACAGAACAAGCATCTGGAAACACTCTAGATAGTTTAGATTTTTTCAAAGCACCTTGCTATATATCTTGCTATACTCAATAGGAAATGTACCTAGTTAGTAATAACCTCCATCTTGGAAAAATGTGAATAACAAGACTAAAAAGGGATTATATAGTAAAAATGAAAGAGTTGCATTATTTATTTCTTCAATTCAAATGTCATTGCCCAATAACTGCACAATGCACCACCGCCTCCAATATTATTGTTTGCATATAAAATAATTTACATGTTTTTGGCAACACCTGCACACCAAAACCATCATAGAACTAATTTAATAGACCCTAAAAAACGTACCGTCATACAAATGTAGGTGCCCAAATTTATGCAGATTACATTAACATATGCATAAACCAAAGTTGTTTAATA
The DNA here is from genome assembly GCA_037957365.1 of Torreya grandis. Lineage (NCBI taxonomy): Eukaryota > Viridiplantae > Streptophyta > Pinopsida > Cupressales > Taxaceae > Torreya > Torreya grandis. Next base: position 3,451,841 of record JARHVA010000244.1, read on the forward strand.
GATTGCATTTTATTAGTTGTTAGACCTTACCTCTTAAATTATCTTAATAAGAATAAACATGGAAAAATAATAATCAAGCCGAAATTAATCTTACTATCAAGAATCCCCACTACACATTAAGTGGCTTGACAATCACTAAACAAAAGGGTTTATCTAATGTGAAAGAAAGAGTAGCATTGAAGACCTTGTTCCTTTCTAGTTTACCAATAGGATGTGTGCAAGAAACATAATAAGGATGTTTATAAATCTTTTGCCTAGTCTTAATTTATGTAGTCTCTACTATATTGTGCTTCTTTCTAGCGAATGATAGTTGATAATGCCCACTAGGGCTCTTCACAACCTAGCCTACAGTTAAAATAAAATATGTCACACCTACTTTCCAAGTAAAAGTTTATTGCATGCTTTTAAACTTTACTGTAAATCATGGGACTCAAAAATTTGACAAAGATGCATATCATGTGGATTCATATTTTACTTACTCTGAGAAGAGTGTTTGCCATTTTCCTTTTGGATTGCAGCGAGTGGTTCAAATTCATTATTATACTCATCACAAACCAAATCCATGATCAACGTATTATCCATAACTTGATGAGAACTCTTTGGCATACTGGTAGACGTAGCAGTTGCAGTACCAGGGCATACCTTTAAATCAATGTTGATCTTCTCAAATTCACAAATAATCGTGTTTTTCACACACCCATTTTTTTTTCCAATTATCTGAATCCTGAAATTTGACCTATAGATATATTTAAACACTAGAAAATCTCCATATTCTATAACATAATCATGTAGAAATCTTTCCCAACCCTGTGGAAATGCAAGAGGAATGCATTGTAACAAACACAACAACAAATTTATTTTTATGAAGTTTCAATGCTATGTATAGAATAAATAAATGAATAAAGTGTATGAGCACTGGAGTTACCAATTTTTATGTGAAGTCTCTGAACATGAGTTTGAAGAAATAGGCACCCCCATTAAAATGCTCTCTTTATGTATTTACCAAGATTTTTATAGCATCTCTTACTGTAAACTTGTCATAGTAGAAAAATTTCCCCTCTTTCTTAGCCTGTTAGCATCGTTGTAGGGTCTTTGCTTGTTTTATTTTCCATGATTGACTAGATTTATAAGGAAATAAAGGCCTTCTCTATTCTCCACACACCAAATCTACACACCAACATGTCCACCATCCTCGATCCACCTCAATATACTCCTTAATCAGGTTGGGCATCCTATGCTTTTATTGGAAAGCATTTATTTGCATAGTGGCATGGCTAGGGAAAGGAGACACTACCCATATGCACACCTGTAACATTGAATGGTGAAGTCCTTACCCTCCTGCTATTAGTGTAAGGAAATCAATGATTATTGTAGATGAAAGCAACATGGGTGTTGATTTTTGTCTAGTGCATAGGGCCTAGGTGGGCTTGTTTCAGTTTCCACCCAAAAATGTCATCATCTTTGGCCTATCACTCCAAATAAACTTTATTAAATGTGCATTAAGGCACTCATGCCGCAGGAGCCATTTTTTTTATCCAAATAAATTTTATTAAATGTGTACTAAGGCATGCATCACATTTCTCCAAAAAAATTTAGTAGTGCGTATTGACATCACACTCTAATGGGTACTGTGTATGACATCAACATTCTGCCCTTTAATAACATGTTCATAATTTCAACCAATCAAAGTACAAATAAATTATTTTTTTCATATTTTTGATTAACAAATGTGTAAGTTAACTTTTGAAAACTTGTAAATTTTTCAATGCACAAAGAATAATGAATTTTGATTGGTGAAGAATGAAATTTTTAATCCAAGGTTAAAGCAAACTGAATGCTTTAGTATACCCCTTCAGGACTAATAATAGATATATATTTTTAATACAATTAATATTAATATCTCTACTTTTTATCAAACAATCCCACAAGGATGAAGGATTTTAATTTTTGATTAAAATATAAGTATAAACTAGTGAGCCAGTTCCCATTTCATTTATCCATTTTTTTTAATGAAAAAAAGGTTCAATCTCTTAATTTCATAAATAAGAATGAAATTATGTAAATTAGTTGAAACAAATGATTGCATGAAATAAGGGTGGTGTTTCAAAATACTAGAGTGAAATAAAAGGTGAGAGATGAGATCTAGATATCGAAGCTATAAAGAGTCATGTCCTACCTTTTAAGGGCATACATAACATCCATGGTCGTCACCATCTTTTGACATGCGTGTTCTGTGTAGGTGATTAGATTTATGATCACATTCCCCACAAAGATCTTCAATACACCTTTGGTTTCTTCATAGATGAGATTGTTGATTCTCTTCATACCTTCTCTCTTGGCTTGATGCCTAATTGAAGGCTTGGTAATGCCCTAAATGTTATCATGAAGGACCTTAATGTACCTCTTCGCTCCTCCCTTTTCTAAACCCTTACCTCCCTTCCCTCTTCCAGACATTTTTTCCCAACAAAAATAATATTAAAATCCTAACCCCAAAAATCAAAGATTAATTTAAAATATGCTCTATTAGATAGGCTTGTATCATCACATTGTGTGTGTGTGTGTGTGTTTTGGGACATTTTCTTCTCCCTCTTTTGGCTATCATATTTAGTTGACCCCTATGATCTATGTCAAAGGAGAAGATAGAATTTCATGCCCAACAACTGACATGAGTGAAAACACATAAAATAGACTAATATTTTTTAGAATGTCTAATGCACATTCCACACAACTAAATTATCGATTAGCTAGCAATCTTCATGGTACGAGATACACAATGTGTCCAAACAAACTTGCATTCCTAACTGATATGGATGAAAATGCACAAGTGGCCACACAATTGTTGCACATCCCTTTTGGCCCCACTTGCTCTAATTGACCTACATGCTCTCAAACAATCCTATAAACCTCTAAGTGAACCTAGTGGGTCCCATGGCCCCAAGGCCCAAACTGGACATTCAACTAAGGTGAAGTGGGATAGAACAACCACTAGATCAAACTATTCTAATTAACTCTTTGTAGTGTTCAAAAATATCTTTAGATGATTCTAACCAATCACAAGGCTCTATTCGCACTTAAGATGTAATTAAAATCTTTTTTTGACTTAAGTCAAAGTCATGAAAAATGCTCAATCAAAAATTATGAATTCCCCATATGACCTTCAAAGGGGTATAAAATATCTCAATTAATCCTCCTGATAATACAAATCATATTACAAAGAATCAATATGAAGGATATAATCAACAAGTTGGAATCATGAGGTGAAATTTTTGTGTTAGGTGCGATATCTAATGTTGATTAGGGTTACACTTGCACTTTTATAATTTATTGGGAAAAATATATATTTTGGTGTTTTCTTCTTTCTTTTTAACTTAGCTTTCCAATAACTCACAACAAATAAAGTTATGTGTCGAGAAATCATTGAGGGAGTTACAACTATGTATCTTGTATGTTAGAATCATACCCAAATGTAGTTCTCTATATCTAAATGGAATATCTCGACCAAGGGTCAGTAACTCCTCTTCTTTAATTGTGAGGATGCAACTACATGAACATTTGCCTAAACCCTATCTTGGAACAAGTTAGTGATGGCAAAAGTCTTGAATAAGATGTAAAAATAATGTTGGCTCAATTTGTAGGATTCATGGCAAGTAATTGTGATGTCATCTCAGTGAAGCTTGATAGAATATGCTTGATAGATTTGGCTTATAAGAGGCCTATTGTGAATGTTCTATCATGATATCACTAAGGGTACCTTTTTATATATATACTCCTCTAAGGCACACCTACACATGGGTCGATCCTAAAAGGCATGATAATGCAATAATCTAGGCATAGAAACCTAAGTTAAGGAAATAATTCACATGTGCTGACTAGAACATAGGAAAATATAATTAATTAAATTTTTTGACATTATGGGAACATCTGGGGTCATGTGAAGTTAAATGAAAAGTTAATCTAGAGGTTATTAAACATTTTGCATCAAATAGATAGGTTATCATTGGATAAAAGTGAACATACATTCAATAAATGAGGAAAACCTATGTTACAAGATGATGATAATGGACCCGACACAAGGGGAAGATGTACAAGAAATATCCAAATGTGTGTGTATGGACCAAGTGTGATAGAATAAGGAAAATATGCTATGAAAAAGACTCCTGTACCAAAATTAATTATCTAAAAATTCATAAATATTATTTTTTCATGACTCATAGGTCACCACATAACCTGCATCTATACTCCAAATGAATCCCTTTGCTGAAGCTTCTTTCACTAATATAAATTTACGTTATAGATCTAGTACTTCTAGTGTAAGAGTAGTTGTGAGATTTTATTGTAACAACTAAAAACTCTTTGCACATTATTCCATCCACTCAAACTTAATCCCTTTTTTATGCAATAAAGTAATAAGTTTTTTTATGTTGGAGAAACCCTACAAAAATTATCAATCATAACGTATAAGTCTCATGAAACTTAGACTTTCAATACATTCTAAGGTGGAGGCTAGTCAAGGATTCCATTAGTTTCATGGTGTCCGCCACAAATCCATCTGCAAAGAGAATATTACCCTAATAATGCATTTGGTGTTGAAAGTAGGAACATTTAATGAGTCTTTTAGATAGGACATGTTCTTACAATTTATATATTCCTAGTTTCAATTGTTGCATATTTTCTTCCTCATTTCGAGGGTAAATCAAAATATCACTAAGAAAGATAGGGATGAAGCAGACCAAGTAATCCTTGAAAATGTTAATAATGGAATCCAAAAAGGCTATTAGGCATTTTTTATTCTAAAAGGCATCATTGTGAACTCATAACCCCCATAGTGACTTCAAAAGGCTATTTTTGAAACATTATTCTCCTTAATTCTCAATTGATGGTAGTTAGACCTTTGGTCTATTATAGAGAACATAAACACTTCTATCATGTAGTTAAATAGATAATCTATATGAGACAAAGAATACATGTTTTTGAAGGTTTCTTTATTTATCATATGGTTTCAATGGTCAAGCGAAGGGTATCATCCTTATTCTATACAAAAATGATAGGCGTTCTTCAAGGAGTCAACCTTGGTATTGTCATCCCCTTAGCAAGCATTTATTACAAAAAAACCTTAAGATTAAATAAATAAGTGGAGGTGATTGATAATGATCTTTTGACCAAGGTTCAGTTTCATGTAGAATGTCTATTGAGAACTCAAACTCATGTTTTGGAAAAAGTCTTAGAAACTCCTTTGGAAATATATCCTAAAATTCACTTATGATAAATCTCGAATGTTGGCTTCATCTTATCACTGATTTTATCTATGTGAAAAGTATAAAGGATACACCCTTTCCTCCAAGCCAATTTTAGTTGCATAATAGAGATTTGCACTATACTCACTAGTTATACACACCTTGGACTCTCACAGCATGTCCATTATCATATAGGTAAACAAAATATTTAGTTAAAACTAATAACTCCACTACTTCCTTTTGTTGCCACAACCAATCACTCCCAAAATGAAATCATAGGAGCCTTGTAGATCCACATACATGTTCACTTGAGTCTTAAAACTGATAACTCCAAATTTGATTCAAAAGAGTCCTAATCCACCTTCCTAATGGCTATCCATGAGTCCGTCATATATCCACATGTCTTAACAATCTTAGTCAAAATTTTAGGAGCGATGAAAGAGTCTAAATCTCACCCAAAGGGTGTTCATGTTGATACAAGTCACAATGAGGAGAGTGAATATCTTATTCATATTTATCTCTTGCTTGTTTTAGGGCACTATCATAATACAATTTTTTTTTGTTAGTGTTAACATTAATTATGTTGTGCCTAGTCTTCACTATACTAGTACCTAAATAAGTTGACAAGATGTTTTAGCCCAATGAATACAAAAGGTCATGTCTTTGATGCTTAACTTTGACATTAAAACTTGAACCCTTATTTAACTTTAATGTTGCAATTAATTTTCTTGGACCCCCCTTGAATTGTTTCAATTTTCACAATAAGTCTCTCATACAATCTAATATATTATAATTCTAAGTTTTGAGGGCATTTCTTTGTCTCTGTACATTTTATTAGATTGTATCAAAGGTTTTTCTGAAATAAAAAAAATAAGCAAATTATAGATATTCTTTATTGTCACAATAATTTCCACTAATAATCCTAAGAGTTAGAGTATGATCAATACTACAATGTTTACTTTTGAAACCAACTTGGCCCTTTGATTTTACTTTATTTTATTTTTTTATACATGCCTCAATACACAACATTCACATGGAATCACTAAATTACATAAAATATCAGTATATCAGCCCATAAATAGAAATAAATATATAGCAGGTTACAATGATAAGTAAGCATACATCTAAATTAGTGAGCTCCTTTGCCTACATAACCACAAGTAAGGGGCATCCATGCCATCAAATTCACCTAGGGCATGATCTTAGCCTTAACTACTTGACTCTTTATGTCAGGTACCTAGAGGGATTTGTACCCTGGTGGATGGATAGAAATAACCATCATCCTCATCAGTTGAACTATATCCCTTTTGGTTTACTTTAGTTCATTCTCAGAATAAACTACTTGGAAAAATATATGAGGTCTCGGGTCAACTCCGAGTGGCATCCATGTTCATTACCAATTTGATGTCTTTGCTTCTAAAAAAATGGAAGTGTTGCAGAAACCTTTATTAGAAAGGAGTATCATGGCGATTTTTCAAAAGACCTTCCAATTTTTGGTAGGAAGTGCAGGGGTTTGGGTTTTGTACATATTATTAGATCGTATCGAAGGTTTTTGTAGCAAATTATAGGTATCCTTTATTATAACGATAATTTCTAACAATAATCCTAAGAGTCAGAGTATGATCAATACTACAATGTTTACTTTTGAAGCCAACTTAGCCCTTTGATTTTACATTATTTTCTTTTAAATTAATTGCTAATTTTTCCAACATCCTTCAAACCATTAAAGCCATTCTCAGAATAGACTACTTAGAAATAGAGATGAGGCCTTGGGTCAACTCTAAATTAACATCCATGCTCGTAACTAATTTGATGGATTTGCTTCCAAACAAAATGGTAGTGTTACAGAAACCTTTATTAAAAAGGATCATCATGGTGGTTTTTTAAAAGACCTTTCAATTTTTGGTAGGAAGAGTAGGGGTTTGGTTTCCATGGCATCTTTTGTGGAATTAGAGGTGCATTTTTCAAACTTGTGGAAGTGGTGGTTAATTTACAAAAAGAGCTCATGGCAAGGAATGATTTGGCTAGAATGGTGGATGCAATTACACAGAGAGATTTGGCATTATTTGTTAAGCTAATTTTCCTACCCATCTTTTAATGGAGAAATACATTGCTAAGGCTACAAGGAAATTGGTTCGGTTGGTTGTCCAAGTTAAAATGAACTTGCTTCTTTAGCCATGGAAAAGTTTGCATTGGGGGAGCTTGCACTTCCTCACATGCTAGGGATGGGTTGGAGCCAAATGTTGATCTTGTTGATCTAGAGTCGGAGATGGAGACTGGCCTTTGATTGGTCCTTATGTTGGCTATTCAGATGGTTCTATTTGTGCCTATGATTTTGGTTGGTTCTTCAGAGTAATGCTAGCTTTTCTTATTTTTGGTTTTATTTTAGATGTATGGTCATTTCTTCACTTGTTAATGCCAATTGATATAACTAATTTTAGTTCTAGTTTCGTTTGCTAGGCTGTTATTAGTTCCAATTTAGCATTAGACTTGAATCATGAACTTTTTTGTAATCTTTTCTATTTTGTATAATTAAAAGGGGTGAACCCTTAAACCCTATTCATTGATTAAAAAAAATAGTTTAACTTTAAGGAGCAAATCATAATAGTTGTATAATTGTCATAGATAAGTAGAATAAAATTAAATATATATATATATATATATATATATATATATATATATATATATATATATATATATATATATATATAAATATATATATAAATACTACATGCCTCTTTTTTAGTTTGTTATTGGTGATCTGCATGTCAAGCTAAAAGAGAGGGCATAGTATTTCCAAAAACTTTATTTATTTGTATGCATTGTAAAGATATAAAATCTCTTACAATTAAAAATTATAATCCATTATATTAAGTGATAAAAGGTAAATTTGATGGTGATATAACATTTAAATTTTTATCTTATTCCATTTAAAATACAACAATTTTATTTTAAACTATATCTAATAAAACAAAAAAAATTTAGATAAGAATTTGTGTTAGTGTTATCATTACTTATGTTGTGCCCAATCTTCACCATATTGGTACTTAAATAAGTAGACATAAGATTTTAGCTTAATAAATATAAAAGGTCACAACTTTAATACTTGACTTTGATACCAATTTTTTGAACCTTTATTTAACTCTAATGTTGCAACTAATTTTCTTGGACCAACCTTAAATTGTTTCAATTTTTATAATGACTACCTTGTACAATCCAATTTAGTACAATTCAAAGTTTAGAGGGTATTTCTTTATCTCCATACATTTTATTAGATTATATTATATGTTTTTCTGAAATCAACAAAACAAATAAATTATAGATATTCTTCATTTTCATGATAATTTCCACTAATAATCATAAGAGTTAGAGTATGATCGATATTACAATGTTTACTTTTGAAGCCAACTTGGCCTTTTGCTTTTATATTATTTTTATTTAAATTAATTGTTAATTTTTTCTAATGTTCTTCAAGCCATTAAGGTCATTCTCAAAATAAACTGCTTGGAAATACAGATGAGGTCTCGGGTCAACTCTGAGGTAGCATCCATGTTCATAACTAATTTGATGGCTTTGCTTCCAAACAAAATGGAAGTGTTGTAGAAACCTTATTAAAAAGGAGTAACGTGGCAATTTTCTTTAAGACCTTTCAATTTTTGAAAGGAAGTGTAGGGGTTTGGTTTCCAAGGCATCTTTCATGGAAATGGAGGTGCATTTTTTTGAACTTGTTGAAGTGGTGGTTAATTTTCAAAGATAGCTTAGGGCAAGGAACAATATAGCTAGAATTAGTGGATGCAATTACATAGACATATTTGACACAATTCATTAAACCAATTTTCTTACCCATCATTTGATGGAGAAATAGGATGCTAAGGCTACAAGGAAATTGGGTCGGTTGGTTGGGGTTAAAAGGAGTGCTTCTTGAGCCATGAAAAAGTTTCCATTGTGGGAGCTTCCACTTCCTCACATGCTAGGCATGGGTTAGAGCCAAACATTGATCTAGATTCGGAGATGGAGGTTGGCATTTATTTGGTCCCTATGTTGGCTATTCAGATGGTTCTGGTTACACTTGTGATTTTGGCTGGCTCTCTGGAGTAATGTTCGATTTTATTGTTTTTGGTTTTATTCCAGTCATTTGGTCATTTCTAGCTTGTTAATGGATAATTGATATAACCAATTTTAGTTCTAGTTTCATTTGCTAGGTTGTTATTAGGTCAAGTTTGGCCTTAGAACTGAATCATGAACTTTTTGTAATATTTTCTATTTCATAAAATTAAAAGGAGGGGAACCCTTAATCCCCATTCATTAATTAAAAAAAATAGTTTAACAATAAGGAGAAAATCATAATAGTTTTGTAATTGTTTTAGATAAGTATAATGAAATTAATTAAATAAATAAAGTTTTTGAAAATATTGCATACCTTTTTTTTAGTTTGTCGTTGGTGATCCAAGACATCGAGTTGAAAAAGAGGCACACAATATTTCTAAAAACTTTATTTTTTTGTATACACTATGAAAATATAAAATGTCTTACAATTAAACTTTCAATCTATTATACTAAATGATTGAAGGTAAATTTGATGATATAACATTTATCAAATAAAATAAAATTTTAAACAAATCATTCAAAATTTAAAAAAATTAAAATAAGTAAATATTTATTCTTTATATATGTTTATATGTGTTTTATTATTATTGACAAATTTAATATATATAATCTATTTTAATCAAATAGTGAACATCTCCATGTGGGGAATGTATTTAATGCCTATCACAAGTGGTACAATGATTATACGATACATGTGACTTCATAAAGAAAATATATTCCACCTTCCAACTGACTAAGGGGCACTGTCCCCTACTCAATGCAGCTTTACTTGCTACCTTTATCTGATCTCCTCTACCCCTTTAATAGTCTTGTCACTTTCTAGTTTCATGTCTTTTTCTCACAAATTAATTATCGGTGATAATGATGGTCTTTTAATCAGGAGGGGATGGAAAACATGCTGACTGTAGACAATTAAAAATGGGTATTTTATTTAATATTATTTTAAAGTGTTGGCCTATTTGTTTATGTATGAGTGATTTGGTTTAGATTAGAGGTTACTTAAATGAGTAGTCAAATTTTAAGATTCAAAACTCTTTTTCTAAATCCTTATGCTAATCCTTCTAGATTATTTATTAGTTCTCATGTTCTATGTTAGGACCATTTGTACAATCTCAATACTAGTTAGGACAATTTTTACAGTTTTAGCACTTAGTTTTTTATTCCGCTTTAAACATTGACCCAACTAACTCATTATACTTTTCCCATTTCTATTCTTTGAAAGTCGACATGTGCCCCAATATTATAAATTTTTAACTCAAAGCCATAAATAAATAGATAAGTGTTGTAGTATACTTGATATTCAAACAACCAATATAACACTCATCATTGTCTATACTAACATTCTATTGTGGAGCACTTTTCGCTCATAAGCTAAAGTGATCTTTGTTATGTAATTTTTGTTTATCGAAATATTATTCCAATCTAATGGGTTTGATTATTTGAAGGCTAACTAGTTCACAATAGCCACCTAAAACCCTAATGCACGCTCTCAAATTTTGTTTTCATTTACACTATAGTTCAAACATATTTAGCTCACTATAGGAAGACATGAAGTGGAAGAGAATAAGTGGAATCCCATACCAATTAGATCATATTTTAGGTGGCAGTCATTTATCGAAAGTGCTTGGTTGGTACTGGCATATTGATTTGTTCAATTCCATATTTCAATGTGACATATGGTATATCTTCAAGCATGCATTTTCAGGGCCATATTGCAATGATAAATTTACGAGAATGCTTAATTAAGATAATATCATTTTGTTTCCCCTATTTTCTTATGTGTCTTATTGAGCATTTAATTAGTCATAATTGCTATTTTTTACATGTTGTGTGGTGCTTAAATAGACGTTGGTATTTTTACGTCGATAGGCATATATACAATGGGAAATACATCGATGTAAGTCTTGATCAATGACTAGAAATATCACTGTACATGGAAAGAACATGGACATTATCACATGCATCCACATGGTTTACCATTGTTATAGACCCCAAAAAAAACTTTAATAATTAATTAATTTTGTTTATTGTGGCCGACAAATAAGTTGAAGGCAAACATGTCTTCGACTGTATCACATTGGTACTTCTTTATAGGAATGATGCTCCATACCTTGTGTCTACCACATGAATGTTTAATGTGCAAGGAAATAATAATATGTTTTACCTAAAAATGGTTAAGGCATCAACATTAGAAGTTGAGAGTAGCTCCAGTGGCATGCATTCTGTTTTCAAAATAAACTTACATGCATAGCTGACCTTGGATTATAACAGGCCATCATGTTATTCAAGAAATTTGCATGCATGTTGTAAATATTCTAGAGATAAAGGTTAAGGGTGTGTCAACCATGAGTTTCATGGTCTTCAACAAGACCATACCACCAAGCCTTTTCACAATGACAAATAGGACTAAACCTTGCATAGTGGCTTCAAATAAGCCATGGAATCATTCCCCTCTCTTCTATCATGTAATGGAAATCCTCTTTGAGGTAGTGTAATGTAAATCTTCTTTGTGGCAACACAAAGGTTAAGGACGAAGTAGTGTTGTTACATCTTGATTCCTCGCTAAGCAAACTTACTTGATCATCCAGAAATTTCTATAGTTGATGACTTGATTTGATTATTATTAGTTAAGCTCTAAGTCATATGTTGTTATGGGCTACTTGTATGTTACTAAGATTTCATGATTTCATTGTTATGAGTTAACTGTAATGTATATGCTTTACATTGTGATAATGTTAATTTGTTATTTTAGTAGTATTTTATGATATACATGGTATGGTGTTATGGACTAACTACCTAATTGTCATGAGCTGGATGCAGGAGAGATTCATCCCTTTGAGCATGATGGAGGGAGAGCATCATCAGAGAGGGTGATGTAGATGGAGTTGCTAGAGGACTATAGAGAAATGGCTAGAACCCTGCACACACCACATTAGCCAGTACATGTTAGATGTATTGCTTGAATGGTTAACATTAGTACATTTCTTATGCTATCTGCACTTAAATAAATGTTTCTATATTTTGATGAGTGAGTATGTGTGTTAGCTCAGTTTAATGCCTATGTGAAATTAATTTGGTGTGAGTGCATTTATGTCGTATTAATATACTCATCGCTATTAATATTTTCAAAAATGAAAATTTATATAAATAAAATAAATTTGAATTTAATGATTAATCATTAATATTAAGTCATTATATTTTCTTACACGTTGGAAATGAAAACAAATTGGAATATGACAACTTAGAGGGAAAGTGTAAATTTAAGAAAAGGGGAAAAACAAAATAAAAGCATAAAACTAAGAAAAACAAAAAGAGGAAAAATCTTGGATTAAAAATAAACAAACAAAAAGAGGCAAAAAAATCATAAAAGGAAAAAAAGAATAAAACAAAAAGGAAAAACAAGCTTTAAAGAAAAGCGCCATTCTCTTTAAAAAAGAATAAGATGGAGAGAGGTGTGAAGCGAAACATAGAGAAGGATGCAAATTGGAGAAGGATACTCATGCAAAAAAAAGAGAGCCATGAAGTTGTTAAAAGAAGACCTAATAAAGACATAGTTTGGAAGTGGCCGTATGGAAAAAGAGGGTCAGCCATTACGATGAAATGTGCAGCTTTGTGGGAAAAGCAAGCTGTCATCAACCCACTGTAGTCTTTCCAGCTAAGTTCATCTTCATTTAGCATTTCTGTTATGATATACATGTGAACTTCCAATTTATTGTTAGTCAAATAGAATAGGATGATATTCATTTATATTATGCAAATGGGTATAGCGATCTACAGATAATTGAGTTGAAAAACAATTCATATTGCAACGAAAAACACAAATGGAGTCAAATTCGTAAAGCATTATACACAACAGACTAAATATATACACAACATAATTATATATAGTGATGTAGTGTTATACAATGATTGTAAATTAAACCTAGTTATAGTTATGTAGTAAAGATTTATTATAAAGCTTCTCATAATTGCAAAGAATTATATACAGTGAACTTATTTAATATACTTCAAAACTATCTATAACTATGAACTTCTATAAAACAACGAACAAATAAATCTGGAATCGCTCACCTCTACCTAGATGTCTGATAGTATGAGTAGAAGGCACTCTACATTAAGGAAAATTGATTATAATAACGATTATTATATTATTTATGTTATAAGTTATATTGCTACATTTTAATTGAATTTTGTATGGGTTTTAGCTATCTGATGTGAGTAGAATCGACCTGTGTATAATGAAATGTTTGTGGTGATTAATAAAACCTTTTGTATTAGATCATTGTATAGCTGTATTTCATAGATAATAATTTAAACGATACTGGCATGTACTTCTACTAGATCATCATACCTTCTGTAGCATCAATGTCAGCTTATAACCCTAAAATTTATAATTATAACATATATAATGTATATATATGAATATATTACAGCATATGGCATATGGATATAAATATCAATTCTTAGATGTTTAAGTATTTAAATGTATAGACTAACATATTAATGATGGAATTATGCTCTTGTATCTATACCGTATATTTCTGTGATGAGGTGTATACTTTAGTGGATCATCTCTAGGCTAACATCCATTCCATATCAAGAAATAATCATTATTTGAAATTTTATCATAACTAGATGGTACACACGTTATGTTGTCACTGAATATGAACCACTTTATATATTCTAAATTTTTATGTATAAGTGTCAGAAAGCTAAAGTTTAAACATAACAAACTGTTATGAGAGGGTCATAGCTACATAAGCTACACATGCAAACATAACATTATGGAGTAACATACTCAATAGTCGCTTAGTTAGTTGAAATGCCATGATCTGTTTGGCATAGATGGCAAAGTTGAAACTCTCAACCTTGAACGATTCATTATTTTGATTTTGTCTCATTCGATATACTTAAGCTATTTAAGCGTGTATGTGTGAGAGAGAGAGATAATGAGACTACTTAGATTCATAAAAGATTATTAAGGTTTAGTGATTGATAAGCCATACATTAGAGCATTCTAGATGTCGTATAACAATGGAGTGTAATAAAACATCAACATACGAATTATGATAGCACCTATATAAGTGTTTGATGACAATATGACTTAAATATGGAAATAAACAATCTATTATTTGTAATACCCAGGGTATTAATGATACAAGAATATTAATGTATTATATAGTATATATCATGTAAGGTGCATAAATATATGAATTACAACTATATGAGAGGATAAGTACTTTTATACATATATAACTTATATACATATTGGGATGTGTGATTATAAGTATAGATTATGACCAGTACATTGTTATGACTTTGGAGATTTGTATATCTGTGTATTATTGAATATTTTGAGTATCATATACGAGTAATTTGTGTGTTGTTGAATTTTTACATGTGAACCATAAAATAAAAGACTATGTTGTCTTAAAAACTTGTGTACATAGTTATATACGCTTGTATAATCATGATGAAAATCCATTTAGTTAGAGATAAAAACTATGAAAGAGTTTTACATTGTAGAATCCCTTATAGATCATCAAAAAAAATTGTGAACATGAAAGTTTTAAGGAATATAAATGAACATTGATATAGTATTTACCTATCATTTGAGTACTTACATACGAAGCATATTATGATGTATAAGTACTCGAATATAGGAAATATACCTATAGCAATGGATGGTTAAAATTATGACATAGAGTTTCTTAGGGATGAGAAAATATAATCTTATGAAAACAATATCCTAGAAACAAAATTAAATCATTTAAATGAAAGATTATATGGTATAAATTGGTTATGAGTTATTTGACTCTTTGAAAATATCATGAATGACTATTGATACACACACCCACACACACACACACACATACAATAATAAAAATTGGTGAGTGGTACATATTGTGAGTAGATTAAAATGTACAAGTGTTTGAACATATATAACATATATTAGTGCATCATGATGTGTGTCTATAAGTTATGTTTCTTCTGATTACTAGCACGTAGTTTAAATATACGATATACCCGATTGGTATAAATTATACTCGCTTACCTATTATTTAGGATCGAGGGACATTTGATTCTTAAAATTATAAGACTGGTTATTCCTGATTGAGTAGTGTGCTTATGTACAATAAACCATGATATTATGGGATGTCATAGAGTATATTTTATTTAAAAACTACAATATAAATGTATGTTACACCTAGGTGGTACAAATTGTAATTGTTATGTCTAGATCCATTCATATGTTTGATGGACTAAATGTATGCATGTTGGTTATTTCTATGTGTTAATATGTTTTATGATAGCTAGTAGGAAGTATTGTATTATGTTTGCTTATGAAAATTAGAATATGTAATATAATCTATATATTATACCCAGTCAATATAATTTGAACTTGTTTGCTAATCAATTATGTAATAATTGATATTGTGGAGATTCATTCACATATTTGATGAATTAAATGTATGCATTTGATTATTCCTATGCTGAGCATGTTTTGTGATTGCTAGTAGGAAGTAATTTATATGAATCTATTGGTTATATGTATGTTAACCAAATATCGTATTGTTGGTACTGAGTAAGTAACGAGATGGACTTCACTAACTTACTAACATCACAATGTCAGATGAAGGTAATTTGATCAAATGGTGTATATTAAATTGACTGATCCTAGAGATTAAAAACTATTTGAAAACCTTGGCCAGGTAATGTTAGTGAGACATTGATATTTTATGTGTATGATTTACATATCTATGTGATATCATGTTAGAACATGTTCTTTTATGGTACATTACATTGTTTTAATTTAGAAATCATACAACACATGAGTACTAGTTTCTCTCTCTGGATTCCTGCACCATCATTATCTACTCATTCGTGAAGGGAGGGACATTTCATAATGGGGAATTATGCAGGGGATCGATGGTCCGTGGTTGGTGTGAAAAAGTGCTCAAATGATTCTCTCCCTCCCCATAGCAGCACTTATTTGGAGATGACATTTGAAATTGCAAGAGATAGTAGAGTTTGGAAACTCATGCTCCGTGGAGCTTTATATCTTGTACATTGTATTGTATTATTCAGACATTATACTGATGAAATACAATTATACCTATTGTACACTGACAACAGTGGCTGTATGGCTGTACCAGCCATGGATGGACATTTGTAATTACTTTCCATAATCAGTTTTGATATGTTTCCTATGTTGATAGTGATCAGTGAATGTTAGTTATCAAATGCTTATTTATACTTAACATACTTAGAGTGTTATATCTAGATCACTAAATGGATTATCATGGTGAATTCTAATGGAAGAATGAATAGAATAAAAAAAATTATCATATTTTTTTAAGTCAAACCCAATGGGGTTGTTACAAGTGCAAAGACTATATATATATATATATATATATATATATATATATATATATATATATATAATGGATTGTTGTTCATGCCTTCCTTTCTATTAGAGGAAGCTATTAATTGTTCAGGCATACTCCTTGGATCCTAAATGCTTAATATTTTGTTGGAAATGATAGTTTTATAGGAGGGTTAATTATTTTTTTAATGTTTTGGTGAATTTTTTTTAGAAAGATTCCTACCTACTTTTACACATTTTAAAGGATATTTTAAACCTTCTAGAAAGCCACAAGTTTCAAAAGATTTATGCTGATGGTATCGTGCATCTTTTGCACTTAGATAGAAGAGGGTTGTTGCATGCCCTAGTTTATTCAAATATATTAATATTTTTGCCCCATTAAATAGGCTCACTATAACACAACAAAGTCATTCATTTCTTGCACCTGACTAGCACCAAATGTACAAAGGATGATATTTAAAGTGGTAGGTGTGGTTTTCAGTGAGGGAGTCGAACTAAAACATGATTTATTTTTCATCAATGTAGAAAAACAAATAGGGAAATGGGATAGTATTTTGGACCCCTAACTTTGGGGTCCCACATCTTCTATATTACAACACCTCATTCTCTAAAATTTTGGATTTAGATGGTTTAACAAATTTTTAGTTTAAAAAGGTGGTCTGAGAGAATACATTATGTCTTGGGAAGGCATATGCCAAAGTTTTTGGCAACATGTCATTTTTTCCATATTCTAGAGGTCCGTTCAATCATTGGGACCAAAGCGACCACTAGTTGGGATCGAAATCACCAAAAAATATATTTAAATGAACCCATTATTTTATTTTTGGCTTACATAATGCTGGCACGTAAGCCACAGATCAAAATATTTATTGGTCATTAACATGAAATGATGTGCCATGTTGGAATAAACATCAATCATTACTATGAAACAATGTGACATGTTGTAAGACACATGGTTCATTAATGCTTAAGCCAACACATTTTTATAGATGGCTCGATGGGATTTTCTCCATTAATATGGCAAGTTAATTTTCCCTATGCACCACTTACCACATTATCTCCCTGCATTTTCTCATACTTCCTCCCCCAAAGTAGATGGAACCTACTAAAAAGTTCTTAACCATGATGCATTATGCAAAGGAATTTCAGTTGGTAGAATATAGGGATGAAATCTTATGCATAGGTGTGTTTCCTGTAACTAAACCCACAACAATGTTTTATTTGTTTTTGCTTGGTTGTTATTGTTATCGTGCCTTCTCTATTCAAGTTTTTTGTTGTATGCCTGCTATGTTTCTTGATTTTTTTGGGTATTCTCATTTGATGGTTCTTTTGGCATGCTTTCATAGCTGAGTAAATGTTTACTAGTATGTTAATAAATTGACATAGTTATTACTCACATGTTTTCCATTCACTCTGCTCTATTATTTATATATGAGACACATTTTTGTTAGGTTGAGCTTTGGATGGAAGACATGTGGGTCATTACTATGGAAGCAACCGCCAATTTTCACATGGTTTGATTGGATTTTCTCCATCATTATGGAGAGTTAATGCCACCCTATATGCCTTAAACAAACGTTCGTGGTTATTTAAATTTTTGCATGGCTTTTATAGTTATTGTGCCTTGTATGTTCCTTTTTTTTTGCAACATGCCTTGTACGTTCCTAGTTTTCTTGGTGCACTTTCTTTATTCATTGGTTTTTTGCATGCTTTCACATATGAGTAAACATTTACTTCTATGTTAATGGATAAATGGAATGTTGTTACAATAAATGTCTCTCCCTACCTTTTTTGTGGACCTCTTCCATGCAAATGATCATGGAATCTACTTGAAAGTTCTCGACCATGCAACATTTTGCAGAAGAATTTTAGTTGGCATAATGGAGGGATGAAAACTATTGTTATTGTGCCTTCTATGTTCATTATTTTTTAACGTGCCTTCATATCTGACTAAACATTTACTGATATGTTAATGGAGTGATGAAATATTACATAGAGGTTAGTTGCCTATTAATGAACCCACAATTGTGTTCTTTTTATTTTTGCATGCATGCTATTGTTATTGTACCTTTAAAGCCCTTGTTGGTAGAAGCTTGTTAGAGGGATGAAACGTTACCCAATTCTAAACCCAAATCATCCACATGTTTTCATTCACATCTTGCTCTAAATTTATTGGTATTTTAATGTAAGCCCTGGATGTAGTCTGAATTTATGTCGCTATGTGATTCATTTCTATGCCATATTTTTATTTCTCTACATGAAATGGGTTGGAATATGCAACATTCACTATTGTGTGGATGTAAGACCCAAATATTTGCATGCACATACTAAAAACTATTATTATCATGTCTACCTAGCATTTAATGTTAGTGTGTTTTCATGCTTAATTATGAATCTGCAATGTCCGCATGTTTTAATTCACTTCTTACTCCAAATTTGTTGGTTTTCATTTATATGTTCCTCTCAATTAATTTTGGTGTGTTATTCATTCACATTTTATAAGTTGCAACTTTTCTTTATTATCAAAGTTGTTTATAAAGCACTCAATATTTTCTATTGTGTGGATGAAAACCTTGGAATTTGTTGATATGTTATTCTATATTAATATGGGTCATTCATATAAAATGATGTGGTATGTTGAAAGATGAGTGTGTACAAAAGATGTAACACTTATTGGTATGTGGATGGAAGCTATAACGGTTTTCATTCACATACCAATAAATGTTTATGTGGTTCCGTTCATTAACATACTAGTAAATGTTTGTCTATCTATATCGAATAAGAATTTCGTTAACATACTAGTAAATGTTTATGTGTTCCAGTCTTTAAAAAAAAATTCATTAACATACCAGTAAATGTTGTAATGTTATTGTTATGTTGATGTTGCATGTTGTTCATATGTTTTCCATTCTATGGATAATGTTGTTGAATAGGTTTTCCATTGTATTGTCACAAACAATATCCATGTATTTTAGTTTTGGATAGAAGTTGAATTACTATGAAGAGTGAATGTTTGTTGGGTTGATTAATTTGTGAAAACGTTATGAACATTTTGTTTCTTGAAACTTATTATGTTTGCAGAGATTGTGTAATATTTATTATTTTTACATTGTGTTTCTTAAGACAACATATGTTTCCAAAGTTTGGAAAGCTCATACAATTATTGTTTTTCAAAGTTTGAAAAGTTTGCAAAGCTCAATTTTTATTGCTTCTATTGTTTACATGTTTTGTTCATGCTTGTTATTTGTTGGTAATGATGATAGATTTTAATTTCATAATCGACAATGGAGAAGAACACTGGATAACTTAATTTTGATGGATAGTATTTAAACTTTCATTAAACTTATGATCCATTTGCAGACTTAATGGTAGATAACAAGTAAAATTAATTACATTACATTATCAAACTAAATATCTCTACTTTAATTACATTTATTAATACCTTTCTTTACATTAGAAAAGAAGTTAAATACATTTCATTGCATTGTTTTATGGTATTAAAATAGAACTTAAACCATCTAAGTTGGAAAAGTTGAGTTGTGCCCTTCATTCCCTATATTCGGAGATATGGGAGTTGTTGTTGGTCCTTCAATGGTTGTGTTCTTAATGGGATTTGTTGCGATGTTAATGAGAATAGGAGTAATACCATATGAACCAATTGGGGATAAAATGTTTATCATGTCATTCAATATCTGATGTTGTTTAGGTAGAGGGTTGAATTCTATGTTATAATGCTTTTGTCTCTCTAATTCTCTTTTGGCCTTCTTGAATTCCTTATCTCTTCTCTCTTGCTCTCCATTTTTCTCCTTTTCTTGCCTCTGTTCTATCGTCTCCTGCTCCTTCATATGCTTTTTTATTGTGTTTTCAAGTTTCTAATTTTCCCTTATTTCCCTCTTGACCTGTCTTAAGGTTTCCCTGTCATCAGCGTCTTATTTATTCCTTGCCTTTAATTCTTCATTCTCCTTATTGTGGGTCTCTTATTCTATAAAAATTTGTTGATACTCATTTGATGTGAGAATTTATCATTGTCAGCTTAGCTTGAATATAATGTTTCTTGATTTCTTTGTAATCCTTTCCACTAGTAGTGTTAGAAATATAGACATTGGATTTTGATGATCATTACTTTCTGCTTGCATGCTTTCACTGATTTGTTGTTCCTAAATTTCTATAATTTTCTCATTGACCTCTAAATCAATCATTTCATCATCTATGCTCCATTATCCATTTTGTGCATAGTAATAAATTATTTATGGTGGAACAGAAGGTGGTGGTGATGGCAATGACATAGAGACATCAGTTTCAATAATTTCACAATTCATGCATGGGATTTGTTGTTCTTTCCCTTAGCCAATCTGGTGGGCTTACTTACATAGGCAGTCTTAAACCATTTTGGTTGAAGGTGAATGTTGCATCCATTTCATTATAATGGACATCTAAAGCCTATCCATCGTCAATGTCTATCAAATTTGGATGAGTTATTTCATGTTCAACACTTTCTGTATTAGCATAAATTCCTACATATATTGTTTCACCTTTTTCACCTCGAACAACATTACCTTCCTTCATTTGCTCCATCTTTTCCATTGTAGCTTTAATGTCTTCCTTAGTCAAGCTTGACAACCTCATTATATCTTATATATCACTTAATTCCTCCTTCTCGACATGGAACACTACACTCAATATCATATCATTAGCAAGTGCCTCAGGGTTAAGGGGTCATATAGCTATCCATCCAAATCTAGATTTGATATTCTTTGGGATTAGGATGAGTGCATGCCTGATGCAAAGTGCATGCTTTCAGGTTTTTGGCCTTTACTGATATGGATGTTTCCTTCATTTAAAAAATAAACATTTTGTGCAAACTTAGCACTTGGTCATATTTTAGGTCACAGTCATTTATCAATATCACTTGGTCAATACTGGCATCTTGATTTGTTCAATTCCATATTTCAATGCGACATATGGTATATCTTTAAGTGTGCATTTTTAGGGCCATGTTGCAATCATAAATTTATAAGAATGCTTAAATAAGATAATAGCCTTTTGTTTCTCCTATTTTCTTACATGTCTTATTGAGCATTTAATTATGCATTATTGCTATTTTTTACATGTTATGTGTTGCTTAAATAGATGTTGGTATATTTATGTCGATAGGCATATATACAATGGGAAAGACATCGATGTAAGTCTTGATCAATGACTAGAAATAGAGTTGTACATGGACATTATCACATCCATCCACATGGTTTACCACTGTTATAGACCCCAAAAAAACTTTAATAATTAATTAAGTTTGTTTATTGTGGTCGATAAAGAAGTTGAAGGTGAACATGTCTTTGACTATATCACATTGGTGCTTTGAAGGTAAATTTACTGGAATGATGTTCCATTCCTTGTGTTTGCAATGTGAATGTTCAACATGCAAGGAAATAATAATATGTTTTACCTCAAAATCGTTAAGGCATAAACATGAGAAGTTGAGAGTAGCTTTAGTGGCATTCATTTACATTTTCAAATTAAACTTGCATGTATAGTTAACCTTGGATTATAACAGACATCATGTTCTTCAAGGAGTTTACATGCATGTCATAGAGTTTCTAGCAATAAAGGTTAAGGGTGGGCCAACCATGATTTTCATGGTCTTCAACAAGACCATAACACCAAGCCTTTTCACAATGTCAAATGGGACCAAACATTGCACAATGGATTCAAATAAGCCATGAAATCAATCCCCTCTCCTCTATCATGTAATGGAAATCCTTTTTGAGGTAGTGTAATGGAAATATTATTTGTGGCAGCACAAAGGTTAAGGATGGAGTAGTGTAAAGACTATATATATATCATGGATTGTTGTTCATGCCTTCCTCTTTATTAGAGGAAGATATTATATGGCCAGGCGTACTCCTTGGATCCTAAATGCTTAATATTTTGTTGGAAATGATAGTTTTATTTAAAGGGATAATTATTTTTTTCAATGTTTTGGTGCAAAATTTTCATAAAGGTTCTCACCTACTTTTACACATTTTAAAGGATTTTTTAAACTTTCTAGAAAGCCACAAGTTTCAAGAGATTTATGCTAATGGTATTGATCATATTTTGCACTTAGACGGAAGAGGGTTGATGCATGCCCTGGTTCATTCAACTATCTTATTATTGTTGCCCATTAAATAGGCTCACTATAATGTAACAAAGATCATTCATTTATTGCACTTCACTGACACCAAATGTATAAAGGATGACATTTAAAGTGGTAGGTGTGATTTCCAGTGAGGGAGTCAAACTACAACGTGATTTATTTGTGTAGAATAACAAATAGGGAAATGAGACCAGTAGTTGGGACCCGTAACTCCAAGGTCCCATATCTTCTATATTATAGCACCTCATGCTCTAAAATTTTGGATTTATATGGCTTAACATTTTTTTAGTTTGAAAAGGTGGTATGGGAGAAAAAATTATGACAAAGTTTTGGAGGTCTGACCAATCATTGGGACCAAAGGGACCACTAGTTGGGATCAAAATCACCAAAAATTATATTCAAACAAACCCATTATTTTATTGTTGGCTTATAATATTGACATGTTAGCCACAGATCAAAATATATATTGGTCATTAACATGAAATGATGTGCCATGTTGGAGGAAATATCGATCATTATTATGAAATGATGTGCCATGTTGTAAGACATGTGGATCATTAATTCTTAAGCCAACACATTTTTCTAGATGGTTCAATGGGCTTTTCTCCATTAATGTGTCAAGTTAACTCTCCCTATGCACCACTTACCATATTCTCCCCCTACCTTTTTGCATACTTCCTCCACCAAAACAAATGAAACATGCTCAAAAGTTCTTAACCATGTTGCATTATGTAGAGGAATTTTAATTGGTAGAATGCAGGGATGAAATCTTATGAACAGGTGTGTCGCCTGTAACTAAACCCAGAATAGTGTTTTGTTTGTTTTCACTTGGCTTTTATTTTTATTGTGCCTTCTCTGTTCAAGTTTTTTTTGCATGCCTTATGTGCTTCTTGATTTTTTTGGGTCTTCTCATTTATGGTTTTTTTGGCATGATTTCATATCTGATTAGATGTTTACTAGTATGTTATTAAACTGACATAGTTATTGCTCATAGGTTTTCCATGCACTCTTCTTTGTTATTTATATATGTGATACATTTCTATTGGGTTAAACTTTGGATGGAAGACGTGTGGGTCATTACTGCAGAAGCCACCGCCATTTTTCACATGGTTTGATGGGATTTTCTCTGTCATTATGGCAAGTTAATGCCACCTTGTGTGCCATGAATAAATGTTCCTAGTTATTTATATTTTTCCATGGTTGTTATGGTTATTGTGCCTTATATGTTAATATTTTTGCTACGTGCCTTTTACATTCCTAGTTTTTTTGGTGTGGTTTCTTTGTTCATGGTTTTTTTGCATGCCTTCACACACGAGTAAACATTTACTTCTATGTTAATGGAGCGATGGAACGTTACACCAATAAATGTCTCTTCCTACCTTTTTTGTGGACCTCCTCCATGTAAACGACCATGGAATCTACCTGAAAGTTCTTGACCATGTATTGTTTTACACAGGAATTTTAGTTGACAAAATGGAGGGATGAAAACTATTATTATTGTGCCTTCTGTGTTCATTATTTTTTTAATGTGCCTTCATATCTGACTAAACATTTACTGGTATGTTAATAGAGTGATGAAATTTTACACAGAGTTGGGTTGATTGTTAATGAACCCACAATTGTGTTCTTTTTATTTTCACGTGCCTATTATTGTTATTGTGCCTTCAAAGCCCTTATTGGAAGAAACTTGTTGGAGGGATGAAACGTTACCCAATTATGAACCCATATTGTCCACATGTTTTCATTCACATCTTTCTCTAAATTTATTGGTATTTAATGCAAGCCATGGATGTTTTATGAATTCATGTCATTGTGTGCTTCATTTCTATGTCATATTTCTATTTCTTTGCATGAAATGGGTTGGAAGATGCAACATTCACTACTATGTGGATGTAAGACACGAATATTTGCATGTAAATACCAAAAAATATTATTATCATGTGTACCTATCATTTAATGCTATTATTTTTTCATTCCTGATTATGAACCCACATTATTCGCATGTTTTAATTCACATCTTGCTCCAAATTTGTTGGTTTGTAGTCATATGTTCCTGTCAATTAATGTTGGTGTGTTATTCATTCACTTTTTATAAGATGCAACTTTTATTTATAATAAATTTTGTTGATAATTCACTCAATATTTTCTATTGTGTGGACAAAAACCCTAAAATTTGTTGATATGCTATTCAAAATTAATATGGGTCATTTATATAAAATGATGTGCCATGTTGAAAGATGAGTGTGTACGTGATACATGGACATCTTCAAATTGTCTCCATTTTGAGTTGAGTTAGTTGGTAGAGTCACTTAGGGTGTGAATATCATGGTTAGGATTCCTAGGAGTTCATAAAATTCAAATTCTTGCTCATATGGGGTTTACCTGCCAAATATAGAATCAAAATATTTCAATGACAATAACTTGTTTGTATGGGATTCTGAATATAGGAAAGAAAGTAATTAGAGGTTAAGTGTTTGTATTAGGTTTTATAAGGAGTCAATGATAAACTAATACGTACTTGAGTCATTTTTATAGCTATGTTAGGAGTTAGTGTTGTTAAGCCTTGTCATTGTTCTTGAGAGAGAATCCAAGAACCATTAGGCAGTTATTGGACATATATAAACTTCATAAATGCTTATGTGGGACTTAGTATGGGGATGAATTCAAAGTTGAAATGAATGTTAAACCCAAAGGAATTGAATAATAAAGTTTCTTAATTTTGAAAACTAACTTGCAGATCTTATCACACCTTGAAATCAGTGTTTATGAAGACCAAGTTGCAATCTGAGTAGAAAGATTATGTATGTGAATTGAGAAAAGAAAGATAGTGTTGTATGTGAATTTGGTTAAATTTTTTTTAGATAATTATAATGGATTGAGTTGGAATGTATCTTATTCACCAAGAAGATGGACAAATAGTTTCTTGTTTGGTAATTAACTAGTCATACCTTATATTTTGTGTTTCGTGTCTATAAAGACTGGGTAAACCTCATAACTAAGGAAAGATCATAGGGAAGGTTGTTTGGAGTAAATTTATGGTTTGTAATTATTATTTACACATTCATAAGAATCTCTATGTGGTCACAATTCATTTTCATTATGTATTTTATGAAGGAAATGTGCTCAGACCTATAGAAGTCTGTCAAACTTCACACAATCAAACAAAGAATCTTGTAAAAGACATAAACAATGGTGTCAATAGGAGGTATAATGAGTTGAGAAATATGTAGTAGAGTTATACAATCCTTAATCGACCATCATAGTAGGTTGAAATCTAATTATAAACTTAACATGTCAAATTTACCCTCTCGAGTAGTTACAGGTAGTGGAAACACTGAGCTAGGGTTTATAAACCTAAAATGAGAATGTGAGTAATGCCATAGGTCAAAATTTGTAAATTTTTTTGATTATCTTGTATTTAGTGTATACGAAAGTATTTTATGAGTTTTATTTTTTTACGTACCTCTGTGTACGAAATATAAAGGACTATGTGCAAGATAGGGGTTATAAGCCTCATTAAGCCTAGACAATGACTTAAAAGGGATTAAAAAAGTGACTTATGAGTAGGTTGGAGGTAAGAAACTTCATATAGGAATATAACTCAATAGAGGGTGTCATAAAATCCCATTATTTTCTTAATATCAGATTGTATATGTCTTTACAAGGAGAAATTACCTAAAAAAAGGCTACAAGAAAGCTATAACTAAGGAATGAAGCAGTGAATGTTGAAAGCATTATGTATGGAGGTTGTGTGGGTGGAATGAGAGATAAAAAAGTAATTGAATGAATAGGGTAATGACCTTAGTTTTTTTCACATAATCAAGGAAACTGAGAATTATCTATTAAGGCCTATAGACCTATGAACCAAGTATGACTAACAAGAAAGGAAGAAGGGATTACTAGAGAGTTAAGGCATTGATATGGTTTGAAATGGTAATAGGTAAAGTATGGCATGTAAATGACATAGTGCATGAGTGGTTGTGTAAATAAGGTTAGTGACTTAAGGTGATGAGAGAACAAAGTAATAAAGTACAAAGAATAGAGGTTATGAGAGACATCATGAAGGACATGTTGCATATTAGAGCTAGGTTATGGAAGAGGTAAGTGTATGTAATCATGTTTGCATCCATAGTAGATATTTTTTACAAATACCTTTGAATCATTTGGTATCAGATTAGGAAGTTTGTTGGGAAGAGGATAAAGAAGGTTACAAGCAAAGAAAGGTACATATTTGTTTTTATTTTCATTCTATGTCTTTGATAAGTTCATGAAAGAATGTTGAAGGTTGTTTGGAAGGTTGCTAAATAAGGTTCAAGGAATGAATAAAGAGGCAAAAAATTAAGATTGTGTGGAAAGAACAAATAATCCATATAGGTTTGGTGAGAGAGGGAGAGCTAGTGGAAGCTCAAAGGAGAAAGCTCAAGGAGAGCTCGAAGATAGAAAGTTAGATGACCCAAGTGAGGTCAAAGAGACAAGAAAATAAGCTTGTCAAGAAGAGATAGGTCCAGGTGAGATCTAGAGAGAGAGTGAAGATAAAGAGAGAGTGTAAAGATTGAAATAGAGATGAAGGGATTGAAGCAAGAAGGTTGCCACAAGGAAATAAAGAAAGAGAAAGTTGAGAAGAGAGAGGTTTATGAGTTGAAGACAATCTTGGTAGGGTTATAGAAAGTCATAGAGGATCTTAGACAAAGGTTTGAAATTAGAATTCAAAAAAGAGTAAGATGGGCTCTCAAGGAAATGATGATGAAGAAGAAAAGACAAGAAGCCATTTGTAAAATGAGAAGACAACCAAGAATCTTGACTAAGCAACCTAAGAGAATAGAGAAGGGGGCAATAAAGCCTCATGAATTGCAAACTAATGATGTTTTGGCATGTGTGTATGCAGGTGTGAGATTTGATGAAGGAGATGAGTTAGTTAGGCCAATGCATAGGCTAAAACAAGAAAAGGTAGCATTTGATGAAGTGATTTTCAAGAGGAACCAAAAAGAAAAAGAAGATCCACATAGAGTCTTGATGTTAGAAGAGAAACAAATAGGTCAGCCATCTATGAGGTAAGAAGGCATGAAGCATTAAGTGATACTCACTCAAAAGGATGTAAAAGAAGACAATGATGCAATGGGATATCAAAATAAGAAAAGGTACAAGGATTTTGAATCATATTCTAGTGTGTATGAAGCAATGAAGAGGGAAGATAACTTTGATCCTCATTAGATGTATAAAGAGATGGTGAAGGAAGTGACAAAAGAGAACATAGACCTATGGCATGTAATAGTGGTGTCTAGGATAAGAGAAATTATGAAGGCAAGGAATAGTCAAGTATAAGAAGACAAGCTACATGATGTATTTCTAATTACTAAAGTTGAAAGACAAGTTATGAATGAAGGAGAAACAATAGAAGGAGAAGAACAAGATGAGTTAGTGGTTGATGCAAATAAGAAGAATGATTCATACATGATATATGAAGTTGCTTGGTGGTAAGAGAAAGATCTGAACAAGAAGAAGACTTGGAGTATGCCTCAAAGGCATGGGGAGATATATGTTTTCTTTAATGATTTTTTGTTCATTGCAAGTTCAACTTGGATGAAGATAACAGGAAGAAAGACAAAGTACAAGTGTGGAGCTGAATAGTATGTGCATCTACATGAGAGACTAGTTGCAGCAGTAGTCAAGAGAAAAGGAGGTATACATTTCTCAAGTATGCCTTGGGATCTAGGAGGCCATGCAATGAAGAACTAAAGTTAGTAAGAAGAAGAGATGTTGTGAAACACATCAAATTAAGATTAGTTATAACTTTCATAAGAAAGTTCTTTTATCCCCTTGGTAGTATGATGCAAGGGCATCTTCAAATTGTCTCTATTTTGAGTTGTTTTAGTTGGTAGAGTATTTTAGGGTGTTATAATCATGGTTAGGAGTCCTAGGAGTTCATAAAATTCAAATTCTTGCTCATATGGGGTTTTCCTGCCAAATCTAGAATTCATATATCTGAATGGCAAGAACTTGTTTGTATGGGATTTTAAATATAAGAAAGAAGGTAATTAGGGGTTAAATGGGATTTTAAATATAAGAAAGAAGGTAATTAGGGGTTAAGTGTTTGTATTAGGTATTATAAGTAATCAATGATAAACCACTATGTAATTGAGTTATTTGTATAGCTATGTTAGGAGTTAGGGTTGTTAAGCCTTGTCATTGTTCTTGAGAGAGAATCCAATAACCATTAGGCAATTATTGGACATATATAAACTTTGTAAATGTTTATGTGGGAGTCAGTATGGGGATGGATTAAAGGTTGAAATGAATTTTAAACCCCAAGTACTTGAGTAAAAAGTTTCTTGATTTTGAAAACTAACTTGCATATCCTGTCACACCTTGAAATATGTGTTTATGAAGACTAAGTTGCAATCTGAGTAGAAATATCGTGTATGTGAATTGAGAAAAGAAAGATAGTGTTGCACATGCATTTGGTGGAAAACATATTAGTGAATTATAATGGATTAAATTGGAATGTATATTGTTCACTAAGAATATGGACAAACATTTTCTTGTTTGGTAATTAACTAGTCATACCTTATATTTTGTGTTCTGTGTCTATACAGACTTAGTAAAGTTCATAACTAAGGAAAGATTATGGGGAAGGTTGTTTGGAGTGTATTTATGGTTGGTAAGTCTTATTTATATGTTCTTAAGACTCTCTATGTGGTCACAATTTGTTTTCATTATGTATTTTATGAAGGAACTATGCTCATACATGTAGAAGTTTGTCAAACTTCACACAGTCAAACAAAGAATCTTGTAAAAGATGTAAACAATAGTGTTAATAGAAGGTCTAATGAGGTGAGAAAGATGTATTGGAGTACATAGTCCTTAATAGACCATCACATTAGGTTGAAATTCAATTAGAAACTTAACATGCCAAATTTACCCTCTTTGGTAGTTACGGGCAGTGGAAACCCAGAGCTAGGGTTTAGAAACCTAAAACGAGATTGTGAGCAATGCCACCAGTCACAATTCATAAAAATTGGTGATTAGCTTAGATTTAGTGTATACTAAAGGATTTTTGGAATTTTATGTTTGTACGTATCTCTATGTATGGAATATAAAGGACTGTGTGCAAGACAGGGGTTAGAGGCCTAATTAGGCCTAGATAGTGACTTAAAAGGGACATAAAAAGTGACTTATGAGTAGGTTGGAGGTAAGAAACTTCACAGAAGAATATAAATAAATAAAGGGTGTCATAAAATCCCATTATTTTCTCAATATCAGATTATACCTTTCCGACCAAGGAGAAATTGCTTAAAAATAGGCTACAAGAAAGCTATAACTAAGGAATGAAGCAGTGAATGGTGAAAGCATTGTGTTTGGAGGTTATGTGGGTGGAATGAGAGATTAAAAATAAATTGAATGAATAGGGTAACGACCTTAGGTTCCTTCACAGAATCAAGAAAACTCAAAATTATCTATTAAGGCCTATAGACCTATGAACCAAGTATGACTAACAAGAAAGGAGGAAGGGATTACTAGAGAGTTAAGGCATTGAGATGGTTTGAAATGGTAATAGGTAAAGTATGACATGTAAATGACATAGTGCATGAGTGGTTGTGTAAACAAGAATAGTGACTTAAGGTGATGAGAGGACAAAGTAACAAAGTACAAAGAATAGATGTCATGAGAGAGATCATGAAGGACATGTTACAAATCAAAGCTAGGTTATGACCGATGTAAGTGTATGTAATCATGTTTGTATCCAAAATAGATAAGTTTTACATCAGTACACAAGACGTAACATTTATTGGTATGTGGATGAAAGCCATAATGGTTTTCATTGACATACCAATAAATGTTTATGTGGTTCCGTTTAAAACAATAATTTCATTAACACACTAGTAAATATTTTTGTCTATCTGTATTGAATAAGAATTTCATTCACGTACTAATAAATGTTTATGTGTTCTAGTCTTAAATGAGAATTCCATTAACATACCAGTAAATGTTGCTATGTTGTTGTTGTTAAGTTGTGGAGCTAAAAGCTTCACTGTTAAGCTAATTAGGAGGTTGCTGAGTTCAACTAGTAACCGACATCGGCAGTATTGCCAACGTCGGTCAGGCAAGGATCAAGAATATGCTGACATCGGTCAGGGATGGGCCGACGTCGGTCATATACAGACTAACAACAGCCGATGTTGGTCACCTGTGCGTGTGCATGCGTTTGCATGCATTTCCAGAATTAGACTTGTCTAATTTTAGGAGGTCTGAGTGTTTGCATGTGAAGACTAATTTAAGTCTTGAGTCTGTGTTTCTAATTGTTGTAATTAGAACTCTAATTATTGTATGCTTTGGATCCTATTTAAGAGACCTATGAGGCATGTATTGTAATTAAGCAAAAGTAAAGCATTGAAGCAAGTAAGCAAGGTCAATTAGATCTACAAGGTGCAAGATCAAGGAGATCAGCTGAAGCTATCAAGGAGGGTATAACAACTCAGGTGTTTGAGTTAGTTGTGGTTGAGAAAGAGAGAGAAATCTTGAGAGAAATACTGTACACCTAAGAGGTGTGAGAAGAGTGAGATTTCTTCATTGTATTCTGGAAGAGTGTTAATACAGATAGTATTGTTTCTCATATTCTTTGATGTTCAAGTTTCTAGTTACTTATTACTTCTGGTTCAATTCTGTGTTTAGTTGCTTATAGAAAAGTAATCAATTGTGCCCCAAGTTCCTGACAAAGTGGTATCAGAGCAAGGTTGCAGGGCACAGGTTAGTGTTTGATTACAGGTCACTCTCAGGGGTTTCTGATTAAGTGGGAGTATAGCAATGGCAGAAGAAAGTAAGCTACGAATGGAGAAGTTTAACGACAAGAATTATCAATTATGGAGGATGCAGATAGAAGATTATCTGTATCAAAAAGATTTGTACTTACCATTGGGTGGGGTTGCATGCAAGCCCACAGATATGAAGGATGAAGAATGGAATGTTCTTGATTGGAAGGCTCTGGAATCCATAAGGTTGAGCCTTGCATCATCTGTGATTTCCAACTTATCACAGTGTAGGACAACGGGAGAGTTGATGGAATCTTTGGCAAATTTATATGAAAAACCCTCAGCTTCGAATAAGGTATTTCTTATGAAGCAGTTATTTACTTTGCAAATGCAGGAAGGTGGATCAGTATATAGTCATCTTAGTGATTTCCATGGTTTGGTAAAGCAGTTAAATTCAGTCAAAATAGTTTTTGATGATGAAATTAAGGCTCTCTTAATCTTATGCTCTTTACCTGAAAGTTGGGATAGTTTGGTAATGGCAGTTAGTAATACTGCGTCTGCTTCAAATATCTTGAAAGTTGATGATGTTGTTAGTGTAATCTTGAATGAAAAAATTCGCAGGAAAAGCACAGGTGAATCATCAGGGAATGCTTTAAGTGCTGAAAGCAGGGGAAGGTAAAGAGAGAAGGTCGAGCAAGGGAAATCAAGGTCAAAGATGGAAAGGAGATCCAAATCCAGAAATGGAGGTATCATCTACTAGAATTGTGGAAAGAAAGGGCACACAAAGAAAGATTGTTGTTTGAAGGATAACAAAGAAAATCAACATGAAGGTAATGAAGAAGTAAAAGATGCAGGTATTGTTGCACAGGATGCTCTCATATTTTCTTTGGATAGTCAGGTAGAATCATGGGTTTTAGATTTTGGTGCTTCTTTTCATGCAACCCCAACTAGAGAATTTTTTCATGAATATGTCCAGGGAGACTTTGGAGAGATTTATTTAGGGGATGGTAAGCCTTGTCAAATGGTTGGCAAAGGGAAAGTGCAGCTGAAATTGCAGACGGACAACACATGGGTGTTGAAGGAGGTCATGCATGTCCCAGTCCTGAAGCGAAATTTGATTTCTGCAGAAAAGTTGGGTAATGAGAGATGCACAGTAACTCTCACAGTGGATTCTTGGAAGGTTTCCAAGGGTGCACTTGTTTTAGCAAGAGGTAAGAAAGTAGGTACTCTTTATCTATCTACTTGTATTACTGATTCTCCTTCTGGTTTATCTACTTCAGAAGTAGATGCAAAGTTGTGGCTTAGTAGGCTTGGTCACATGAATAAGAAGGGGATGCATGTTCTTGAGTTAAAAGGTATGAGTTTAGATGCGGAGGGCATAGATCGAGATTTCTGTAAGCAACAGGAGAAAGTGAGGTTTCTTGAACCTCATGCTACAAAAAAGGATCGGGTTTATTGTAGGAAAAAGAAATTTGATGTTTTTGACAAGAACAGGAAAGCCTTGGTGTTTATGGAGGAGATGATGGATAGAGATCAGTCACAGGGGCTGAATAATTTTGAGCAGGGAAGTTTGGATAGGGTTTTGATCCAAGGTGAGCTCATGGGTAAAAAGGTCATCACTCACAGGAAAACACAGTTACATACGTCAGTCAGGTGGAACCGATGTCGATCAGGTAGGTACCGACGTCAGTCATGTGCAGACCAGCAGAGTCAGTAGTGTTAGGCAGGTGGAGATCGACGTCGGTTAGGTGGGAACCAACGTCGGTAGTCAGGTCAGTCGCATGGAACCGACGTCGGTTGGGTGTAGACTGGGAGATGGCCAAGATCGGTCACTGAAACGGATGTTGGGCGGACAGCACGCTGTCAAGGAGTCTCAAACACCCATGTGGAGGACTGAAAGGGTAAGTAAGCCTCATATTCGTTATTCACCTTCTTTATACTGCTTGTTGCTCACTGATGGTCAAGAACCAGGAAGATGTGAAGAGGCAATGCAGGTAGAATCCAGGAAACAATGGGAGCATGGCATGAATTCTTTATAAGAGAACCAAACGAGAGATTTGGTAGAGTTTTTAGCCGAGATGAAAGCACTGAAAGACAAATGGATTCCCAGGTTAAAGAAGCGAGAGAATGGACACGTGAGACAGAAGGCCAGGTTATATGGTCTTGAGCAGGCTGCAGGACAATGGATGTTTGACAGGTGTATGACAAAGCATGGCTTTAGTCAATGTCAATGTGACCATTGTGTTTCCTTTACCAGGTTGGATAATATTAGCTACATTATCCTATTACTGTATGTTGTGTGTATGTTGTAGGGTCACACATGCAGGGAGTTGTTGAGCTAAAGGTAAAGTTAGTTCAGAGATGTGTCATGAAGAATTTGGGAGTAGTAAAATTCTTTGGCGTGAGTATTTCTAGAGACAGGGAAGATCACAGGCTGATTTTGTCTCCAGATGATTATGTGAGTAAGGTAGTGGCGAGGTTCAAGATGCAAGATGCAAAATCGGTTAGCACACCTATGGTTGGACAGTTCACAGAACAGTGTCCTGAATCACATGATGAGGTTGGGTACACGGTATGTACTAGACCTGAGTTTTCCCAAGCAGTGGGAGTTGTCAGCAAGTTGATGGCTAATTCAAGAAAGGAACACTAGAAAGCAGTTCAGTGGATTCTCAGGTATCTGAGAGGGACCAGCAACAGGTATTTATGCTATACAGGGTCAAGCACATCTCTACATGGGTATGTAGATTCGGATGTGGCAGGGGACTTGGATGACAGGTGTAGCACCATAGGATGTGTGGTGGTTGGTCTTCAAGATTGAGCTTGAAGATGGAGGTGCCTGAGATGATTAGTGGATGTTATTGTACAGGTGCAGATGTTTATCTCTAAGTGGGAGATTGTTAAGTTGTGGAGCTAAAAGCTTCACTGTTAAGCTAATCAAGAGGTTGCTGAGTTCAACCAGTAACCGGCATCGGCAGTATTGTCGACGTCGGTCAGGAAAGGATCAAGAAGATGCTGACATTGATCAGGGATCGGCCGACGTTGGTCATATACAGACTAACAACAGCCGACGTCGGTCACCTGTGCATGTGCATGCGTTTGCATGCGTTTCTAGAATTAGACTTGTCTAATTTTAGGAGGTCTGAGTGTTTGCATGTGAAGACTAATTTAAGTCTTGAGTCTGTGTTTCTAATTGTTGTAATTAGAACTCTAATTATTGTATGCTTTGGATCCTATTTAAGAGACCCATGAGGCATGTATTGTAATTAAGCAAAAGTAAAGCATTGAAGCAAGTAAGCAAGGTCAATTAGATCTGCAAGGTGCAAGATTAAGGAGATCAGCTAAAGCTATCAAGGAGGGTATAACAACTCAGGGGTTTGAGTTAGTTGTGGTTGAGAAAGAGAGAGAACTCTTGAGAGAAATACTATACACCCAAGAGGTGTGAGAAGAGTGAGATTTCTTCATTATATTTTGGAAGAGTGTTAATACAGATAGTATTGTTTCTCATATTCTTTACTGTTTCAAGTTTCTAGTTACTTATTACTTCTGGTTCAATTCCGTGTTTAGTTGCTTATAGAAAAGTAATCAATTGTGCCCCAAGTTCCTGACAGTTGTTGAATGTTGTTTATATGTTTTTCATTTTATTGACAATGTTGTTGAATAAGTTTTCCATTGTATTATCACAAATAATATCCATGCATTTTTATTTTGCATAGAAGTTGAATTACTGTGAAGGGTGAATGTTTGTTGGGTTGATTAATTTGTGAAAAAATTACGAACATTGTGTTTCTTAACACTTGTTAGGTTTGCGAAGATTGTGCTATATTTATTATTTTTACATTGTGTTTCTTAACACAATATATGTTTCTGAAGTTTGGAAAGTCTGTACAATTATTGATTTTCAATGTTTGTGAAGTGTGTAAAGCTCAATTTTTATTGCTTCTATTGTTTACATGTGTTGTTCATGCTTGTTATATGTGGGTAATGATGGCAGATTGTAATTTTGCAATCGACAGTGGAGAAGAACAATGGCTAACTCGATTTAAGGTGAAAGTATTTAAACTTTCATTAAGCTTATGATCGATTTATAGACTTAATGGTAGATAACAAGTAAAATTAATTACATAGATACCAAGTAAAATTAATTAGAGTAAATTATCAAACTAAATATATCTGGTTTAATTACATTTATTAATACCTTTATTTACATTAGAAAAGAAGTTAAATACATTTCATTACATTGATTTATGGTATTAAAACAAAACTTCAACCATCTAAGGTGGAAAAGTTGAGTTGTGCGCTTCATTCCATATATTTGGAGATAGGGAAGTTGTTGTTGGTCCTTCAATGGTGGTGTCTTTAATGGGATTTATTGCAATGTTAATGGAAATAGGAGTAATACCACATGAACCAATTGGGGATAGAATGTTTATCATGTCATTCAATATTTAATGTTCTTCAGGTAGAGGGTTGAATTCTATCTTATAATGCCTTTGTCTCTCTAATTATTTTTCAGCCTTCTTAATTTCCTTGTCTCTTTTCTCTTGCTCTCTCTTTTTCTCCTTTTCTTGCCTCTGCTATATCGTCTCTTGCTCCTTTATATGCATTTTTATTATGTTTTCAAGTTTTTGATTTTCCCTTATTTCCCTCTTGACCTGCCTTAAGGCTTCCCTGCCATCAGCTTCTTGTTTATTCCTTGCCTTCAATTCTTCATTCTCCTTCTTACGGGTCTCTTATTCTATAAAAAATTGATGATACTCGTCTGATGTGCAAATTTATCATTGTCGGCTCAGCTTGAGTACAATGTTTCCTGATTTCTTTGCAATCCTTTCCACTGGCAATGTTAGAAATGTCGACATTGGAGTTTGATCGACATTACTTTTTGCTTGCTTACATTCATTGATTTGTTGTTCCTTAATTTCTATAATTTCCTCATCGGCATCTAAATCAACCATTTCATTGTCTATGCTCCATTATCCATTTGGTGCATAGTAATGAATTATTTATGGTGGAATAGAAGGTGGTGGTGATGGCATTGACATAGAGACATCAACTTTAATAATTTCGCAATTCATGCCTATATTTGTTGCTCCCTCCCTTAGCCAATCTAGTGGGCTTACTTGCATAGGCAAACTTAAACCGTCTTGGTTGAAACTAAATGTTGCATCCGTTTCATTGCAATAGACATTCAAATCCTCTTCACCGTCACTGTCTATAACATTTGGACGAGTTGTTTCATGTTCAACACTTTCTGCATGTGCATAATTTCCTACATTTATCGTTTCACCTTCTTCACCTCAGACAACATTACTTTCCATCATTTGCTCCATCTTCTCCATTTTAGCCTCAATGTCTTCCTTAGTCAAGCCTGCCAACCTCATTATATTGTCTATAGCACTTACTTCCTCCTCCTCAACATGGAACACTGTACTTATATTCATATCATTAGCTAGTGCCTTAGGGTTAAGGGGCCATATACTTGTCCGTCGAAATCTAGATTTGATATTCTTTGAGGTTAGGACGAGTGTAAGCTTGATGCAAAGTGCATGCTTGGAGTTTTTTCACTTCGCTGAGATGGATGTTTCCTTCATTTAACAAATAAACCTTTTGTGTAAACTTAGCGGATGATGTTTTTTTTATTGCATGTAAATTGTGAGTTTTGGTAGATTAGGAATCCGGTATCCAGTTGACTTGAAGATTCACAAAACTGTTTTCTTTCATTTATACCTTTTTTTTTGGATTTGGTTAAATAAGAGGGTTTTGACAAGAACCCTACATAACCAAATACTAGTCTGAAAGGGTTACCGATCTGATTTATGTGAAAAACATAAAAGATAGGGGAAAGGCCCCAATAATGGTGCATGTTTCAATTGCAAAACATTATTTTTGTGCAAGTGTGTTTCATTAATAGAACATATTGGTGTGTGTAAATATTAAAGTGCACCGGAAGTTGAGCATGTAGTATCTAATACTTGCTCAATATTTACTCTATAACCTTAAAAGTAACCAATCATATTTTGACAAGTAAGACTTGAGTATTTATACTTAAATGCACAGCTATTGGTACTCTAAAAGTTAAGTTTTGGTCATAGGTTTAAGAAATGTATTTTATGACCTTTCGTGATAAAATCAATTATATCATAAAATGTATAATGAGTTAGACTTTAAAACTTTAATAATTAGAGTTAAGATGACATATTAAAATGGATAAATTTTTTGAAATCTAATACGATATTATGACACCTTAATTCTATGTCCAAAATTAAAATGCACGACTAGTAAAACCTTTCCCCTACACCCCTTTTAAATTTTTTTAAGTTGCATAAGAGAGATTTTCCCAAAAAGTCGTGCACACCTTGAACTCTCGAGACTGTCCATTGTCATAAAGGCAAACAAAAGACCTACTTAAAAAATCCACTGCTTCCCTATGCTGCCACAACCAATCGCTAACAAAATGAAATCACAGGAGCCTTCTAGAGCCCCACACACATTCATTTGATTCTTAAAACTATAACTCCGAAGTTGATTCAAAAGAGCACTGGTCCACCTTCTTAATGGCTCTGACTCGGTATTAAACTATCCATGAATATGTCATATATTCATATTTCCTAGCAATCTTACCCAAATTTTCAGGAGCGACTGAAGCTTCCATATCAATCAAAGTAGAAACTGGTATACCAAAATGTTTACCTGAAGTCTTAATCAGTGCGGGTTGATGGTCAGCCTGTTGATTGTTAACCCCCCTGTTAATGTCGTGTTGAAACTACTGTTTCTGACAGGGTTGAGACGATGGATTTCTAGTTGCCTCTACTGGGCGTTCTGGACAATGGTCGGCATAATGATTGCCATCACAGTCATAGCATCCACCCTTCGTCCTTTCCTAGTGATATTCATTTTCCCACAATGCCTCCCTTATACAATCTAATATATTGTAATTCTAAGTTCGAGGGCATTCCTTTGTCTCCATACATTTTATTAGATTGTATCAAAGGTTTTTCTGAAATCAACAAAATAAGTAAATTATAGATCTTCTTTATTGTACGATAATTTTCATCAATTATTTTAAGAGTTAGAGTATGATCAATATTACAATGTTTATTTTTGAAGTTAATTTGACTTTTTATTTTTATTGTATTTTTTCATACGTGCCTCAACATGCAATATTTATAGGGAATCACTAAATTATATAGAATGTCAATATTTCAGTGCATATTTAAAAAATAAATATATAATAAACTATAATGATAAGTAAGCATACATCTAAATTAGTGAGCTTTTTAGGCTAAGCAGCCACAAGTAAGGGGCATCTATGTCGTCAAATTCACTTAGAGCATGAACCTGGGCTTAACCATTTGACTCTTTGTGTTCGGTACCTACAATGATTTGTACCTTGATGGATGAATATAAGCAACCATCATCCTCACCAGTCAAACTACAACTCTCTCGATTTTCTTTAGGCCATTCCTGGAATAAACTACTTAGAAAAATAGATGAGGTCTCATCTCGAGGCAACTCCAAATGGTATCCATGTTCATAACTAATTTGATGTCTTTACTTCCAAAAAAATGGAAGTGTTGCAGAAACCTTTATTAAAAAGGAGTATCATGGTAGTTTTTTGAAAGACCTTCCAATTTTTGACAAGAAGTGTAGGGATTTGGTTTACGTACATATTATTAGATTATATTGAAAGTTTTTGTAACAAATTATAGATATTTTTTATTGTCACGATAATTTCCAACAATAATCCTAAGAGTTGAGTATGATCAATACTACAATGTTTACTTTTAAAGCCAACTTAGCCCTTTGCTTTTACATTATTTTCATTTCAATTAATTGCAAATTTTTTTTCAACATTCTTCAAGCCATTAAAGCCATTCTCATAATGGACTACTTGGGAACCAAGATGAGGTATCGGGTCAATTCTGAGGTAGCATCCATGTTCATAATTAATTTCATGGCTTTGCTTCCAAACAAAATGGAAGTGTTGTAGAAACCTTTATTAAAAAGGAGCATTGTGGCGGTTTTCTGGAAGACCTTTCTATTTTTGGAAGTGTAGGGGTTTGGTTTCCAAAGCATCTTTCCTGGAATTGGAGGTGCATTTTTTCAAACTTGTTGAAGTGGTGGCTAATTTGCAAAGAGAGCTCAAGGCAAGGAACAGTCTCGTTAGAATGGTGGATGCAATTAGACAGACATATTTAACACAATTCATTAAGCCAATTTTCTTACCCATCATTTGATGGAGAAATAGGTTGCTAAGGCTGCAAGGAAACTGGGTAGGTTGGTTAGGGTTAAAAGGAGTGCTTCTTGAGCCATGGAAAAGTTTGCATTGGGGGAGCATCCACTTCCTCACATGCTAGGCATGGGCTAGAGCCAAACATTGATTTAGATTCGGAGATGGAGGTTGGCCTTTGTTTGGTCCCTATGTTGGCTATTCAGATGGTTATGGTTACGCTTATGATTTTGGCTGGTTCTCTGGAGTAATGTTAGCTTTTCTTGTTTTTGGTTTTATTCCGTTCATTTGATCATTTCTTGCTTCTTAATGGATAATTGATATAACCAATTTTAGTTCTAATTTCGTTTGCTAGATTGTTATTAGGTCAAGTTTGTCCTTAAAACTGAATCATAAACTTTATTGTAATATTTTATAATTAAAAGGAGGGGAACCCTTAACCCCTATTCATTAATTAAAACAATAGTTTAGAATTAAAGAGCAAATCATAATAGTTTTGTAATTGTTTTAGATAAGTACAATGAAATTAAATGAATAAATAAAGTTTTTGGAAATATTGCGTACCTCTTTTTTAGTTCGTCATTGATGATCCAAAACGTTGAGTTGAAAAAAAAGCATAAAATATTTCTAAAAACTTTATTTATTTGTATGCACTATGAATATATAAAATGTCTTACAATTAAACTTTCAATCTATTATTCTAAATGATTGAAAATAAATTTGATGATAATATAACATTTACTAAATAAATTAAAATTTTAGACAAATCATCCAAGATTCTAAAAAATTAAAGTAAGTAAATATCTATTCTTTATATATATTTATATGTGTTTTATTATTATTGACAATTGTAATAAATAAAGGCTATTTTAATCAAATAGTTATAATTGAAAATATATCAATTAACCACGGAATGGATTTGCAAATGTTAGACATCTCCATGTGGGGAATGTATTCAATGCCTATCACAAGTGCTGCAATGATTATACCCTCCATGTGACTGCCATAAAGAAAATATATTCCACCTTCCAACCGACTAAAGGGCACTGTCCCCTACTCAATGCAGCTTTACTTGCTACCTTTATCTGACCTCCTCTACCCCCTTAAATAGTCTTGTCACTTTTTAGTTTCATGTCTTTTTAGTTTAATGACGGTCTTTTTCATATCTTTTTCTTACAAATTGACTTTTAGGGGAGTCCTCCTATGAGTTCTAGAGCAACCAATTCTCTGTATTGGTTGGTCAGTCTCGATTTTTTCAGATTATTTTATAAAAATCTTTTCAAACATTTTATATTATTTAAATATTTTTAATCAATGTGAGATGGAAAACATGTTGACTCTAAATAATTAAAAATGGGCATTTTATTTAATATTATTTTGAAGTGTTGGCCTATTTATTTATGTATGAGTGATTTGGTTTAGATTAAAAATTATTTAAATGAGTAGTCAATTTTTAAGATTCAAAACTCAATCCTTATGTTAATCTTTCTAGATTATTTATTAGTTCTCATGTTTTATGTTAGGACTGTTTGTACAATCTCAATATTAATTAGGACAATTTTAACGGTCCTAGCACTTAATTTTTAAGCATAGACTCATTGACCCATTTTACCTTTCCCATTTCTATTCATTGAAAGTCGACGTGTGCCCCAATATTATTACTTTCTAATTCAAAGGCACATATAAATAAATAAGTGTTGTAGTATACTTGATATTCAAAAAACAAATATAACACTCATCATTGTGTAAACTAACATTCTATTGTGGAGCACTTTTCGCATATAAGCTAAGTGATTTTTGTTACGTAATTTTTGTTAATTGAAATATTATTCCAATCTAATGGGTTTGATTATTTGAGGGATAGCTAGTTCACAATAGCCACCTAAAACCCTAATGCACACTCTCAAATTTTGTTTTCATTTACACTATAGTTCAAACTTATTTAGCTCACTATAGGAAGACATGAAGCGAAAGAGAATAAGTGGAAGCACATACCAATAAGATCATATTTTAGGTGGCCACCATTTACTGAAAGCACTTAGTTGGTACTGGCATCTTGATTTGTTCAATTCCATATTTCAATGTGACACATGGTACATCTTCAAGCGTGCATTTTCAGGGCTATATTGCAATGATAAATTTATGAGAATGCTTAAATAAAATAATAGCCTTTTGTTTCCCCTATTTTCTTACATGTCTTATTGAGCATTTATGCCTCTGCAATATTGTTGATTTTTACATGTTGTGTGGTGCTTAAATAGATATTGGTATATTTACGTAGATAGGCATATATATAATGGGAAAGACATTAATGTAAGTCTTGATCAACAACTAGAAATATCATTGTACATGGCAAGAACATGGGTCCATTATCACATTCATCCATGTGGTTTACCACTGTTATAGACCGAAACAAAAATCTTTAATAAGTAATTAAGTTTGTCTATTGTGGTCGATAAAGAAGTTGAAGGCAAACATGTCTTCGACTATATCACATTGGTACTTTGAAGGCAACTTTATGGGAATGATGTTCCATACCTTGTGTCTACCACGTGAATGTTCAATGTGCAAGGAAATAATAATATTTTTTACCTCAAAATGGTTAACGCATCAACATGAGAAGTTGAGAGTAGCTCCAGTGGCATGCGTTTCTATTTTCAAATTAAACTTGCATGCATAACCAACCTTGGATTATACCAGGCCATCATGTTCTTCAAGGAGTTTGCATGCATGTCGCACAACTTCTAGCAATAAAGGATAAGGGTAGGTCAACCACGAGTTTTATGGTCTTTAACAAGACCATAACACCAAGCCTTTTCACAATGTCAACTGGGACCAAACCTTTCACATTGGCTTCAAATAATCCATGAAATCATTCCCCTCTCCTCTATTGTGTAATGGAAATCCTCTTTGAGGTAGTGTAATGGAAATCTTCTTTGTGGCAACACAAAGATAAAGGATGGAGCAGTGCAAACACTATATATATATATATATATATATATATATATATATATATATATATATATATATATATCATGGATTGTTATTCATGCATTCCTCTTTGTTAGAGGAAGCTATTAAGTGGTCGGGCATGCTCCTTGGATCTTAAATGCTTAATATTTTGTTGGAAATGATAGTTTTATATAAAGGGCTAATTGTTTTTTAAATTGTTTTGGTGCAAATTTTTCATAAAGGTTCTCACCTACTTTTACACATTTTAAAGGATATTTTAAACTTTCTAGAAAGCCATGAGTTTCAAGAGATTGATGCTAATGGTATTGCGCATCTTTTTCACTTAGATAGAAGAGGGTTGTTGCGTGCTTTGGTTCGTTCAACTATCTTATTATTGTTGCCCGATTAAATAGGCTCACTATAACGCAACAAAAGTCATTCATTTCTTACACCTCAGTGGCACCAAATGTATAAATGAAGACATTTAAAGTGGTAGGTGTGATTTCCAATAAGGGAGTCGAACTATGACATGATTTATTTTTCATCAATGTAGAAAAACAAATAGGGAAATGGGACCTATAGTTGGGACCCCTAACTTCAGGGCCCACATATTCTATATTACAGTACCTTAGGCTCTAAAATTTTGGATTTAGATGGTTTAACAATTTTTTAGTTTGAAAAGGTGGGCCAGGGGAAAAAATTATGTTCTGGGAAGGCATACGCCAAAGTTTTTGGCAACATGTCATTTTTTCCATATTCTAGAGGTCCGATCAATCATTGGGACCAAAGCGACCACTAGTTGGGATCGAAATTGCCAAAAAATATATTTAAATGAACCCAATATTTTATTTTTGGCTTATATAATGTTGACACATAAGCCACAAATCAAAATATTTATTAGTCACTAACATGAAATGATGTGCCATGTTGGAAGAAAGATCGATCATTAGTATGAAAAAAAATGCCATGTCATAAGACATGTGACTCATTAATGCTTAAGCCAACACATTTTTCTAGATGGCTTGGTGGACTTTTATCCATTAATGTGTCAAGTTAACTCTCCCTGTACACCACTTACCACATTCTCTCCCTGCCTTTTCGCATAGTGCCTCTATCAAAGCGGATGAAACCTGCTCAAAAGTTCTTAACCATGTTGCATTGTGCAGAGGAATTTCAGTTGGTAGAATGCAGGGATGAAATCTTATGCACAGGTGTATTGCCTGTAACTAAACCCACAATAGTGTTTTGTTTGTTTTTGCTTCACTGCTATTGTTATTGTGCCTTCTCTATTCAAGTTTTTTGTTGCATGCCTTCTATGTTTCTTGATTTTTTTGGGTGTTTTTTTGACGTGCTTTCATATCTGAGTAAATGTTTACTAGTATGTTAATGAGATGACATAATTATTGCTCACATGTTTACCATTCACTCTGCTCTGTTGTTCATATATGCGACACATTTCTTTTGTTTTGAGTTTTGGATGGAAGACATGTGGGTCATTATTGTGGAAGGGACCACCATTTTTTGCATGGTTTGACAAGATTTTCTCCATCATTATGGCAAGTTAATGTTTCCCTATGTGCTATGAACAAACGTTTCTGGTTATTTATATTTTTGCATGGTTGTTATGGTTATCGTGCCTTGTATGTTCTTATTTTCTGCTACGTGCCTTTTATGTTCTTGGTTTTCTTGGTGTGCTTTCTTTGTTCATGGCTTTTTTGCATGCCTTCACTTATATGTTAATGGAATGATGGAACATTACACCAATAAATGTCTCTCCCTACCATTTTTGTGGACCTCCTTCATGT
This sequence comes from Torreya grandis, assembly GCA_037957365.1. Taxonomy (NCBI): domain Eukaryota; kingdom Viridiplantae; phylum Streptophyta; class Pinopsida; order Cupressales; family Taxaceae; genus Torreya; species Torreya grandis. The sequence continues at coordinate 3,496,436 of JARHVA010000244.1, forward strand.
AAACAACCATGGAATCTACTTGAAAGTTCTCGACCATGTAGCATTTCACAATTTTAGTTGGCAGAATGGAGGGATGAAAACTATTGTCATTGTGCCTTCTATGTTCATTATTTATTTAGTGTGCCCTCATATATGACTAAACATTTATTGGTATGTTAATGGAGTGATGAAATATTACACAGAGGTGGGTTGCCTATTAATGAACCTACAACTGTGTTCTTTTTATTTTTGTGTGCCTGTTATTGTTATTGTGCCATTAAATCCCTTGCTAGAAGAAGCTTGTTGGAGGGATGAAACATTACCCAATTTTGAACCCACATCATTCGTGTCCACATGTTTTCATTCACATCTTGCTCTAAATTTGTTGGTATTTTAATGTAAGCCCTAGATGTTTTCTTCATTCATGTCTCTGTGTGCCTCATGTCTATGTCATATTTATATTTCTCTACATGAAATGGGTTAGAAGATGCAACATTCACTATATGTAGATGTAAGACCCAAATATTTGCATGCACATACCAAAAACTATTATTGTCATGTGTACTTATCATTTAATGTTGTTGTGTTTTCATACCCGATTATGAACCCACTTTGTCTGCATGTTTTAATTCACATCTTGCTCCAAATTTGTTGGTTTTCATTCATATGTTCCTATCAATTAATGTTGGTGTGTTATCCATTCACATTTTATAAGTTACAGCTTTTCTTTCTTATCGATGTTTTTGATAAATCACACAAAATTTTGTATTGTGTGGATGGAAACCCTGAAATTTGTTGATATACTATTCTAAATTAATATGGGTCATTCATATAAAATGATGTGCCATGTTGAAAGATGAGCATGTATGCAAGACGTAACACTTACTGGTATGTGGATGTAAGCCATAATGATTTTCATTCACATACCAATAAATGTTTATGTGGTTTCGTCTGAAATAATAATTTCATTGACATACTAGTAAATGTTTTTGTTTATCCGTATTGAATAAGAATTTCATTAACATACCAATAAATGTTTATGTGTTTTGGTCTTAAATAAGAATTTCAATAACATACTAGTAACTATTGCTATGCTAATGCTATGTTTTTGTTGCATATTGTTCATATGTTTTCCATTCTATTGACAATGTTGTTGAATAGGTTTTCCATCAAGTATTGTCACAAATAATATCCATTCATTTTGTTTTGGATAGAAGTTGAATTGTTGTGAAGGGTGAATGTTTTTAAGGTTGCTTAATTTGTGAAAAAAATACAAACAATGTGTTTCACAACACTTGTTATGTTTGTGAAGGTTGTGCTATATTTATTACTTTACACTGTGTTTCTTAACATAACATATGTTTCTGAAGTTTGGAAAGCTCATACAATTATTATTTTTCTTGTGAAGTTTGTAAAGCTCATTTTTTATTACTTTTATTGTTTACATGTGTTGTTCATGCTTGTTATTTGTGAATAATGATGACAAATTTTAATTTCATAATCGATAGTGGAGAAGAACAATGGATAACTCGATTTCAAGTGAAAGTATTTAAACTTTCATTAAGCTTATGATCCATTTGTAGACTTAATGGTAGATAACAAGTAAAATTAATTACAATACATTATCAAACTAAAAATCTCTACTTTAATTACATTTATTAAGACCTTTCTTTACATTAGAAAAGAAGTTAAATATGTTTCATTACATTGCTTTCAGTATTAAAACAAAACTTAAATCATCTAAGGTGGAAAAGTTGAGTTTTACCCTTCATTCCCTATATTCAGAGATAGGGGAGTTGTTGTTGGTCCTTCAATGGTTGTGTCCTTAATGGGATTTATTGTGATGTCAATGGAAATAGGAGTAATACCACAAGAACCAATTGGGGATAGAATGTTTATCATGTCATTCAATATCTGATGTTGTTTAGGTAGACAATTGAATTATATGTTATAATGCCTTCATCTCTCAAATTCTCTTCTAGCCTTCTTGAATTCCTCATCTTTTCTCTCTTGCTCTCTCTTTTTCTCCTTTTCTTGCCTCTGTTGTATCGTCTCCTTCTCCTTCATATGCCTTTTTATTGTGTTTTCAAGTTTTTGATATTTCCTTATTTCCCTTTTCACTTGCCTTAAGGCTTCCCTATCATCAGCTTCTTGTTTATTCCTTGCCTTCAATTATTCATTCTCCTTCTTGCAGGTCTCTTATTCTATAACAATTTATTGATACTCATTTGATGTAAATATTTGTCATTGTCAGCTTAGCTTGAGTACAATGTTACCTGATTTCTTTGCAATCCTTTCTATTGGCAATGTTAGAAATGCCAACATTGGATTTTGATGGTTGTTACTTTTTGCTTGCATGTATTCGTTGATTTGTTGTTCCTTAATTTCTATAATTTCTTCATCAGCATCTAGATCAATTGTTTCATCATCTACACTCCATTATCCATTTGGTGCAAAGTAATTAATTATTTATGGTGGAATAGAAGTTGGTGGTGAGGTGGTGGTGATGGCATTGACATGGAGACATCAGCGTCTGTAATTTCACAATTCATGCCTAGATTTGATGCTCCCTCCCTTAGCCAATATGGTGGGCTTACTTGCGTAGGCAGACTTAAACCATCTTGGTTGAAACTGAATGTTGCATCCATTTTATTGAATTGCACATTTAAATCCTCTTCATCATCAATGTCTATAACATTTGGATGAGTTGTTTCATGTTCAACACTTTCTGCATTGGTAAAATTTCCTACATTTATTGTTTCACCTTCTTCACCTCAGACAACATCACCTTCCTTCATTTGCTCCACCTTCTCCATTTTAGCCTTGATGTCTTCCTTAGTCAGGCCTGCCAACCTCATTATATTGTCTATAGCACTTACTTCCTCTTTCTCAACATGGAACATTGTACTCAGATTCATATCATTAGCTAGTGCCTCAGTGTTAAGGGGTCATATACCTGTTTGTCGAAATCCAGATTTTATATTCTTTGGGGTCAGGACGAGTGCATTCTTGATGTCAAATGCATGCTTGCAATTTTCTGGCGTTTGTTGATATGGATGTTTCCTTCATTTAACAAATAAACATTTTATGCAAACTTAGCGGACAATGTTTTGTTTATTGCATGTAGATTATAAGTCTTGGTAAATTAGAAATGCGGTATCTAGTTGACTTGAAGATCCACAAAACTAACGTATTTTATTTTATTCTCTTTCATTTATACTTATTTTTTAAGATTTAAATAAATAATAAAATTTTGACGAGAACCCTACACCCTTCCACAAACCAAATACTAGTCCGGAAGGGTTACCGATCTGATTTATGTGAAAAACATAAAGGATACACCCCTTCTTCCAAGTTTTTTAATGTTGCATAACAGAGATTTTCCCAAGACTCACTAGTCATGCACACCTTGAACTCTTGAGAATGTCCATTGTCATATAGGCAAACAAAAGACTTAGTTCAAAAAATCACTACTTCCCTATGCTGCCACAACCAATCACTCCCAAAATGAAATCATAGGGGCCTTGTAGAGCCGCACACATACTCATTTGATTATTAAAACCATAAATCCCAATTTGATTTGAAAGAGCGATTATCCACCTTCTTAATGGCTCTAACTCGGTATTAAACTATCCATGAGTCTATCATATATCCATGTTTCCTAGCAATCTTACCCAAAATTTTAGGAGTGATGAAAGATTCAGAAGTTTTCATATCAATCAAAGTAGACAGTGGTATAACAAAAAGTTTATTCAAAGTCTTAATTAGTGTGGCTAAATGCTCAGCCTATTGATTCTTTAAGCCTATGTGAATGTCATGTTAAAACTACTATTTCACTGTGCTTTGTGATTGTTGTTTGGATTATTCCTCTGCATCTTGCTTCGCCTTATCTTCGACTTCAACTTTAACCTTAGTGACTGCCTCACCTTAGGATTTGGCTTGCACCTCAGCCTTATCTTAGCTTTGGAATTATCTTTAACTTGGGCTTCTGCTTCAACTTTAGCCTTGGCTTCTGCTAAAACCTTGGCTTTGACTTCAGGTTCTTTCTCTAAAGCTTCTTGTTAAGATTTTTGCTATGCTTGGGCCTTCTCAATTACCACTGATTCTTCTTTCTATTAGGATCTTGTAGCTCACTCTGATACCAAATGTTAGTACCTTAGAGCTCAATTGATTACTATTGTATAAGCAACTAAACACGGAATTAAACTAGAAGTAATAAGTAACTAGAATTCAAAAATAGCAAAGAATAGATGATACGAGAAATAATAAAATCTATATTAACACTCTTTCAGAAGGAAATACAATGAAGAAATCTCACTCTTCTCACACCTCTTGGGTGTACAATAATTCTCCCTCAAGATTTCTCTCTCTCACTCAATTACAACCAACTCAATAACCGAGTTGTTCCCTCCAGTGACAATCAACCCAATGGTTGTTGTTGCCTACTCTGATTGTGACAATCAACCCAATTGTTGTTGCCTCCAATACCATTACAATACAGCCCCATGGGTCTCTTAAATAGATCCCAAACCAAACAATAATTAGAAATGCAGACTCAAGACTAAAATTAGTCTTTACATGCAAACTCATTGTTTGTCTAAAATTAGAACAGTTTTGGAAACACACAAGTGACCGATGTCGGTTCTTGTTTGATCGATGCTAGCTGACTACTAACCGATGCCGGTTATTGTGTAACTAAATATGACCGATGTCAGTTGGCCTGATCGACGTCGGTTACTTTGACACTCAGCAACCTCCACCATTTGCATAACAGTGAAGATTTTAGCTCCACAACTTAACAATCTCCCACTTGGAGATAAACAGCTGCACCTGTACCTGTACATCCTCTAATTTGTTTTTGGCTTGTATCTCCATCTTCAAGTTCAATCTTGAAGATCAACCACCAACAGTGAACACATATCCTGTGGTGCTTCTCCTACCATCCAAGTCACTTACCATGTCCGAATCTACATACCCATGTAGAAAAGTGCTTGACCCTACATAGCATAAATACCTGCTGCTGGTCCCTCTCAGATATTTGAGAATCCACTGAACTGCTTTTCAGTGCTTCTTTCCTAGATTGGCCATAAACTTGCTGACAACTCCCACTGCTTGGGCAATATCAGGTCTAGTACATACCATGTACTCAACCTCATCATGTGATTTAGGACACTGTTCATAGCTCAACTTGAACTGTCCAACCATAGGTGTGCTAACCAGTTTTGCATCTTGCAAATTGAACCTCTCCACTACCTTATTCACATAATCCTCTTGAGACAAAATCAACCTGTGATTTTCCCTATCTCTAGAAATACTCATGCCAAGGATTTCTTTGCTCCTCTTAAATCCTTCTTGGCACATGTCTGAGCTAATTTTACCTTTAGCTCAACAATTCCCTACATGTGTGACCCTGAAACAAGCATATACACTACATACAGTAACAAGATAATGTAGCTATCATTATCCAACCTAGTAAAATAAACATAATGGTCACATTGACATTGACTAAAGCCATGCTTTGTCATAAACCTGTCAAACCTCAAATACCACTATCATGGAGCTTGCTCAAGACCATATAACCTGGCCTTCTGTCTCACTTGTCCATTCTCTCCTTTCTTTAACCTGTGAATCAATTCGTCTTTCAGTGCTTTCCTTTTGGTTGGCAAATCAACCAAATCCCACATTTGGTTCTTTTTCAAGAAATCAATTTCCTCATTCATGCCATGCTCCCACTGTTTCTTGGATTCTACCTGCATTGCCTCTTCAAAACTTCTTGGTTTCCACCATCAGTGAGCAACAAGTAGTATAAAGAAGTTGAATAATGAATTTGAGGTTTACTTACCCTTTCAGACCTCCTCATGGGCGTTTGAGACTCATTGACAACTTGCTGTCCACCCAAATTTCATTCTAACAGTGACCGATCCTGGTCATCTCTCAGTCTACACCTGACCGATGTTGGTTCCAAGCGATCGACCTGACCGACGTCAGTTCTTACCTGACCGACGTTAGTTTCCACCTACCTAACATCACCAAATTTGGTCTCCACTGGACTGACGTTGGTTCCTGCCTGATCGACATTGGTTCTCACCTGACCGACATCGGTAACTGTGTTTTCTTGTGAGTGATGATTTTTACCTACGAGCTCATTTTGGATCATAACCTTGTCTGAATTGCCCTGCTCAAAATTATTCAACCTCTTGAGCTGATCACTGTCCATCACCTTCTCCTTGAAAACCAAGGCTTTCCATGTCTTAAAAGTGTCAAAAACATCAGATTTCCACTTTATGCAATAAACCCATACCTTTCTTGTAGCATCATCAATGAAAGAAACATAATACTATGATCCTCCAATAGAAGCTCCCTGAGCTGGTCCCCACACCTTTGTGTGAACAAGCTCCAACCTGTGCTTCTTCTTTGTTGAGCCAGTTTTCAGAAACCTCACTTTCTCCTGTTTCCCAAACATACAATGCTCACAGAAATCTAGATCTATCAAATCTGAAAGCATACCTTTTGACTTAAGAACATCCATTCCCTTCTCACTCATGTGACCAAGCCTACAGAGCCACATCTTTGCATCTACATCTGAAGTAGATAAAACAGAAGGAGAATCAATAACACAAGTAGATAGATAAAGTGTACCTACTTTCTTACCTCTTGATAAAACAAGTGCACCCTTGGAAACTTTACAAGATTTCGCTGTGAGAGTTACTGTGCAACCCTCATCACCCAACTTCCCTACAGAAATCAAATTCCTCTTCAGGATGGGTACATGCATGACATCCTTCAACACCCATATGTTGCCAGTCTGCAATTTTAGCTACACTTTCCCTTTGCCAACCATTTGACAAGGCTCACCATCCCCTAAATAAACTTTTCCAATGTCTCCATGGACATAATCATGAAAAAATTCTCTATTTGGGGTTGCATGGAAAGAAGCACCATAATCTAAAACCCATGATTCTACCTGACTATCTAAAGAAAATATAAGAGCATCCTGTGCAACAATACCTACAACATCTGCTTCTTCATGCTGATCTTCTTTCAACCAACAATCTTTCTTTGCATGTCCTTTCTTTCCACAATTCCAGCAGGTTATACTGCCATTTCTGGATTTGGATCTACTGCCTATCTTTGACCTTGATTTCCCTTGCTTGCCCTTCTCTCTTTGCCATCCCCTATTTTCAACACTTAAAGCATTACCTGATGTTTCCCTTGTGCTTTTTTTGCAAATTTCTTCATTCAAGATTAGACTAACAACATCATCAACTTTCAAGATATTTGAAGCAGATGCAGTATTACTAACTGCCATTACCAAGCTATGCCAACTTTCAAGTAAAGAGCATAAGATTAAGAGAGCCTTAATTTCATCATCAAAAACTATTTTGACTGAAGTTAATTGATTTACAATTCCATGGAAATCATTAAGATGACTATATACAGATCCACCTTCCAGCATTTGCAAATTAAATAATTGCTTCATAAGAAATACCTTATTCGAAGCTGAGGGTTTTTCATATAAATTTGCCAAAGATTCCATTAACTCTACCGTTGTCCTTGCCTGAGATAAGTTGGAAAACACAGAAGCTGTCAGGGTCAGCCTTATAGCTCCAAGAGCCTTTCTGTCAAGAACCTTCCATTCTTCATCATGCATACATGTGGGCTTACATGAAGCCCCACCCAATGGTAAGTACAGATCTTTCTGATACAGATCTTTTTGATACAGATAATTCTTTATCTGCATCCTCTATAATTGATAATTCTTGCCATTGAATTTCTCCATTCTTAACTTACTTTCTTCTGCCATTGCTTTACTCCCACTCAATCAGAAACCCCTGAGAGTGAACCTATAATAAAAAACCACTAACCTACTCTGATACCACCTGTTAGGATCCTGTAGCTCACTCTGATACCAAATGTTAGTACCTTAGAACTCAATTGATTACTATTGTATAAGCAACTAAACACTGAATTAAACCAGAAGTAATAAGTAACTAGAATTCAAAAATAGCAAAGAATAAATGATATGAGAAACAATACAATCTGTATTAACACTCTTCCAAAAGGAAATACAATGAAGAAATCTCACTCTTCCCACACCTCTTGGGTGTATAGTAATTCTCCCTCAAGAGTTCTCTCTCTCTCAATCAATTACAACCAACTCAATAACCGAGTTGTTCCCTCCAGTGACAATCAACCCAATAGTTGTTGTTGCCTACTCTGATTGTGACAATCAACCCAATTGTTGTTGCCTCCAATACCATTACAATATAGCCCCATGGGTCTCTTAAATAGATCCTAAACCAAACAATAATTAGAAACGCAGACTCAAGACTAAAATTATTCTTTACATGCAAACTCACTGTTCGTCTAAAATTAAAACAGTTCTGGAAACACACAGGTGACCGACATCGGTTCCTGTCTGACCGATGCTGGCCGAATACTAACCGATGCTAGTTACTGTGTAACTAAATATGACTGATGTCGGTTGGCCTGACCGACGTCGATTACTTTGACACTCAGCAACCTCCACCATTTGCATAACAGTGAAGCTTTTAGCTCCATAACTTAACACTTTCTTATTTTGTGCAACCTACGCTTCCTGTTGTTTATTTTATAATTCTTCTTGTGCTTTCTTCTTGGCCTCTACTTCATCAACTCTCTTCTTTTTAGCCTCTGTTTCTTCGGCTTGTTTATTTCCAACCTTTGCTTTTTCAGCTCTTTGTTTTTGAGCCTCTACTTCTTCAACTTGATTTCTACATTCATCCTTCATAGTTTGTTACTTGGTTTGATCTTCTTCTTTAGTTTGCTATTAGTGTTGCTCTTCCTCTTCATATGCCTTCCACTTGGCCTCTTTTCTTTTCTCTTTTTCTCTTCCTTTTTCTCCCTCCTCTCATCCTCCTTTTATGATTTTTTTAGATCCTCTTGTTCCTGTATAGCTTCTTATTGCAATTTAGGTTGGGGTAAAATGGTTTCTTCTAGTTCATGTATGGCTTCTGGGGAGTTCAACACAGTGACTATTTATGAATCATATGAAGAGCGTGATTTTAGTACAACACCTTTTCACATGGCCGCTTTCTTTGTAGAAACTTGTGGAGGAGTGAGACTCTCCTTTTACCATTTTATAGCTTATTCTTGAGTGTATTTATGTTCTTCTAGTGCTTTGGAAGGTAATCTCTACAATTTAAAATGGTAGATATTATGACTCTAAAATCGCTGACCACCTTTTAATAATAGTGGTAGCTATAAAAAACTTGACATTAACCTTGTTTATCATATTGTAAACAATGTGGTAAAAGCTATTAAATCCTCTTTTCTAGATGCCTTGACCAAGAACAAGTTGATTCCAAATAAAGAGGTCACTCTAAGAGTTTATGGTGCCCATGATATCCATAAAATAGTTATCCTTTGAGGCCTATTATCGACACCATTGACTCTCCAAACTATTGTCTTGCAGTGTTCTTGTCAAATACATTGAAACATGTAGTGGGCAAGACTTCCTCTTTCATCCGTGACTCTAGTGATTTTATGGATTTTGTCAAAGATAAGAAGGTTCAAGACAATGATTTATTAGTCAGCTTTGATGTGGTGTCCCTCTTCATGAAAGTCCCCATAGAAGAAGTGATAGAAGTGGTCTTGAATCTCATAATTAGAGAAATGACTAATTTTGTAGCCTTATGTCTTAATTCCACTTTCTTCTCCTTCAAAAGTGTTATCTATGAACAATGTGAGGGTTTGGTTATGGGTTCACCTCTTTCTCCTAGTGTAGCCAACCTCTTCATGGAGAAGTTTGAGGAAAGAGCTCTTCATTCCTTCCCTATTGATCCTAAATAGTGGAAGAGATATGTTGATGCCACTAATTTATGTTGGCCTCATGGCATAGATAGTTTAGAAGCCTTACATGCCAATCTAAATAGTTTGTTACCCGACAACCAATTTATAAAATAAATTGAGGAAGATGGAAACCTTTCTTTCTTGGATGTCTTCATTACTAGGAAAGAAGATGATTTTGTACCTAGGAAGGTCTATAGGAAACGTACTCATACAGAGCTTTACCTTCATGCCTCCTCACACCAACATCCATCTCAAAAAGTAGGGGTGCTGAAAACCCTTGCTACCAGAGCTTTCAAAATTTGCAATGAAGATAACATTGAGGGGAAAATTGAGTAATTAAAAAAGGTTTTCAAGTTGAATGGTTACATTGGGAAACAAATTATTAGGGCTATAAATCAAGTTAGGGATAATTTAGGCAGACTTAAATAAAAAGACCCCATAGCAGGAGACCCAACAACATTCTTGCCTTTTGTAGAAGGTATTCCCAACAAGATTGTTAGAATTCTTAAACTCCATAATATCAATTCCACCTTCCTTCCTATCAACAAGTTAAGAATGTCCTTAAAATATGCAAAAGACGCTCTAGACCCCAGCCTTCATAGTGGAGTCTACAAGGTGTAGTGCTCCTATGGAATACCTTACATTGAAGAAATAGGGAGATCCATTGGTACTAGAATCAAGGAGCATGCGACAAACATCTATCTAGAAAGGGAAAAAAAGTCTGCTATGGTGGAGCATTCTCACAAAACCAAACATGTAATCCACATTGAAGATGTCAAAATGGTAGCCATAGAAAACCACTTTTACAAGTCAAAAATGAGAGAAGCCATTGAAATTAGCAAGCACCCAGTGAACCTTAATAGAGATGTAGGCTTAGATATTGACTATGCATGGAATATTATTCTTAACTTGTTATAAGTCCTTTATTTGACTACTTTGTTTTTGGTTCTTTCTTCTAATTTTAATTGTTTATCTTAATAATCTTAAGATGTTCATTATTAATTTTAGAACCTCCCTTTATATTCATTTTTTTACTAAATTAAACATTTATTTATTCACTAGTGTAAAATTTATATATACACAATTTTAAACTTTGTTTTATTTCTAATTTACTTTCTTTTGTCAAAATTTTAATTTCCATTAAATATTTTATCATTAGGATTTATTAAATCTTTGTTCTTAATCGTAATTTTTTTATCGTTGAGAGCTTTAGGGTGGTGAGTGTGTTCCTCGCTAGTACTTGAGGTATGAGTTTTTAACAACTACTTTATTCTTTACTTCGAGTAATCATTTTCTTTGCCCTATTTAAGGATGTTAGATTTGCTATTCCTCAACTTGTCTTTCTCTTAATATAAAGATCACATGAAGTGATCTGAAATATCGAGGTCAAAAATCTATCACACAATTATTCCTTAAAACAAGCTTTAACATTATAATATTAAACTAGCATACATATCTTAGATAAATCTATGTAAAAGATATCAAGATATATCATTCTCAAGACATCTATAAAATATGAGATTTTTTTTATACAAGTAATATAGGTACCTTGAGAATAATATTTCTCATATCTTTTACATAGATTTATCTAAAATATAAATGCTAGTTATTTAATAATGTTGTACAAAATCTAGCACAATTCATTTTTAAAGAATGAAACATCACAATTAAATTTATCTCACAATATATAATAATAAGGGGTTTATAACTTCATCTACTATCTTTTTTAAAATTAGACATGAAATAATGTAGCTAGATGTATATACATTCTTTATTGTGGTTAATATTATAAAAATAAGTAACATTGGTTGGTCATTAATTTATTAAATCATAGTAATAAAATTTAGTAAGATAATTTCAATTGTTTTTTAATTAAAATTTATTTAATGTTAAAAAATAAAATATTATTATAAAGTTTTTTAAAAATTATGTTGTATTTTTGAATAATAATTCTAAGCTTCCTTAAACAAATAAAAAATTAAAGAATTAAAAAAAAGTGTAAATAGCCATTTAAAATCAACACTAAAATAATGAAAAATAGTCATTGGCAAGAAACTTATTAATCAAGGAGGGTTCATCCTTTAAATACAACTCTTCTAAATTAAATATTGAAATAAAAAATATAATATATCATTTTCAAAAAATGCTAAATTAATATTATGTGAAAGTATGATTTTTTTAAAATAAAATATATTTAATAGTTTATAATAAATAATTGTGTATATAATTTATCTAAAATCTTTCTTTATTATTTAATGAATTGTAAAAACATAAAAATCTTATCAATAAATTTTTTATGAGAAGGAAATATATATAAAAATAACTTCTAAAAAAAATTGAGGATCAAATTGACAAAAGAATAACAAATTTAATTTTCTTAAAAAAAGTATGATCTAATAATTATACATAAATTATCCAAAATTCTTTTTTTACAATTACATTAACTATGAAAATATAAAACCTTTTACACAAAAATAAATTATATGTAAATTTTTTTTTCGATAACTTAAAAATAAATTATTATTATTATTTTAATACAACTATTAAAAAATGATGAAACTTAAATAACACATTATCATAAATACTGTTTTTATAAATTAAATAAAATTTATATTTTAATCACCAAATTTTTTGAGAAATAATAAATATAAATACAAATAAAAATTAAAGTTAAAGTAGAGCTCACATTTTATATGTATTCCTTCAAAAACATTGTTTTTCACTCATTCATATATATATATACTTTTTATCAAACAATCCCTTAGGACTGAAAGATTTTAACTTTTGATTAAAATATAAGTATAAACTAGTTAGCTAGTTCCCATTTCGTAAGGAAATATCACTAAATTTATCTTTGTTTTCTTTAATTTAAAAAACATGGTTCAATCTCTTAATTTCACAAATAAGGATGACATTTTACAAATTAGTTGAAACAAATGATTCCTTGAGAGAGGGGTGGTGTTTCAAAACACTAGTGTGAAATAAATGGTGAAAGATGAGATTTAGCCGTTGAAGCCATAGAGAGTCTTACCTTGTCTTATAAGGGTATACACAACATCCATGGTCATCACCATATTTTGATGTACATGTTTGGTGACCACATCTCTAATCACATTTTTCAGAAAGATATTTAACATGCCTCTAATTTCTTCATAAATGAGATTGTTGATTCACTTCACATCTTCTCTACTAACTAGATTCTTAATTGTGGGCTTAGTAATGCCTTGAATGTTGTTGTGAAGGACCTTCATGTGCCTTTTTGATCCTCCCTTTCCCAAACCCTTACCTCCCTTCCCTTTTTCTGACATTTTCCTCAACAAAAATAGTATCAAAACCCTTGTCTTGGAAATTAAGATTAATTTGAAATATGCTTTGTTAGATAAGCTTGTATTGTCACATTATATATAGAGAGAGAGAGCTTGGGCCATTTTATTCTTTCTCTCGATCTATGTTAAGGGAGAAGATTAATGTCATGCCCCAAAAGTGGTATGACTAAAAACACATAAAACAAATTAATTTTTTTAGAATGTACAATGCATATTATGCACAACTACATTGCCCATTAACTATCCATCTTTGTGGCATGAGATGCATAATGTGTTCAAATGAACTCGCGTACCTAATTGACATAAATGAAAATGTGCAAGTGCCCACATGATCGCTTTGAAACCATGTTGGACCCACTTGCTCTAATCTGCCTATAAGCTCTCAACCAAGCCTATAACCCTCTAAGTGAACCTAGTGGGCCCCATGGGCTAAAAAGGGCATTCGACTAAGGGGAAGTGGGTTAGAGCAACCATTGGATCAAAAGATTATAACAAACTCTTTACGGTGTATAAAAACATGTTTGTATGATTCCAACCAATCACAGGGCTCGGGTTGTACTTAAGATGTAATTAAAATCTATTTTTGACTTAAGTCAAAGTCATGGAAAGTGCTCAACCAAAAATTATGAAGTTCATATACGATCTTTAAAGGGGTCTAAAGTATCTCAATTAAGCCCCCTCAGAATGCAACAACTCATCTTACAAATAATCAATATGAAGGATATAATTGACAAGGTGGAATCATGAGGTGAAATTTTTGTTATAAGTGAGATGTATAATGTTGATTAGGTTTGCAATTGCACTTTTATGATTTGCTGGGTAAAAATATAGATTTTGATGTTTTCTTCCTTCTTGATCTGACTTTCCAACAACTCAAAACAAACAAAGTTATGGGTCGAGAAATCATTGAGGGAGTTGCAATTATGTATCCTACATGCTAGAATCATACCCAAATGTAGTTCTCTGTGTCTAAATGGAATATCTTGAGCAAGGGCTAGTAAGTCCTTTTCCTTAAATGTGAAGATGTATCTACATGAACATTTGCCTAAACCCTATCTTGGTACAATTTGGTGATGGCAAAAGTCTTGAAGAAGATGTAAAAATAATGGTGCCTCAATGTGAAAGATTCATGGCAAGTAATTGTGATGTCCTCTCAGTGAAGCTTGATAGAATAGGCTTGATAGACTTAGCTTATAAGAGGATTGTGTGTGAATGTTTTATTATGATATCACCAAGGGTACCTTTGTATATATAGACTCCTCTAAGGCACACCTACACATGGGTCGATCCTAAAAGGCAGGATAATGTAATAATCTAGGCATAATGATTTGTAAATTGAAAATACAAGTGTATTATATTCGAAAATCACTTGTTCATGTTTATGAGATCCTTCAAATTTTTACTTTCTTGTGTTTAATTTTACATAAAGAAAGTAAAATCAGAATTAAAATGAAGATTAGAATGCAATAAGAATAAGAGAAAAATCAAGGATAACACCAACAAGTTGATAACGGAGTTCGACTTCAATAGCCTACATCTCTGGGTCCGCCCAATGGTGAGGACCGTTCTATTAACATGCTGCAACAAATGGATTCAAAACCTTTAAAAATCTTCAATTTCACCTTCTCTGATCTTTATATGCCTGCAAATATTTCTCTTAGACCTGAAAACAAAAGCCCAAGGCTGTACAAGGCAAAAACAAGGCTCTAATCCTCTTAATTCTCTTTACACAGTCAAAAATCCGTGTCAATACAAGTAATAATAAATCCCTTTTATAACATTTCAGCCACTGTGGCTGAAGCGGTCAAGACCTTAGCCTTTTAGGCGCTAGGTCTCAAGTTCAAAACTGTCGCCCTCCTTTCTAGGCGCGCTTTGCATGAAGTTTGACTTTTCCTTCTTTCTAGGCGCGCTTGGACTCCTCCTTGGGCGCTCAAACTTGGTCTTTTGTCCCACATCGCTGGGAATAAACGGCTTGCATGCATTTAAAAATCTTGGTGCCTCCTTGGAAAGTGTCAACATCCCCCCTTTTGTGGGAGACTTGGCGCTAAGTGTTCATGCACGTTGGTAAATGCTTGCCTTGTCCTCTTCTCACGTGCCACGTGGCATGCATTCGTTACTCATTCTTGAGATTTTCCCATGTGGCGTAACCAAAAGTTTCTATGAACACCTATTGACTTCCACTTGTCACCACCTAATTGGTCCACTTAGCATGCCCTCATTGCACCACGTCATCTTACGACACCAAATTTTTACCTGTCAAACCAAAACTACAACGGCCTATAACTTTTGCATACGGTGTCCGTTTTGTAAACCGTGAAAAGCGTCAGAAAGATCTCGATGAGTACTACAATGTGCAAATTATTTGAACTAAATTTGAAGACTTTGAAAAATAGAACGGTACATGGATCCACCTGGATCATTCCTCCCCACTGGGAACTTTTGGACCTCCAAAAGTTGAAATTAATTGGTAATGAGGTGAGGGTATTTTTCCCTCACCTTTCTAACTTCCATCCATTTGGCCTTGCTTGGGTGCATCCCTTTGAGACCATCACGAATATATTCAACATTACCTCTTCGCGAAGTCGGCATATTCATGTCAAGTATAGTATCTTCCTGCAATTCTATTAGATATTTAGGAGAAAAATCATCAACGGAAGGAATGGATACACTTTCATCATGATCAATGATCATTGGAGGCTCATAAAATTTCAAATTTTACACATTTACAACTGAATAAATCTGCATGTAAGATGGTAAGTCTAATCGAAAAGCATTTGAGCCAATTTTTTCTGTTATCTAAAAAGGACCATACCGGATTGGTTTCAACTTTTTACCTTCACCTGTCAATCTTTCCTTACTAATGTGAAGCCATACCATATCACATACAACAAATTGGTGATCAATACGATGTTTGTCATGCCTGACTTTGTACTTGGCTTGACTTTTCTCCAATTGAGTATGAACAGTCTGATGAATGAGCTGTATTTGTTCAATGAACTTCTTGGCTCGAATGGCTTCTTTTGGTTCACCAACAGCTGTATCCTATCCATAACAAACATCTAGAGGAGATTTAGGCAAGTATCCATAACAAACTTCAAATGGAGATTTCATAGTAGAAGAATGAAGTGCCCGATTATATGCATGTTGTATGTAACACAATTGTTCATCCCATAACTTTGGATTTTTATTGCTATAACCCCTAAGAAAATGTACCACAGTGCGGTTCACAACCTCTATTTGTCTGTCGGTTTGTGGATGAAATGCAGTGCTCTTTTTTAATTTAGTGTCCATTAGTCCCTACAAATTTGATAAAGACTCCCCAATAAATCAAGAATCCCGATCAGAAATAATTGAAGTAGGCAAACCAAGATGAACCCATACATGTTTAAAGAACAAATATGCAGTGCCTTCGCCAGTAATCTGCTTAGTGCAAGGAATCAAAACACACATTTTGCTAAATCTATCCACAACCACATATAAATAGTCATGTTTTCTTTGTGTCATAGGCAATCCCCCCACAAAATCCATAGAGATACTTTCCCAAGGGCAAGTAGGTACAGGTAGAGGAGTGTAATGTCCCAATTTCCTGTTACTAGGTTTACTTGTGGCACAAAGAGTACACCCTCTTATATATTTAGCAACATTTTCCTGCATACGACGCCAATAACAATACATTTTCAAATGTGCGACCGTTTTAGCAACTCTAAAATGACCAAAAATAAGAGAAGTATGTGCTTCTCTAATCATGTGCACCCTTTCATTTTGAGGAATACATAGTTTACCCAAATGATACAAAAGATCATTGTGTACATGATAGTCCAATTCTTCTACTTGTCTACTACTCATCAAGTCTTTATAAACATCTTGAAAATCAAGATCATTCACATATTGTTCTTTATAACTTTCATGAGACAAAGAACCATGTTGTAAAAGAATAGATGCAACAACCATAGGAGGCCTAGATAGCATATCTGCAACCTTATTATGAATTCCTTTTTTATACTTGATCACAAGATGAAATTGTTGTAAGAAACCCATCCAACGAAAATGTCTAGACTGTTGTAGCTTAGTTTGTGAATGGAGATACTATAAGGGTTGATGATCTGTATGTATTATTGTTTCTTTGCCCATTAAGTAATGTTTCCATTTTTTAACACTTTAAACCAACGCATACAATTCCTTATCATAAGTTGGATATTTTCTTACTACACTTGTAAAGGTTTCAGAATGATAACAAACTGGTTTCTTACCTTGCATTAAAATAGCTCCCATAGCATACTCACTTGCATCTGTCTCGATCTCAAATGGTTGTTGTATATAAGGAAGTGCCAAGACCCGAGTAGTACTTATCTTTTCTTTCAAAGTATCGAAGGCTTTTTGATGTTTGCCTCCCCACTGAAAGCCCTGTTTCACACTTGTCAAAGAATGCAAAGGTGATGCAATATATGAAAATTGAGCAATAAACTTCCTCCAAAATTGTACTGCACCAAGAAAACTCATAACCTTAGTTGTGTTAGTGGGTGTAGGCCAATTAACAATAACTGCCACTTTTGCAGGATCAATTTTCAATTTACCATGTCCTACAATGTAACCCAAGTATATCAAAGAGGTCTTGCCAAATTCATATTTTGACATTTTTAGCGTAATGCATCCATGACTTTCTTAATGTGGATCACATGCTCTTCTTTTGACTTGTTGAACATCAATATATCATCTAAGTAAACTATAACAAAATCATCAAGGAACTGTCTAAAAACATCATTCATCAATCTCATGAATGTAGCCGGGGCATTACACAACCCGAAAGGCATAACAAGCCATTCAAACAATCCCTGTTTTGTCTTAAAGGCAGTTTTCCATACATCACCTTCATTAATTCTTACTTGATGATATCCACTTCTCAAATCTAGCTTAGTGAAATAAATAGCATGTTTTAATTGATCCAACAAATCATTTATACGAGGAAGAGGGTAACGATTCTTAATAGTAATTTTGTTTAAAGCACGAAAATCAACACACATTCACCAAGTGCCATCTTTCTTTGGCACCAAAATAATTGGCGAACCAACAGGAGATGAACTTGGACGAATAACACCTCTATCCAATAGATCCATTACCTGTTTCTTGATTTCCTCATTTTCCACCACTAATAACCTATACATACCAATGTTAGGGAGAGGAGAATCCTGCAATAGCTGAATTTCATGTTGAACTCCCCTTTTAGGAGGTAAGCCCTTAGGATCCTGAAATACATCATCAGAAGTAGAAATGATTTCAACCAATTCATTCTTGTGTTTAGGATCACATTTTTCCAAAGCTTGAGTATATTCTTTTTCCTTAGACTTAATCAACATGAGACAAAAAGTCTTGCTCAAATTAACTAGTCTTTTCATTTGCCCTGCTGTAACCAAGGAAAGACTTGTTCTAATGTGATGTGCTCTAACTATATATTAAATGCCATCCTTAACAAGCAAGTACTTATTCTCCTCTCTATAGAAGATTGCTTTTCTATCATAAAGATATGGGCTTCCCAAAACAATCCCACATATGTCCAATGGAACAACATCCAACTCAACCTCATCTATGAACTTGGATGTGATGGCAAACCTTAGCCTACAATTTTGTGAGACTTGTAGCTTTGCATTGTCACAAACCCAACCTAGTGGATAAGGCCTTAACTCAGGATGTAGTTTCCAACACTTAGACTCATCATGATTTTTCTTGCAATGATTACAAAATGGTTTTCCTTATTTTTTAACAGAATAAGTGGATTTCTGTTTACCTTTTCCTGATGAACTTTCCCCTTTGGAATGCTTAACATTAGATTGCTTACTTTTTACTTTAGGAAAAGATTCTTTTGATTGTTTTCCTCTAGCCTCTAAATGAGTGGCTTGAACACATACTGCATCTAAATTAGTGGGATTGAACATAAGAATCATATGTCTTAAGTAACTATGCAACCCACCTATATATTTTATGTTGGGAGGATGTACACCGGAAGCACACAGTTTTATTACTAATACCAAGCAACTTAATATGCGGAAATTAACCAGATTCACCAAGTAACTAGAATTCAGAATAACACAGCATATGAGAGACAGTACCAATTTGTATTAACACTTTATACAGAAAAGAATACAATAAAGAAGATGCCACTTCTTCTCCACCACCTTACAGAGGTTTCCCACGCCTCAAGTGAATAGTAATTCTCCTCTCCAAAGCTCTCCCTCTCACAGGTCCCAACACCCAACTCAAATACAGAGTTGGTGTTCACCTCCCGTGCTCCACGCACACCACAAGTGCTCCACGCACTCCACAAGCACTCCACGTGCTCCACAAGTACTCAAGGTACTTCAAGTAGATCTCCCATGAATCTGCAACAACCTGCAATTCAACAGACCATACTTATGGAAGGAACTCCCTTGCCTTCCTCTTGCTCTATCCGAGTACACACCTGTACTCCAAGTAGATCCTGCCTGATACTGCTCCCTGTAGTGTTGCTGTCTGTATGACCTTGCACACCTGCAAATCAAGCAATGGTTCTAATCACCTGTGAACCTCGACCTTGCACACACATACACCTGCAGATCAACGATCTTACTTACCATGTAGATCTCCTATATAGGCCATACAACTGTGACCAAGATCCTACACTCTTGAAGAACCCAGCTGGCTCTCCAATCCAGCACCAACACACCTGGTACTGTGGCACTAGGAGGAACGCACCATAGCTCTACCTCACACACAGAAGGAGCTTATAATTATGCTCTCTTACTCCCTAGCACACTTTTACAATACAACCATGAGTCTATTATATAGATCTCATCCAAACAATGATTAGACATCTAATTACCATAATTAGATCCGCAGCTATGAGTCTAAAATTAGCACTCATCATGCAAACTCTTCGTTCGTTAGCTCACTGCCCGTAATTAACTCGCAGTCGAACTACACAGGCGACTGACGTCGGTCCCTGTCCGCCTGGGGTCGCCGACGCCGGCCGATATATGACCGACGTCGGTTGCCTTCTGTCTTACCCTGCCGACGCCGGTTGGCCAGACCAACGCCAAACACTTCTGACACTCAGCAACTCATTCTGCAACCTCCTCCATGTCTGCATCAGTGAAGCTTTTAGCTCCACAATCCTAACATTTTAGCAGTGTTTTTTGTGTGCATAGAGGAACATTCAAAAGTAAAGCTTTTTTCCTAAAATCTTGTGTATAATCTTGAACACTTTGGCCTTTTCCTTGTCTGAAACTTTGCCAATCCATCATGGCTTGTTGCATATAGCCTAAAGGATAAAATTGCAATCTGAGTTCTTCAATAAATTCATTCCAAGCAGAAATCGAGTTACCTTTTTGAAGCTCGGCTTCCTTCAACTTACTCTCCCACCAGATGAGAGCTGTACCTCCCATACGAAGAGTAGCCAAATGAAATTTTGACTCATCCCCTGCAATCTTTTGGACTCTGCAATAAACTTAAATTTGCTTGACCCAATTATCCAACTTTTCAGCATTAACTTCGCCATTAAACATTGGTAATTCAAACTTAATATCCAATTTTAGTGAAGGGAGAGATTCCACAATTTTTTTACCGTCATTCGATGGAGAAGGTTTTTTGGTTTCTTTATCTTTTGATTCTCGTGAATCACCTTCTTTTTCATTCTCGAATTTCCTTTGTTTGTCATGATATGGTTCCTCAACCATGCTTCTCATGTCCATGAAAGCTCAATGGAAAGCTTGTTCGGATTCCATCTCTTCTTCGACCATCCTTGAAGCACGCCTTGAACCAATCTCTGGATTATACTCAACGAGTTTTCCTTCACCCTTTTGGGATTTAGACCTTGTCAACATACACTAGCAATCATAGTTAAATAATAACTGCTCTGATACCAAAAATCTGATCTGTAAACTGAAAATACAAGTGTATTATATTCGAAAATCACTTGTTCATGTTTATGAGATCCTTCAAATTTTCACTTTCTTATGTTTAATTTTGCATAAAGAAATTAAAATCAAAATTAAAATGAAGATTAGAATGCAATAAGAATCAGATAAAATCAAAGATAACACCAGCAAGTTGATAACGGAGTTTAGCTTCAATAGCCTACATCTCTGGGTCTGCCCAATGGTGAGGACCGTTCTATTAAAATGCTGCAACAAATGGCTTAAAAACCTTTACAAATTTTTAATTTTGCCTTATCTGATCTTTATATGCCTGCAAATATTTCTCTTGGACCTAAAAACAAAAGCCCAAGGCCGTACAAGGCAAAAACAAGGCTCTAATCCTCTTAATTCTCTTTACACTATCAGAAATCTGTGTCAATACAAGTAAAAATAACTCCCTTTTATAACATTTCAGCCATTGTGGCTGAAGCGGTCAAGACCTTAGCCTTGTAGGCACCAGGTCTCAAGTTCAAAACTGCCGCCCTCCTTTCTAGGCGCGCTTTGCATGAAGTTTGACTTTTCCTTCTTTCTAGGTGAGCTTGGACTCCTCCTTGGGTGCTCAGACTTGGTCTTTTGTCCCACATAGCTGGGAATAAAGAGCTTGCATGCATTTAAAAAGCTTGGCACCTCCTTGGAAAGTTTCAACGTCCCCCTTTTTGTGGGAGACTTGGTGCTAAGTGTTCATGCACATTGGTAAATGCTTGCCTTGTCCTCTTCTCACGTGCCACGTGGCATGCATTCGTGACCCATTCTTGAGATTCTCTCATGTGGCGTAACTAGAAGTTTCTATGAACACCTGTTGACTACCACTTGTCACCACCTGATTGGTCCACTTGTCATGCCCTCATTGTGCCACGTCATCTTATGACACCAAATTTTTACCTGTCGAATCAAAACTTCAGCGGCCTATAACTTTTGCATACAGTGTCCGTTTTGCAAACCACGAAAAGCGTCGAAAAGCTCTCAATGAGTAATAAAATGTGCATATGATTTGAACTAAATTTGAAGACTTTGAAAAATAGAACTATACATGGATCCACCTAGATCACATAAAGACCTAAGTTAAGGAAATAATTTACATGTGCCAACTAGGACATAGGAAAATACACTTAAGTAATTTATTTTGGACATTCTAGGAGCATCTGGGGTTGTGTGAAGGTAAGTGAATAGGTAATATATATTCTCTCAAATATTTTACATCAAATAGATAGGTTATCATTGGATAAAAGTGAACATTCAATAAACGAGGAAAACATATGTTAGGGGATGATGATAGTGGACCCAACACAAAGAGAAGGTGTACAAAAAATATCCAAATGTGTGTGTACGGACCAAGTGTGATAGAATAAGGAAAAGACACTATGAAAAAGAGTCCTGTACTAAAATTAATTATCTAAAAGTTCGTAATTATTATTTTTTCATGACTCATAGGCCACCACAAAATATTCATACATCGATTCTCCAAACAAATCTCTTTGTTGAAACTTCTTTCACTACCATAAAATTACATTTTCGATTTGATACTTTTTAATGTAGGAGTAGTTGTGAAATTTTATTGTAACAACTGAAAACTCTTTGCACATTCTTCCATCCACTCAAATTTATTCCCTTTTTTATGCAATGAACTAATAAGTTTTTCTATGTTGGAGAAACCTTACAAAAATCATCAATCATAACCTACAAGTGTCATGAAACTTGGTCTTTTGATACATTCTAAGGTGGAGGCTGGTCAAGAATTACCATAATCTTAGTGGGGTCCACCATAATTCCATTTGCATAGAGAATATGATCCTAGTAATGCATTTGGTGTTGAAAGTAAGAACATTTCAAGAGTTTTTTAGATATGACATGCTATCACAATTTCTATATTAGTAGTTTCAACTGTTGCATATTCTCTTTCTCATTTTGAGGGTAAATCAAAATATCACTAAGAAAGACAAGGATGAAACAAACCAAATAATCCTTGAAAATGTTATTCATGGAATTCAAAAAGATTGTTAGGTATTTGTGACTCCAAAAGGCATCATTGTGAACTTATAGTCCCCATAATGAGTTCATAAGGTTATTTTTGAAACATCCTCCTCCTTAATTCTCAATTGATGGTAGTCGGACCTTTGGTCTATCGTAGAGAACATAAACACTCCTCTCATGTAGTTAAATAGATCATCTATATGGGACAAAGGACATAGGTTTTTGATGATTTTTTAATTTATCATATGGTTTTCAATGCTCAAGCAAAGGGTATCATACTTATTCTCTACAAAAATGATAGATGATCTTCAAGGAGTCAACCTTGGTCTTGTCAACCCCTTAGAAAGCATTTATTTCAACAAACCCTTAAGATCAAACAAATAAGTGGAGGTGATTGATAATGATCTTTTGATTGAGGTTCAATTTCAGGTAGAATGTCTATTGAGATCTCAAACTCATGTTTTGGAAAAAGTGTCAGAAAGTCCTCTGGAAATACATCCTAAAACTCACTTAGGATAATTCTCAAATGTTGACTTCATCTTATCACTGATTTTATCTATGTGAAAAATATAAAGGATACACCCATTCTTCCAAACCTTTTTTAGTTGCATAACAGAGATTTGCCCAATACTCACTAGTTATTCACACCTTGGACTCTTGGAGCATGCCCATTATCATATAGGCAAACAAAAGATTTAGTTAAAACTGATAACTCCATTACTTCCCTTTGCTGCCACAAATAATTGCTCCCAAAATGAAATCATAGGAGCCTTGTGGTGTCGCATACATGTTCACTTGAATCTTAAAACTAATAACTCCAAATTTGATTTAAAAGAGCCCTAATCCACCTACCTAATGGCTATTCACGAGTCCATCATATATCCACATGTCCTATCAATCTTAGTCAAAATTTTAGGAGCAATGAAAGAGTCTGAGTATCACCCAAAGTGTGGTCATGTCGATACGAGTCACAATGAGGAGAGTGAATATCTTATTCAATTTATCTCTTTCTCATTTTTAGGGCACTATCATTGTATAAGATTTTTTTTTGTGTGTGTGTTAACATTAATTATGTTGTGCTCAGTCTTCTCTATAGTTGTACCTAAATAAGTAGACAAGATGTTTTAGCCTAACGAATACAAAAGGTCACATATTTGATGCTCGATTTTGATATTACAAATGGAACCCTTATTTAACATTAATGTTGCAATAAATTTTCTTGAATTGTTTCAATTTTTGAAATAACTCTCTCATACAATCTAACATATTGTAATTCAAAGTTCTAAGGGTTTTTTTTGTTTTTGTTTTTGTCTCCATACATTTTATTAGATTGTATCAAAAGTTTTTTTGAAATCAAGAAAATAATCAAATTATAGATATTCTTTATTGTCATGATAATTTCCAACAATAATCCTAAGAGTTAGAGTATGATTAATACTAAAATATTTGTTTTTGATGTTAACATGGCCCTTTGTTTTTACTTTATTTTATTTTTTTGTGTGTTTCAACATACATCATTCACATAGAATCACTACATTATATAGAATGTTGGTATTTCAATCCATATTTTAGAAACAAATATATAGCATATTACAATGATAAATAAGCATATATCTAAATCAGTGAGCTCTTTGAGCTATGCAGCCATAAGTAAGGGGCATCTATGCCGTCAAATTTACCCAAGACATGATCCTGGCCTTAACCATTTGACTCTCTGTCATGTACCTAAAGGGATTTGTAACCTAATGGATGGATATAGTATCTATTTTTTATTTTATTCCGATCATTTGGTCATTTCTTGCTCGTTAATGACTAATTGATATAACCAATTTTAGTTTTAGTTTCGTTTGCCAGGTTGATATTAAGTCAAGTTTGACCTTAGAACTAAATCATGAACTTTTTTGTAACATTTTCTATTACATATAATTAAAAAGAGGGGAACTCTTAACCCCTATTCCTTAATTAAAAAAATAGTTTAATATTAAGGAGCAAATCATGATAGCTTTGTAATTATCTTAGATAAGAACAGTGAAATTAATTAAATATATAATTTTTTTGGAAATATTGTGTACCTCTTTTTTAATTCGTCGTTGATGACCCAAAACGTCGAATTGAAAAAGAGGCACGCAATATTTCTAAAAACTTTATTTATTTATCTACACTATGAAAATATAAAATGTCTAACAATTAAACTCTTAATCTGTTATATTAAATGATTGAAGGTAGATTTGATGATAATATAACATTTACCAAATAAAATAAAATTTTAGACAAATCATCCCAAATTCTGAAAAATTAAAGTAAGTAAATATTTATTCTCTATATATATTTATATGTGTATTATTATTATTATTAACAATTGTAATATATAAAGGCTATTTTAATCAAATAGTTATAATTAAAAATATGTCTTGAACTATGCCAAACGGTAATATGAAAATAAAGGGCACTGTCCCCTACTCAATGCAGCTTTACTTGCCGCCTTTATCTGATCTCCTCTACCCCACTTTAAATAGTCTTTTTCTTACAAAATTAATTATAGGTGATAATGATGGTCTTTTTCATGTCTTTTTCTTACAAATTGACTTTTAGATCTCAATGCGACACATGGTATATCTTCAAGCCTGCATTTTCAGGGCCATATTGCAATGATAAATTTACGAGAATGCTTAAATAAAATAATAGCCTTTTGTTTCCCCTATTTTCTGACATGTCTTATTGAGCATTTATGCCTATGCATTATTGCTATTTTTTACATGATGTGTGAACTTAAATAAATATTGGTATATTTATGCTGAAAGGTGTATATATAATGGGAAAGACATTGATGTAAGTCTTGATCAATGACTAGAAATATCGTTGTGTATGGCAAGAACATGGGTTTATTATCACATCCATCTATGTGGTTTATTATTTTTATAGACTCCCAAAAAAAATCTTTAATAAGTAATTAAGTTTGTCTATTGTGGCTGACAAAGAAGTTGAAGGTAAACATGTCTTCGAGTGTATCACATTGGTATTTTGAAGGCAACTTTATGGGAATGATGTTCCATACCTTTTGTCTACCACGTGAATGTTCAACGTGCAAGGAAATAATAATATGTTTTACCTCAAAATGGTTAAGGCATCAACATGAGAAGTTGAGAGTAGCTCCAGTGATGTGTTTCTATTTTCAAAATAAACTTACATGCATAGCCGACCTTAGATTATAAAAGGGCATCATGTTCTTCAAGGAGTTCGCATGCATGTTGCAAAGCTTCTAGCGATAAAGGTTAAGCGTGGGTCAGCGACGAGTTTCATGGTCTTCATCAAGACTATAACACCAAGCCTTTTAACAATGTCAAATGGGACCAAACCTTGCATAGTGGCTTCGAATAAGCCATGAAATCATTCCCCTCTCCTCTATCATGTAATGGAAATCCTCTTTGAGGTAGTGTAATGGAAATCTTCTTTGTGGCAACAGAAAGGTTAAGGATGAAGCAGTGCAAAGACTATATACATATATATCATGGATTGTTGTTCATGCATTCCTCTCTGTTAGAGGAAGCTATTAAATGGTCGACAGTACTCCCTGGATCCTAAGTGCTTAATATTTTGTTGGAAATGATAGTTTTATATAAAGGGCTATTTTTTTTTTTTAATGTTTTGGTGCAAATTTTTCATAAAGGTTCTCACCTACTTTTACACATTTTAAAGGATATTTTAAACTTTATAGAAAGCCACGAGTTTCAAGAGATTGATGCTAATGGTATCGTGCTTCTTTTTCACTTAGATGAAAGAGGGTTGTTGTGTGCCCTAGTTCATTCAACTATCTTATTATTGTTGCTCGATTAAATAGTCTCACTATAACGTAACAAAAGTCAATCATTTCTTGCACCTCAATGACAACAAATGTACAAATGATGACATTTAAAGTGGTAGGTGTGATTTCCAGTGAAGGAGTCGAACTACGAATGATTTATTTTTCATCAATGTAGAAAAACAAATAGGGAAATGGGACCTGTAGTTGGGACCCCTAACTTTGGGTCCCACATATTCTATATTACAGCACATCCGGCTCTAAAATTTTGGATTTAGACGGTTTAACATTTTTTAGTTTGAAAAGGTGGGCTAGGAGAAAAAATTATGTTCTAGGAAGGCGTACGACAAATTTTTTGGCAACATGTCATTTTTTCCATAGTCTAGAGGTCCGATCAATCGTTGGGACCAAAGAGACCACTAGTTGGGATCGAAATTGCCAGAAACTATATTCAAATGAACCCATTATTTTATTTTTGGCCTATATAATGTTGACACATAAGCCACAAATCAAAATATTTATTGGTCATGAACATGAAATGATGTGCCATGTTAGAAGAAATATCGATCATTACTATGAAACAATATGCCGTGTTGTAAGACACATGGCTCATTAATACTTAAGCCAACACATTTTTGTATATGGCTCGGTGGGCTTTTCTCCATTAATGTGGCAAGTTAACTCTTCATGTGCACCACTTAACACATTCTCTCCCTACCTTTTCGCATACTGCCTCCCCGAAAATAGATGGAACCTGCTCAAAAGTTCTTAACCATGCTGTATTATGCAGAGGAATTTCAGTTGGTAGAATATAGGGATGAAAGCTTATGCATAGGTGTGTTACCTGTAACTAAACCCATAACAGTGTTTTGTTTGTTTTTGCTTGGTTGTTATTGTTATTGTGCCTTCTCTGTTCAAGTTTTTTGTTGCATGCCTTCTATGTATCTTGATTTTTTTGGGTCTTCTCATTTGATTTTTTTGGCATCATTTCATATCTGAGTAAACATTTATTAGTATGTTAATGAACTGACATAGTTATTGATCACATGTTTTTCATTCACTCTACTCTATTATTCATATATGCAACACATTTCTGTTGGGTTGAGCTTTGGATGGAAGACGTGTGGGTCATTACTGTGGAAGCCACCACCATTTTTTGCATGATTTGACGGGATTTTCTCCATCATTATGACAAGTTAATGTTGCCTTGTGTACCATGAACAAACATTCCTAGTTATTTATATTTTTGCATGGCTGTTATGGTTATTGTGCCTTGTATGTTCTTGTTTTCTGCTACGTGCCTTTTATGTTCTTGGTTTTCTTGGTATGCTTTCTTTGTTCATGGTTTTTTGCATGCCTTCACGTATGAGTAAACATTTACTTCTATGTTAATGGAGTGATGGAATGTTATACCAATAAATGTCTCTCCCTTTTTGGTGGACCTCCTCCATGTAAATAACCATAGAATCTACTCAAAAGTTCTCGACCATGCAGCATTTTGCAAAGGAATTTTAGTCGACAGAATGGAGGGATGAAAACTATTATTATTGTGCCTTCTATGTTCATTATTTTTTTAGTGTGCCTTCATATTTGACTAAACATTTATTGATATGTTAATGGAGCGATAAAATGTTACACAGAGGTGGGTTGCCTGTAATGAACCCACATCTACGTTTTTTTTATTTTTGCGTGTTTGTTATTGTTATTTTGCCTTCAAATCCCTTGTTAGAAGAAGCTTGTTGGAAGGATGAAACACTACCCAATTTTGAACCCATATCGTCCACATGTTTTCATTCACATCTTGCCCTAAATTTATTGGTATTTTTATATAAGCCCTGGATGTTTTCTGAATTCATGTCTCTATGTGCTTCATTTCTATGTCATATTTATATTTATCTACGTTAAATGGGTTGGAAGATGCAACATTCACTACTTTGTGGATGTAAGACCCAAATATTTGCATGAACATACCAGAAACTATTATTGTCACGTGTACCTATCATTTAATGTTGTGTTTTCATGCTCGATTATGAACCCACATTGTCCGCATGTTTTAATTCACATCTTGCTCCAAATTTGTTGGTTTTCATTCGTATGTCCCTGTCAATTGATGTTGGTGTGTTATTCATTAACATTTTATAAGTTGCAACTTTTCTTTATTATCAATGTTGTTGATAAATCACTCAATATTTTATGTTGTGTGGATGGAAACCTTGGAATTTGTTGATATGCTATTCTAAATTAATATTGGTCATTCATATAAAATGATGTGCCATGTTGAAAGATGAGCATGTACACAAGACATAGCACTTACTGGTATGTGGATGGAATCCATAACGATTTTGATTCACATACCAATAAAATGGTTTCATCTAAAATAATAATTTTATTAACATACCGGTGGATGTTTTTGTCTATTCGTATTGAATAAGAATTTCATTAATATACCAATAAATGTTTATGTGTTTCAGTCTTAAATAAAAATTTCATTAACATTCCAGTAAATGTTGCTATGTTGTTGTTGCATGTTGTTCATATGTTTTCCATTCTATTGATAATGTTGTTGAATAGGTTTTTCATTGTATTATCACAAACAATATCCATGCATTTTTGTTTTAGATAGAAGTTGAATTACTATGAAGGGTGAATTTTGTTGGGTTGTTTAATTTGTGAAAAAATTACAAACATTGTGTTTCTTGACACTTGTTATGTTTGCGAAGATTGTGTTATATTTATTATTTTTATATTGTGTTTCTTAACACAACATATGTTTCTGGCATTTGGAAAGCTCATACAATTATTGTTTTAAAAAGTTTTCGAAGTTTTTAAAGCTCATTTTTTATTTCTTCTATTGTTTACATGTGTTGTTCATGCTTGTTATCCATGGGTAATGATGGCATATTTTAATTTCGCAATTGATAGTGGAGAAGAACAATGGCTAACTTGATTTCAAGTGAAAGTATTTAAACTTTCATTAAGCTTATGATCTATTTGTAGACTTAATGGTAGATAACAAGTAAAATTAATTACATAGATAACAAGTAAAATTAATTATAGTACATTATCAAACTGAATATATCTACTTTAATTACATTTATTAATACCTTTCTTTACATTAGAAAATAAGTTAAATACATTTCATTATATTGCTTTCAGTATTAAAACAAAACTTAAACCATCTAAGGTGGAAAAGTTGAGTTGTGACCTTCATTCCCTATATTCGGAGATAGGGGAGTTGTTGTTGGTTCTTCAATGGTTGTGTCCTTAATGGGATTTATCGCAATGTCAATGGAAATAAGACTAATACCACTTGAACTAATTGGGGATAAAATGTTTATCATGTCATTCAATATCTGATGTTGTTCTGGTAGAGGGTTGAATTCTATGTTATAACGCCTTCATCTCTCTAATTCTCTCTTGGCCTTCTTGAATTCCTTGTCTCTTTTCTCTTGCTCTCTTTTTCTCCTTTTCTTGCCTCTGTTGTATCGTCTCCTGCTCCTTCATATGCCTTTCTATTGTGTTTTCAAGTGTCTGATTTTCCCTTATTTCCCTCTTGACCTGTCCTAAGGCTTCCCTCTTGTTTATTCCTTGCCTTTAATTCTTCATTCTCCTTCTTGCGGGTCTCTTATTCTATCAAAATTTCATGATACTCGTTTGATGTGAGAATTTGTCATTGTCAGCTTAGCTTGAGTACAATGTTTCCTGGTTTCTTTGTAATCCTTTCCATTGGCAATGTTAGAAATGCTGACATTGGATTTTGATGGCCATTACTTTCTGCTTGCATGCTTCATTGATTTGTTGTTCCTTAATTTCTACAATTTCCTCATCGGCATCTAGATCAATCATTTCATCATCTACGCTACATTATCCATTTGGTGCATAGTAATGAATTATTTATGGTGGAATAGAGGGTGGTGGTGATGGCAATGACATAGAGACATCAGTTTCAATAATTTCACAGTTCATGCCTAGCTTTGTTGCTCCCTGCCTTAGCCAATCCGATGGGCTTACGTGCATAGGTAGACTTAAACCGTCTTAGTTGAAAGTGAATGTTGCATCCATTTCATTGCAATGGACATTCAAAGCCTCTTCACTGTCAACGCCTAAAATATTTGGATGAGTTGTTTCATGTTCAACACTTTCTACATTGGCAAAAATTCGTACATTTATTGTTTAACCTTTTTCACCTCAAATAACATTACCTTCCTTCATTTGCTCCATCTTCTCCATTGTAGATTCAATGTCTTCCTTAGTCAGGCCGAACAACCTCATTATATTTTCTACAACACTTCCTCCTCCTCAACATGGAACACTCTACTCAGTTTCATATCATTAGCTAGTGCCTCAAGGTTAAGAGGCCATATACCTGTCTGTCGAAATCCAGATTTAATATTCTTTGGGGTTAGGACAAGTGCATCCCTGATGCAAAGCACATGCTTGTAAGTTTCTGGCCTTTGCTGAGATGGATGTTTCCTTCATTTAACAAATAAACATTTTGTGCAATCTTAGTGGACAATGTTTTGTTTATTGCTTGTAAATTGTGAGTTTTGGTAAATTAAGAATGTGGTATCCAGTTAGTTTGAAGATCCACAAAACTGGCTTCTTTCATTTATACTTATTTTTCTTAAAATAAATAAGAAGGTTTTGACGGGAACCTACACCCTTCCACAAACCAAATACCAGTCCGGAAGGGTTACCGATCTGATTTATGTGAAAAACATAAAGGATACACCCCGTCTTCTGAGTTTTTTTAAGTTGCATAACATAGATTTTCCCAAGACTCACTAGTCTTGCACACCTTGAACTCTCGAGAATGTCCATTGTCATATAGGCAAACAAAAGACTTAGTTAAAAAATCCACTGCTTCCCTATGCTGCCAAAATGAAATCATAGGACCCTTTAGAGCCGCATACATATTCATTTGATTCTTAAAACTATAACTCCAATTTTGATTCCAAAGAGCACTGAATTACCTTCTTAATGGCTCTGACTCGGTATTAATCTATCCATGAGTCTGTCATATATCCATGTTTCCTAGCAATCTTACCCAAAATTTCAGGTGCGATGAATGATTCTGAAGCCTCCGTATCAATCAAAGTAGACACTGGTATACCAAAAAGTTTACCCCAAGTCTTAATCAGTGCGGTTCAATGCTAAGCCTGTTGATTGTTTACCCCTATGTGAATGTCATGTTAAAACTACTGTTGCTGACCTCATTGAGATGACGGATTCCTAGTTACCTCTAATGGGTGATCTGGACAATCGTTGGCATAATAATTGCCATCACAATAGTATTATTATTTTTCCCACGATTTCCTTCTTGATTCTTCTGACAATTCCAGACTTCTGGAGTGCTGGAGTTTTCTTCTGTTGTCCTTTGTTGTTAGCTTTAACTCTTTTCAGGCGTCTAACTATCACTTGAAGGGATATCCACTTTAAATACCTGACCAACTCAGTCTCAAAACATGCAATTTTTGGCCACCAATGCCCTTAGCAGGACCTTATTGGGGTTGGCATCAACTATTACATGAAGGGATATCCGCTTTAAACACACTGACCAACTTAGTTTTAAAAACATGCAATTTTTTTTACCCCCAATACCTTTAGCATAGCTTTATTGGGGTTGGTTCAATTTCCTAATTTTCCTTAGGTTCTTCCTCTTCTTTGCCCTTCTCAAGTTCAATCTCATCTTGTTCTTGCTCACTTGTCTATACCCATATTAATTTCGAATATTACTTAAAGAGTCATCATGTCGATATTTATTTAATGGGGAGAGTGAATATTTTATTCATATTTATCTCTTGTTCATTTTTTTGGAGTATTATTATTATATAATTTTTTTTGGTAAGTGTTAACATTGTCGTGTTGAGTCTTCACCATGTTGGGCCCTGAATAAGTAGACAAGAGGTTTTAGCTTAATGAATACAAAAGGTCACAACTTTGACGATTGACTTTGATATTATAAATGGAACCCTTATTTAATTCTAATGTTACAACTAATTTTCTTAGATTAACTTTGAATTGTTTCAATTTTTGCAATGATTCCCATACAATTTAATTGTCACTAATTTTCTTGGACTAACTTTGAATTGTTTCAATTTTTGCAATGACTCCCCGAACAATCTAATTTATTACAATTCAAAGTTTAGAGGGCATTTCTTTATCTCCATACATTTTATTAGATTCTATTAAAAGTTTTTCTGAAATCAACAAAACAAACAAATTATAGATATTATTCATTATCACGATAATTTACATTAATAACCCTAAGAGTTAAGAGTATAATCAATACTACAATGTTTACTTTTGAAGTTAACTTGGCCCTTTGCTTTGACTTTATTTTCATTTAAATTAATTGTTAATTTTTCCAACATTCTTTAAGCCATTAAGGCCATTTTCAGAGTAGAGTACTTGGAAACATATATGAAGTCTTGAGTCAACTCTAAAGTAGTATCCATGATCGTAACTAATTTGATGGCTTTGCTTCAAAAAAAAAAAATGGAAGTGTTACAAAAACCTTCATTAAAAAGAAGCATTGTGGTGGTTTTTTTAAGATGCTCCAATTTTTGGTAGGAAGTGTAGGGGTTTAGTTTCCATGGCGTCTTTCCCAAAATTGGAGGTGCATTTTTTTGAACTTGTTAAAGTGGTGCCTAATTTTTAAAGAGAGCTCAAGGCAAGGAACAAATTGGCTAGAATGGTGGATGCAATTATAGAGATAGATTTGGCACAATTCATAAGCCAATTTTCCTACCCATCATTTGATGGAGAAATACGTTGCGAACGCTGCAAGGAAATTGGTTGGGTTGGTTGGAGTTAAAAGGAGTCCTTCTTGAGCCATGGAAAAGTTTACATTGGGGGAGCTTCCACTTCCTCACATGCTAGGGATGGGCGAGAGCCAAACATTGATCTTGTTGATCTAGAATCAAAGATGGAGGATGTCTTTTTATTGGTCCCTATGTTGGCTATTCGGATGGTTCTAGTTGCGTTTGTGATTTTCTCTGGTTCTCTAGAGTAATGCTAGCTTTTCTTGTTTTTGTTTTTTCTGACCATATAATCATTTCTTGCTCTTTAATGCTAATTGGTATAACTAATTTTAGTTCTAGTTTTGTTCGTTGCTCTGTTATTACTATTAGGTCAAGTTTGGCTTTAGTCCTGAATTATGAACTTTTTTGGTAATCTTTTTTATCTTGTATAATTAAAAGGAGAGAAACCTTAATCTTGATTTAAAAATAGTAGTTTAACATTCAAGAGTAAATCATAATAGTTTTATAATTGTTTTAAATAAGTATAATAAAATTAAGTAAATATTTATTTTTTTAAATATCGCATTTATTTTTTTAATTTGATCCGAAACATCAAACTAAAAAAGAGGCATGCAATATGTTTAAATGCTTTATTTATTTATATACATTATGAAAATATAAAATCTCTTACAGTTAAAATTTCAATCTAATAATGATATAACATTTAAATTTTTATCTTATCCCAATAAAATACAACAATTTTATTTTAAACTACATCCAATAAAATAAAATTTTAGATAAATTGTTCAACATTTTAAAGAATTATAATAACTGAATAGTTTTTCTTTGTATATATTTATGTGTTTTATTATTACTGACAATTGTAATATCTAAAGGCTATTTTAATTATGCCAAAGGGTAATATGCAACCTTTCTTGAAATTATTTCTTATTAGCAAGGACATCTCCATGTGTGCAATGTATTCAATGTTTATCACAAGTGCTATAATGATTATACAATACATGTGATTGCCACAAAGAAAATATATTCCACCTTCCAACGGATTAAAGGGCACTATCCTTTAATGGAAAGGTCCCAATCATTGTGTATGTTTCAATTGTTGAACAAGGCTTTTGTTAACATGTGCTTCATCGATGAAATATATTGGTATGTATAAATATTAAAGTGCGTCAGACGCTGAACATGTAGTATCTAATACTTGTTCAACATTTATTCTATAAAATTAAAAGTAACCAATCACATCTTTACAAGTAAAACTCAAGTATTGATACTCTACTGCATAACTATTGGTACTCCAAAGGTTAAGTTTTGGTCATAAATTTAAAAAATGCATTTTATGACTTTTCGTGATAAAATTAATTATATCGTAAAATGTATAATGTATTAGACTTTAAAACTTTAGTTATAAATAATTAAGACAATATATTAAAATAAGTAAATTTTTTTGAAATCTAATATAATATTATGACACCTTAATTTACTATCCAAAATTAAGGTGTGTAACGACTGAGACCTTTCCCCTACTCAGAGCTTTCCCCTACTCAATACAACTTTACTTGCTACCTTTATCTGATGGAAATCCCAACTTACGAAATCTCAACTACCCACTTCAAAAATCTTGTCACTTTCTAGTTTCATGTCTTTTTCTTACAAATCCATTATTCGTGATGATGAATCGCTCGTTAACTAGTCTATTAAGGTATACAAATTAATCACTTGGGGCGATGATGGCTTGTTGATTTATCTCTTATAATATGAAATTTGTAGATATTGAGACATAGATTGTTAAAAATGGCCATGCCCAAGTTCTATCCAAAATTGTTTATATTTTAAAATTCTATATAAGTTTTTTCATATAGCAATTAAAATTTTGGTATTTGTGAAACTTTTAACATGTGTTGGTATGAAATATTATAATAATAGATTTTTTTAAATTTAATGTTAAAAATTAAATTTTATATTTGTTACATTCATTTAATATTCAAATTTATGTTTTTTTTTTTAAAAAAAAAATATTTTATATAGTTTATATTTTAATAGATAACATGACAACACAATTCACTATCATTCATATTAATTCAATTATAATCATTTTAATTATACATTAGGTTTACATTATTCATCTTTTAAACTACTCAATTTAAGTGAAGAAAATCAGTGAGTCTTAACATTTATAGAAAGAATTATGGTCCCACTCAATCCAAGTTAAAGAAAAATTATGAGTCCAATATTCATATAAAGAATTATGGTCACTAATGATCTTCTCAAACAAACGTCTCAAGTATAACTCACTTGGCCTTAGTAGTTTGTAGAGGTAGTGTTGGTCATGCGTTTGACTTTCAACTTAAATTGTGATGGGGGATGAGGCCGAGTGCACATTGTCTGAAAGTTTCTAGGAGAATCCCACCCTATATTAGAGCAGCCGACATTATGTACTGGACCAATCGGCCTCGATTCCCTCAGGTTTATATATATATATATATATATATATATATATATATATATATATATATATATATATATATATATATATATATATATATATATATATATATAATGAAACACTTTATATTATTCATGTACTTTTACTCAACATGAGATCGAAAACATGGTGACTATAAACAACTACAAATGGACATTTTATTTAGTTGTTGGCTTATTTGTTTATGTACGAATAATTTGCTTTAGATTAGAGGTTATTTAAATGATTATTCAATTTTTATGATCTGAAACCCTTTTTCTTAATGTTTATGTTAATCCTTCTAAATGATTTATTAGTCCTCATGTTCTATGTTACGACTGATCGTACGATCTCAATACTAGTTAGGAGCACTTTTACGATTCTAACACTTAGCTTGTTGTTTCCCTTTTAGCATTGACCCCTTTAACCCATTCTACCTTTCCCATTTCTATTCATTGAAAGTCAACATGTGCCCCAATATTATCAATTTTTAATTCAAATGCACATATAAATAGATAAGTGTTGTAGTATATTTCATAATCAAATAATAAATATAACACTTAAAATTGTCTAAACTAACATTCTATTATGGAGCACTTTTCGCACATACGCTGAAGTAATTTTTGCTATGCAATTTTTGTTTATCGAAATATTATTCCAAACTAATAGGTTTAATTATTTGAGGGCTAGCTAATTCACAATAGTCACCTAAAAACCTAATACAAACCCTCAAAATTTGTTTCCATTTACACTATAGTTCAAACACATTTAGCTCACAATAGGAAGACTTGAAGCGAAAGAGAATAAGTGGAAGCACAAACCAATAAGATCATATTTTAGGTGGTAGTCATTTACCAAGAGCACTTGGTTGGTCCAGGGATCTTGATTTGTTCAATTCCATATTTTAGTGTGACATATGGTATATCTTTGAGCATGCATTTTCAGAGCCATATTGCAATGATAAATTTTTGAGAATGTTTAAATAAGATAATAGCCTTTTGTTTCTCCTATTTCCTTACATGACATATTGAGCATTTAATTAGGCATTGTTGCTATTTTTTACATGTTGTGTGAGGCTTAATTAGATGTCGGTATATTTATGTTCTAGGCATATACATAGTGAAAAAGACTCCGCTATCAGTGTTGATCAATGAGTAGCAATATCGTTGTACACGGTAAGAACATGGACATTATCACATCCATCCATGTGGTTGACCACTATTATAGACCCAAAAAAAATCTTTAATAATTAATTTTGTCCATTGTGGCTGATAGAGAAGTTAAAGACAAGCATGTCTTCGATTGTATCACTTTGGTACTTTGACAGAAGCTTTATAGGAATGATGCTCCATACCTTGTGTTTGCCACGTGAATGTTCAACGTGCAATCAAATAATAGTACTTTTTCCCTTAAAATGTTGAATAAGGCATCTACATGAGAAGTTGAGAGTAGCTCTTGCTGCATGCGTTTCTGTTTTCAAAAGAAACTTGTGTGCATACCCTGCCTTGGATTATTGCAGGCCATCATGTTCTTCCAGGAATTTGCATGCATGTTGCAAATCTTATAGCAATAAAGGTTAAGGGTGGGTTAGGGACGAGTTTCATGGTCTTAAACAAGACCATAATACCAAGCCTTTCACAATGTCAAATGGGACCAAACCTTGCAGAGTGTCTTCGAGCCATGAAATCATTCCCCTCTCCACCATGGTGTAATGAAAATTCTCTTTTAGCCAGCACAAAGGTTGAAGATAGAGCAATGCATGGATGATATCTATCTATCTATCTATCATGCACTGATGTTCATGCTTCCCTCTCTATTAGAAAAACTTATTTAATTGTCGGGCGTACTCATAAATATGGTGAATTTGGCTTTATAAGTTCTCTTGGATCCTAAATGCTTAAAATTTTGTTGGAAATGATAGTTTTATATAAAGGCCTAATTGTTTTTTGATGTTTGGGTGCAATTTTTCATAAAGGTTCTCTCTTGTTTTTATACATTTTAAAGGTTATTTTAAACTTTCTAGAAAGCCACGAGTTTCAAGAGATTGATGTTAATGGTGTTGGACATCTTTTACATTTAGACGGTGAAAGGTTGATACGTTTTAAACTTAACCAACACTCACAAATTTTGTAAGGTCTACACTCTTCATGAATTACAAAATATATACTAAAAAATGTTAAATATTAAAAAAATTATGATTAGTTCCGAATAAAATAAAATAAATTGTAATTAGTGTACCGTTGTTGGATACCCTGGTTCATTATTATTGTTTCCCCATTAAATAAGGTCACCATAACATAACAAAGGTCATTCATTTCTCGCACTTCACTGGCACCAAATGTATTAAATAAGGTCACCATAACGCAACAAAAGTCATTCATTTCTTGCACCTGACCGACACCAAATGTATTAAATAAGGTCACCATAACGTAACAAAAGTCATTCATTTCTCACACCTCATTGACACCAAATATATTAAATACGGTCACCATAACGCAACAAAAGTAATTTCATTTCTCGCACCTCAGTGGCACCAAATGTACAAAGGACGGCATTTAAAGTGGCCCCTGTGATTTCCAGAGAGGTAATCGAGCCGATGCATGATTTATTTTTCATCGATGTAGAAAAACAAATATAAAATTTGAGACATAAGTCTATATTATTTTCAAATGACACTAATAATATTCAAAAACTTTTGGGAAAAACCTTCGTGGGGTGGGGGGGATCCTTCACTGGAGGAGATGGGGAAAAGCGAAAACAAAGATCACAACGATCGAACCTGTCAAACAAAGAATTTTTTAAATGAATAAAATTATGCCCTGGTTATAAGCCATTTCAGTTATGTTGATGGTGTGCTTATATTAAATCACTGAGATTTTGTTTTTGAATTCCATTTGAGCTTTTTTTTGTGATTTTGAATTCCATTTGAACATTGAGCAGTCCAACCATGTTTTTGTTATTACTAAACTCTGATCATTTAGTTTCTAAATCTAATTCCAAACCAAAACATTAAATTATGGTATTTGGTAAAAGCATTTACAAATTTATAATTTATAAAAAAAATTATTAAACGAAAATTTTAAGCTTGCTTGGTATAGAACTAGATTTCCAAACTCAAAATAACAGTATTCATCTTTTCTAAATCTAAAATAATAATTTGTTTTCCTTTTCATTTTATTAATTGTGTGAAACGTCTTAAATTTTATGATCATTGGCTCTTCCCTGTAATGTCATATTATTTCAATTTAAATGATATTTCGTATCTTCTATATCTACTAAATGAATAATCACCTATAAGTCTGAGACAAGTTAAATGTCATTTGACAAGTATATTTATGTATAATGAAAACATTTTTTTTCCCATCGACTTTAACCACAATATTTATATGTGGTCCTATATGAGGTTAGGGTATAATGTCCTTTCTTTGAGCTTAAACATGTTCAATCTTTATATAAGAAATAAATGGTCATTACTTATTCAAGTATTTTATCAGTATTCATAATGTTATTTATTTTATGTTATTTCATGAATTCGAATATTATATTAATTAGTGTTTATTGTAAAATTACATGTATAAAATATGCCTTATCTCAAAATCAAGTATCAAATAATAAACAATTAATTGCATAATTATAGAAAGGGATAAGTAACTCTTATTTTTATTTTATTGTACAACTGAATGAGAGCTTCTAACTTTATTTTTTTTGTTTCATGTTGTCACGTATCTTTGATTTATATGTTTCAAATTCACACTCTTTAAAATAATATAATTTTACAATACCCTTCTATTATTAATGTTAGCCCTTTTGATTTGTCAGGCCCCACAAACTGCACAAAGAAACATGATTGCAAAGAAGCTTGCTTATGAATCTTGCCTTAAGTACATATATTACATTTGGTAGGAACTCCATAGAGCATCTTCCTTGGTCTTTCATGACATCTTATAAAACAATGCATGTTCTCATGTAATGATGATAGGTTAAACATTCACAAAACATACATTCTTTCAATTTGGAAGAAAAAATTATTCCAAGCATGCGCTCTCTTTTGGCATGTTGTGTTGAAATATATAGCAAACCATACCTTAAAACCATAGAGGAGGTCTTAAAGCTATCACTATGGCAACTTAAGTTGTCTACCATAAGTTTTTAACTATAGGCATTTTTTATTGTGGCATTAGCATGCATGAGGCTTATTATATGTTTAAAAAATTCTCCCTCATTACATGCATTCACTCATTTGTTTGGTTGAATGTTGGAAAGAAGGTGCATCTGATTTGCTTTCCACATCATGGCTTGTTGATGCGAATAGTGCACGCCCTTATTTTCTAGAGTCATAACCATTTATTTAAGTTGCAAGATCTTGGTCTTATGGTAATCACCGTAAAAATTACAAAAAAAAAGCATGAAGTTTTAATCATTGATCATGTGTCACCCCACTACTTTTTTGTTCCATCTAAAGATTCAAATTGCTAAGTAAGATTTTATTATTTGATTTTAATACTCTTATAAAATACACAAATCTACATAGGCTAACATCATAGAGGGAAATAATTGACAATTACAATATCAATTGATAGGATTTGACATTTACAATAATCTCTAGAGTCCAGTCACTAAAACATATTCGCATCTTGCCTCAATTGTGTTTATAACTATATGAAAAAAGGTAATACAACACATATATTTAAGGATAAAAACATAAAAAAGAGATACATTGTTACATATTTCCAATATTAATTGTCTTCACTTTCATCTAACAGATTTTTCCATTGTTGTAATCTATTATGATTATGCTATGTCTCGTGCAATGTAACTCATACATCATTGTCAACATTCCCCATACATGTGAACATGCACTTCTCATTTAGAAGGTATTCTTATTCATTCTCGTTGCTCAAACCTTCTCACACACTATTAAAAATGCATTTCTTAATCAATTTCAACTAAAAATTATTTTTACCATTCATCAATCGTCAACCATTTCCTTCATGCCACTATAAGCATGCCCATTGCACCTTTGGGAGTGATTGCTAGTTTATATTTATATTACAATTTGGTTTCATCTTGTGGCAAATCCCATGGTTTCATCTTGTGGCAAATCCCATGCCTCTTAAAGTTTAATTATTGTTCATACTCTTAAATTTGAATATATTGCTTTGTTTTCTCAACTGTGCTTGATCCCAAACCCCATGTCCTCTTAATTTTTTGAAAAATAATTAAACCCTAAAGTGCTTAGTCTTATGTGTGTTTTACAAAAATGGCGCACAATTTTTCAAAATAATATGCCAATTATGCAAAATAAGGCACAAGAAAAAACATAACAAATATGGTAAATTCAATAAATCATATACGCTTAGGTATTTGAATTGGAATGGATAAAGTGCAATTTCCATTTATATAAGAAAATAAGTGTTAAGAGAGATCTGTATCTAGTGATTGATTAGTCAAAAAAAAAAAAAAATCTGTAAAAGTGTAGAAGGTATCCTAGGAATATGGTGTTGAATAGAACATGTGACCAATTTTGGCACTACCTTAAAGGGCATTGACCAATTTTAGCTATTGAATCTGACAGGGTTCACCAAATGTGGCAGGGGAACAACAAATGGTTGTGTAAGCACCTATGTTCTAAAACATTTTGAGATTCTTTGTCACCAATACAATTACAATTTTTTTGTCTAATTATAAAATTGATGCTCATAGTTGTGAAAAAATATTTTCCTTTGAGGTAACCCTAATACAAGCCTACCAACACATCCAACACAAAATTTTCAAAATACTAGGACCCATTGAGGGTTTCACCTACCTATCACTTTGTGAGAATCAAGGCTCAATGCATGTTTAGTGTGTGTGAGTGTCCCATCCCAATGAGTTGAAAGAAACTTCCACTCTTTCTCCCTAAAATAATCAAATGTACATAGTATGATACTCACAATCCTTCTTTAGGTAAAAGTATGTAGCCACAAGACTTCAAAAAGTGTATAAAGGGCATAATATGATCATTTTGTGAAATTATTAACAAGTTTAGAAAGGATAGACTCGATATCAACATAATAACTTGATCAATAGGAGATGAATGCTTCATTTTTTTTCAAATTGATTAGGGTGAAAGTGTATATATAGGGATATTTGAATTAAAATTGGCACATATTCATGCATAGGCCAACCATGGAAAGGCATGAAAGACTAAAATAAAGGCATGGTGGTAGAGGGTTTTAGAGAAAACTAGACTATAGATTAATTGGGTGGATCCTAAGGCAGATAAATGTTAGATCTAAATATTTTCATGAGAAAATGTGGAGGACAAAATACTATGAAGGGTATAATGTGAATGGAAAGTGCAGTGGTAATACACAAATACGAGCAAATGAACCAAATGTATGAAAAGTGAAACAAAATGATTGCATAGAGGGTTCTAGAGAAAACTAGATTATAGATTAATTAGGTGGATCCTAAGGCAAATAAATGTCAGATCTAAATATTTTCATGAGAAAATGTGGAGGACACAATACCATGAAGGGTATAATGTGAATGGAAAGTGCAGTAGTAATACACAAATACGAGCAAATGAACCAAATGTATGAAAAGTGAAACAAAATGATTGCAACCACATGACTTATATGAAGGTTTTTTTTAAAAATAGTGCCCTGCTTTGATGTGCATGTGTGCGTACATATCAAAGTAAAAAAACAAACAATACCTAAAAGGATGTGAAGGAAACATTTTGCTCTTGGAATGTTTCACCATGTTCCAGTGTTAACATCTCAAATGTAATTACAATAAAACATGAATGTGAACAAGTAGATCAATGTATTGATAAATCATAGTAAAATGTGACTAAATAAAATAAGTGACAAAATGAAATAATAAAAAGGATGAATATAACTATATTTTACCCTAAGTTGGATTAATGATTGTGATTCATTCTAATTAAGATAGAAACTTGAAATGAATTTAGATTTCAAATAATAACCAAGAATAAATACGAATTTAAAGTAGTGAAATAGATTTGACAAGTGGCATGTGCTAGATATGGAAACACTAAAGAAATCAAGGTACTTATATTTTCTAGTCCATTGACTGACTGTGGTAGAATTTTGATAGTGGGCAGGGGCTGAAAATAGGCCTAAGAATCCTTAGATCTTGAAATGATTGTACTTTCACACAGGGATGTTAACATCAATTTCTAGGTGGTTCTATTGATGGTAGTGACTGAGGTGAATGGAACTATCCAAGGATATTTTGAAGCTCTATGACTATACGATCAACTACATCTATTTGTGATATATCTAAATGTGTGGTCTAGACACCTAACTATATGCGCATCTCCAAAAATCATTTTCTTTATCCTTGCAACCTTAGATTCATTTATGAGTAATATAAGTTGTTGGTAAGTGTAATGACCTAAGTTGACTTCATTCACCCATTTAACCCTAAAATATATATTGGGGAATCTAGGGTTAAAGAGAGTAGAGATAGCTTGAGGCACAAAGATGGTAGACTATCTCTAAATTAGACC
Organism: Torreya grandis; assembly: GCA_037957365.1. NCBI lineage: Eukaryota > Viridiplantae > Streptophyta > Pinopsida > Cupressales > Taxaceae > Torreya > Torreya grandis. The sequence goes on from JARHVA010000244.1 coordinate 3,540,032, forward strand.
AATTAATTTAAAAACTCAAATATACATATACTAAATTTATCATGTTGAGATATGCTAAAAATAGAAAGTATAACTATGCTAGATATTGTAATGATAATGAAAAATAAGATACTTAGCAAGTTCTGATACTAATACTGATCTAGATTTGGAGCAGGCAAAAAATAGACTTGATCTAAATTATGGATCAATCACCTGATTTTAAAAATCGTGCCTATGTAATCGTGGACACTTGCATCAACCTAGGATGGTTACGTTGATGCTTATATCTAAATTAATCACATGTTTCCAATATAGAATACATGTTGAAATTGGGTGAGACCTTTTGGATTCTTCTAGGTTCTATGTTGCCTTTGCTCTAGAGCACCAAATCTGGGTCATGGACTGCCACTCCTTGTCAAATGAGGAAACCTTAGTTATTCATCTTCATAGTGGATGTGGGAAAAATAGGTTAGTGGGCACATAGTGTCGAGTTGCCTTGTAGACCCCTTTGTCAATTAGCATTGTCTACATAGCCAATACTCTGAAGAGGGTCGCAGACTTATGTAGTTCTCCTCTACATGTTGGTTTGTGTGTGTATCATGTAATATGTGATAAACAAGTACATAAAGTGACCTAGCTTGTAACTTGGGAAATGTGGTTCATGGGATGCTCCTTTAATACTTCAAACCTATAGATGTGTTGTCCCTATAACTGATATTTAAATAGATAAAATAGGGAAGCTTTGATCACTTTAATTCTTGATTGAATGCCTCTAGATAGTTGCCTTTTGATTTGATAAGAAGTTGCTAGATCTATGCTAGGTGTGGAATGAATGAGCATTGGTCTTATATATACCAATCCATTTGGGGAATATCTCACATTAAATCACTTCGTCTAACCATAGGTATATGTTTCATTTGTAAATTAGATGACTTTAGGGCATTGGGGGAGGACACTTACGTTTGGGTAGGACACTTGTGTTGATGTAGGTGTCTGACTGTGTCACAAGTGTTTGAGTAGTTAAAAAAATAGGTACAGGTTCAGAACTTGTATAGATAGATGATAAGTAGGTTTATAACATCATGAACATGATATAAGGCCTAAGTCATCTGAATAACATTAGTTAGACTAAGAGATAATCAATATGCACAAAAAGATAATGTATGTGAGCCTTTCAATAATGGAAAAGGTATAGAAACTGAAGCTATATATATATATATATATATATATATATATATATATATTCCAAGTATACAAGACTAAGGTGTTATATAATTTAGAAATGGTGTTTACATTCCCCCTTTTAATCTAGTAATAAAAATACTAGTTTAAAAGAAAAGGAATGTGTACTTGGGTGTGTATAACACACATGTATTCACACGAGTCCAACTTGAGTTCTTTGTTGGTGACTGACCTGCAATCAAGAACATGTTACATTATATAATCAATGCATATATTTTTTAATTAAAATCATTTGAAATGAATGAAAGTAAATAGATCAAGGTTTAGGAGTACACTTGTGTAATGATGCAACTGCCTTACCTTTTGGCAATTTGATTTGAAAAGATGTATCATTATGAATCATTAGAGCTATGATTAGGACAAATATAACTCTCTAAAGTGCATATATCAAGATATATAAAGAGATATCAAAGAACACATGCCCCCAACTTTGGATAAAAGGTGAGTTTCCACATGATAATTGAGATTAGCTCAACCGTGCAACCCAATCATACTTAAAACTTGGCGAACATGAGTGAACCAAGTCAACTCACGCTATAAAATTGGTGAGGTTAGATGATGTAATCAATCAAATCTGATCCATATGCTTAGAAATATTGAGTGATTTAATCATCTCAACCATACCAAAAGCGAACCAACTAGTACAATAGATTGTCTCAATATAGTCTGTAAAAGTCCAATCTGTTGGGTGATGACAATCTGTATAAGTGTTTGAAATCTGAACTCTGATTTGATTTTGCAAATTTTAGGTGATCTTTACATAGCATATTCACCTTAGATATGTCTCATGTTAAAACTGTGTATAAAAAGGGTACCAATGTATATAATTATGCCACAAATGTGTATCTAAATCATATAACTTTGCAATTTGGTCATTTTGAAAATTGTGTAATTGTGAAGGACATGTTTCCATAACATGCCCCCACTATAATCTAAAATTCAAAAAACTAGTGTAAGTGTGGATAACATGTTTCTATAACATGCCCCCAATATTTATCTATAACCGAGACTAGTATGAGTGTAGAGAAAATGTTTCCACAATATACCCACATTGTACATCTAAAACTGGGACTAGTATAAAGTGGAGAATATGTTTCCAAAGTATGCCCCCACTATATATCTGAATCAATGAAGAATGTGGAAACCATGCCTCTATGGCATGCCGCCACTAATATGACCACCCTTTTGAGGTGAGGAGAAGTGTCATACCCCATTTTTATATGCATGTGATAATTACTTACTCATGTCAACATGGCATGCCACGTAAATTTATCTAGGTAAATTTATGATGTTTATTTACTGTTTGAGTGCTTGTATCCATTATGGAATCAAATACCTATATTTTTTATATGTTTATTATTATGCATTATACTATTATGAGATTTAAAATGGTTAATGATATGCACATGGATCTAACATAAATTTGACATTGAGTTACACAGGGCAAGCCAAAAGGTTTTCAAGTGACGCAAGAATGTGTTAATGCTTTAACATTATCGTATTTGCATAGTAAATATATATTTAGATTTATTAACTATTAACGAGTCTTGTCTGTGTACATTTTTAGCGTAGTTTGTTTCGATCCTATAGAGAAAGAGGGTATCATCGAGGAGATTTGGAATAGATAAGGTGTAGGGAAATTAGAAAGAGGATGTGTTGATCAAATGAATTGAGTATGCCACAAGACTTCCATGGATGGGCTAGTTGTGGTTCTTACATTTTGACTAACCCTCTTTTGATATGCTAGCTTTGTTTAATCAACCGAGTTAGGATGAATGTATGCATGAACCTTAATATGCTAAATTAAATATGATTGCCCTTTCTTTAATAATTGAAGGACTATTTTATGGGTGCATGATTAATGAGGTGTTCACCTTATCTTTAGTCCATAAATAATTGTTTGAAAATAATAAAAACAATAATAATATAAAAATTTATATGATAGCTTTTTTAGGTTTGAAAGGACTCCAACTTAGTCTTGGACATGCATGACCAATTAGAAGGAGGCATTAAATGATTTTGGTTGAAAATATTTTACCACATGGTAGAAAAATAAATGTTATCAAAAAGAGCTTTAAACATTTATTTTTCTTTCAAATTAAAAATGTAATCTTCACCAAATACGCCACCCTTGGGGGACAAAAAGAAAGTTGGTATTAAATTCCAATATTGACTAAAATTAATATTTTTATCCTTCTGCAATCACTCTCACCCATTGCACCATATAGGGGAATAGTGACACGGATGAGGTAAATAGTGAAGTGGGTGAAAATAATTAAATGCTTAAATCTATTTGTTGGAGCCTTTAAATGAAATAGAGGGGAGGATTGTTTTGGATCAGAGGATTTTAGTCAGAGAGAAGCTTGGGGGAAAGAGGAAGACAAGGAGAAGAAGGGGAAGAAATTCTAGGAAATTCATGCTGGTGAGGAGGAACTTTGAGCAAAAGAGAAGTAAAAGAAGAGACTTTGAAGAACTGTCTACTTTCATATTAGCATTAGAACCAAGTACTCTATGTGGCACTAGTTTTTTCTTAAGGAACTCAAATTCAATATGTCTCCATATTTTCTCTAAATTGTCCAAACTGTAGGATGTATTGATGGTAATAGATTAATGAATTGCTGCATCTATAGATGTTTTCCTTGTATGGTTTGATACTTACCATAGAATTATGAATGTCATTTGAATCTGCATGTTTTTACACGACGTTTACATTAGTATAGGATTGCTAATGGATAGAACTTTATCCTTTCCCCATGGATTCCAATGCCACAAATAGGTGTCAATAGAGAAATGGATAATAAGTGAATAAATAAATTATGACTATTTACTAGGGATTAACTTGATAATGACACAAATTTTTTATCATTTTAGACTATTTGACCAGTAAAGGAAAAAGGTGCAATAGCTAGATGATTAGAAATCATGTTTAGTAAGATCTTTGGCTATCTTAGATAGAAAGGCATTTAATTTTATTAAAGTTGAATATCATTTGCATAAGTGGCAACACTTAAATATGAGCATATGTGTCTTGAAACTCAATAATGGCCCGACCATAGGTTGTCTTTACCAGATATATATCAGTTGGCTCAAATACACGTAGAGGAGATTTATCCCTATCAAAAAGAAGAAAATCATGCATGGATAATATCAGGGTATAGTTAAATAATAACCAAACATTGATAATAAGCAAATAATAAAATCTTGTAAATAAAAATAAAATAAAATATATACGCAGTCTAAGAGCATCTGGTAAGTAACCTACCATTTTTAAAGCTCAATAAGGCTAATCCAACTAGAAGCAAAGTGATATGGGTGCAAACCATAAATAGGATCACCATTATTTCCCTTCTAACTACTTACAACTGTAAAAGAATACCTTAAACTTGTTGTTATTACCTATCAAAATGAGTCATTGCATCTGCTTTTGGGACTGCATAATAATTGGAGGCGACTTTGGACTTGCTGGAAACTTTTGATCATTTGAAGTGAGTTTTTCCACAAGCGCTAAACTACTACAAACAAATTTTGATGCCCAACTATGGTGCCATTGTTTTAGTCTCTAGGCTTACCTTTATACTCTTAGTTCTTTACCTAGTCAATAGTCTAAACCATATTATCTTTATATATCAAAACATCTATTAAATTGATAGACCCAGGGGTGTTAAAAAAGATTATCTACCTAATAAGGACAATTGTAGCAACTTTCATCTAGGTAAGGAATAAAACTATTTTTAATTCATAATATTTGTTGTACTTTTGGTAGCATGTGTTTATCCAATTTGATTGAACTTGGCATCTCAGTTTCATGTAGTGATTGGTGTCTCACTTTACCTAGCATCATATTTTGGAGTATTTATAACTTTGGCATCTTTGTTTTCAAGTTGTAGCATGGTGGTAGGTAGTTATAAATTAGTGTCATATAACTACATTGTAATTGGACCCATGATAATCCAAACATCTTCCCATTTGGACCATTTCCTTAAGTGGTTTTTAACTTTGTAGCTTGGTTTCTCATTTGAGAGGCTAAGTGTATATATTATTAATTTTTTTTCTTAAATTTATTAATTCACCTTTTTTGCTAGGGCTCTTCCTAATTTTGCAATGCCTCATTAAGTAGGTTAAATGTGAATGAAGAGGTACATTGAGTTTCAAGACAAACACAAATAGATAAATAAATGTATAAGGGATATAAACGGTTTATGCATATATAGTTGATTAATATAACACATTATTACGAATCTGATTATATATATATATATATATATATATATATATATATATATATATATATATATATATATTATCGTAGAATGTTGACATTATGAACTTAAGGATAATATCTTTGATATGACAATTATCATGGTAGGTAATTTTCTGTAATACCAAATTATCAAGACAATAAATGAATGAATGAAATATTTTAATAACGTCCACAAAACCCATCAGTCAATAAGTCTTACCAAGGATATGGTTTCACTATAACATGGTATTGTAATACATGATTTATTAAGAAATCTGGTAAATTGGTAATTCTTTTTATGATAATTCTCCATTTATCATTTATAAAGACAAATAAGTTGATATTTTAGATTCTCATAAGTAATTGGAGATATTTAATTTGGTTATTATAAACATTAAATACATAGACCTAAACAGTTATATATAATAATTTATGAAAGGCGACTAAGCCTAGCTTGAGTAAGAAATTTCTCTTTACCTTTACATAAGAGTCCCATTATTAATAATTAAGATTCATCGGTGTTACACTTACTAAGAATTGAGAAATCCTATATGTATAATTAATGCAAACATTTTTCAAATAGTATACATTAATAAAAATAAGTTAACATCCTTATAATGTATATTAAATTAATCCATTAATGTAAATGATTTCACACCAAATTCATGGTGAAGGACATCCAATATCTTTAATATTATTTGGAATGTAAGGTTAAATAAAAATGAAGGATAGCCCTATCATTTATAATAACTTGATAAGGATACGTTTACCTTTAATGGAATTAAATAATAATTTTTGACAACATCAGATATAGGTGAATATGGATAAATATTCATACCTAGTCCGTACTGTGTTCACATTTAGCTTATCATCAATAAAGCACATAAATAAGTAAATAGGAAGGATGGATGGAAGTTTTTGGTTGGAAACGTCAATGACCCTTCTGAACAACAAAACTTACTATTTTAGGAATTAAGGTTAACAAAGTAGATTTTTAATAGATATCTTATATATAAAAACAATAATTTATCAATAAACAAATAAGATGATGATTACCTAGGTGGTATGGGACACCCATGTAAGGCATCATCTCGTAAGCACATTATTAAGAAAACAAACAACGAGTAAAAGGGAATATCTAGACACATTAACTATGAGATGTCTAGGTTGGTAAGACCTTGGGATAAAATTAGTGGATGTGACACATGTGGTCTAAGATATGGGAGGGTGTCCTAGATAGATCCACACATTAACTCAATCATCTTATGAGTTAAGATTCAACAAGGGGTACCTAGAAAATCTAAAACTTATGGTCGTAACTAGTGTATATAAGTAGTGTATGTTGTCACTTAGATTTACACCTTTTAAGGAGATGTCTCAACTCTCGTCATCCAAGTGGCACAATTGAAACACCTCTAGGCTGTGGGTATCGTAAGAATGAGGTGAATCTCTAGATAGGGCTAACTCGTTTGATGTACCACTTTTAGATCACTACTACACCTATGTTTACAAGGAAAATACAGATAAAATTGGAAGTAAACTATCTTAAAGGTGGTGATACACCAAATTAATTGATAACTACCAACCAGCTGCATGTCACACATGAGACCAAGAGACTAACTAGGCATACACTTCTCTAATCAAAATCTTCTCACATCAGTATTTCATTATGAGGTTGTGATGAATGTTTAGGCTAGGAGGACTAGTCAAGAGGCCTAAAATTACACTAGTGAATAGACTAACTCACTCAACCTTGACATTTCATAGAACACTTCACATGACCTACAAAAAGAAGCTTTCAAGTTGTAAATAGGTGAGAGAATGAGACAACAATGCTAAGGAAACAACAGTCATCATTAAGCTAAATCAATAATTCAAGTGAACACAGTATAAATATTAATAGAAGAGGTAAAATCATGAGTCTTTATTTATCCATGGTATGCAAATGAGTAGGGCTTCACCATACTCAAGTGGAACATCCTTACAATAACCAAAATGGCTAGTTCTTATAAAACTTGAGAGAGAGAAGAGAAAAAAAAATCCAAAGGTCGCAAGGACAAGTGTCAAGCTAAGAAAAGGAGTTACATGTGCATGATAAGAGAATTTGAAATTGATCATGCAAATTTAGAAAGTAAAAGTGTCAATCCAAGGCATGAAACTCTTGAAATGTGGCATGAAATTCCTTCTGCTAGCTCAAAAAATTATCTTCATCCTTCACCACTTTTAAAACATCAAAAATGTAACTAGGGATAGATCTAATGATTGGATTTAGAGGGAAGTGTTTTAGACATGCTTCTCCATGCATTGGTCGCATTCCTAATCATTTGGATCCCTCTAAAAGTGAGCCATCACTGCCTGTAGTCAAAGAAACTCCTTTTTCAATCACCCCTCACACTTGGCCTCAAAATTCAATTTATTTTTCCATGAAAATCCATATAAGGGAGCTAATGACATGTTTCAAGGCCATTCATGGCTTTAGAGGCATTAGGTACACCTTAAAAACAACTTACTTGAAGTTTTTCACCCTTCTCACTATCATATTCACTATGTTAGTTCTGACTTGTTGAGATGGAGCTACTTGTAGGAACATTTAGGAGTTTTTTGAAGCATTAAATGGACATGGGGAGTTTTCTTAAGTCTCAATATTTCCTCCCATTTGATTGGCATCTTTAGACTCTAGAACCTATAAAACACACAAAACTATCAAAAATACCCTATTTTGTACTCCATCTATACAGTCTAAAAGGATGGGGAGTATTCATAGAGAGTCCCCTACCACATACAATCATTATTCTAGGCAAACTATCCCACATGGGTGCACTAACTGCTCCATCTTCTCAAACTGATCACTAACAAGGGTTTTGGTGAGTTTAGGCCTATTTTACCCTCTTAAGCTTTGTTCATAAAGATTTGATATTCAAATCTCAATTCAATGCCACAAAAAAAAAATTCATGACATTATCCAACTCATCATAACCCCTTGAGTCTCCATGCAAAGTGTGTAATAAGATATGAGCAACCAAACTTCTCTTGTCATGCTTGTTTCTCCACTTTGCATAGGTCTGAGTTATCTTAAACCCCAAAAATGGTTTATTCTTGGATTTCTCTAAAATTTCAAGGATTTTAAACATCTAAAATTACCCTATGAACATGATCTAATATTTTATAATTCTTACCTAATAATGGAAATGAAGTTGACCCCTTATTTGGATTCTAGGCCTAAACATGCCTACTTGAGGGTTTAGAGCACCCTACTAAGTTTCATAATTTTGTGTAAGGTATATCATGTTTGTTTAGGTGTGTTCCAAATCTCCACATCTCCTTTCAAAGTTAACTTATCTCCTGGTCCACTCTTTTATCCTTATTCTCCAAGACTATAGGATTTATGCACAAAGGGAGTGCCCTCTGTCTGAGATAAAATAGAGGGCACTTCCCCTATTTACTCAAACCAAGTGAATGTTTTAGTAGATTATTAAAGTCATATATATTCTATGTATAAAATTTTTTCCCTTTATTAGTTCAATATACCCCCTAACTCCTTCAAATTCCAAGACATACTCCTAGAAAAGGGATTGTGTGCATGGTTTTAAGATGTGGACTGTGTGATCTCTCTCTCTCTCTCTCTCTCTCTCTCTCTCTCTCTCTCTCTCTCTCTCTCTCTCTCTCTCTCTCTCTCTCTCTCTCTCTCTCTCTCTCGTTTTCCAATCTTAATAGCCTATATAGATCATCATGATCATAATGAATGTGATCCATGTTTGATCATTATTTCAAACTCTTACATACTCCTCCTTACACCTTGCTTAGTCAAGACTGAGTACAATTCCTGACTATATTTCTTATTTTGGAGGGTACCTGTAGGTATTCCTATATGTTTAAGCTTGATTAAAATGTATTGAAACCTCCTTATATTCCCTTAGGGTCATTTGATATTTTTTTTTATCCATTTATTTCATGCTTGGGCTATGCCTACATCAAGAACCTAATCCTTTTGCTTGGGCTATGCCTACAGTCAGCTACAGTTGGCTATGTAGGTCCTGTAGGTGTACTTTCTCCCTAAAAATTATGTCATATAACCTATGGGAACCATCTGACCCTTTAGGAAGCATCTTTTAGCCAATATGTATCTCCATATTCATAAGTTTCTATGTTCAATATATTACTATGCACTTGTAGGACTTCACAATCCATTATACATCAATCATCTAGGAGAGAGACACCTGTAGGTGTATATAGGGCGCAAAACATAGAACTCCAACTGTTTAAATGACGTTTAGGTCATGAATTATCTCTTCACCATCTAAAACCATTCCAACATGGTGTCATGGTCTAATACTACACCCCTGGGTGAATAGGTCTTTTTATAACTGAAATCATGTAGATGATACTGTTTGAGTTCAATGCATAAAAGTGCAACTTTGGGACTTTCAAAAACCATCCTCCTTAAGTCATTTTCCTTCCAAATTTTTCATAACTCTTGTCCTATGTGGGGGGATACAAGGCATAGTCATCATGATGCATTAAATTCATTGGTAATCTTGTTGTATGCTATCAACTAAATGGTGAAGTGTTATATTTTGATGTTTTAGGGATTTGACCCCTAAATCTATAGTCATTGCCTTTGGAAGTTTTCTCATAGTTTGCCTACCAACTTAGCAACCCTCATAAATCTTTTATGATCTCTTCAACATACTAGGATGCCAAGAAGAGTTCCAAATCATATTTGAACACTTCAGTATGACACCACAGTTCTCTGTGATACCACCTGTAGGTGGACATTCTAATGCATAGGTAGACAATGTTAATATTTTACAAACAATACATGATATGTGGTCATTTGATCACTCATAGTCCCTTCCAATTTCTTCAAATGCCTGTTTGAAACTTTGAGGAGTTATATACCACTCAAGTATGTTGTTTCCAATATGTCATCACCCTGTAGGGCACCCAAAGGTGAATGCAATAGCAGACAAGAGCATTAGGGAGGATGTATGGACTATGAGCATGTAGCATGACCTTACCACCATTTTAAGGTCTCATATGCATTCCTTCATATTATGAAAATTTCAAATAAGTCCAAAAATACTCTTTCTAATGTGAATATCACTCTTGAGAGCACCTGTAGGTGTTTATCCATGGTTGATTGTGTACATATGTTAAACATGACTAAAATAGTACCTTATTTCTTACAACATATGGAGGGATTAGTTACTTATTCATGTTTTAATGAGAATCTCAACCTCTTTAACCTATCTATGACTCCATGAATGTGATAAAGATCCTAACACAGTCCACTTAGTTGACTGTGCATGACAGTCATGGAGCAAACTGACTGCATCTCACTTGTGACTGCAACTCTATGGAATATTTCTTTGGATAATGAGGTTGAAATGTGAGGGTACCAAGAGGGAATTGAAAACATGTCAATGAACCTATTTCATCTCCTGGAATCACTACCAAAGTATGAAGATCCTGAAAATGGTGGAAACCTTCATGTTATCTTCAAATGAGACAAATCTACAAACTTGAGATGTTTGCCTATCAAAACACATTAAAACACTAAACCAAGCATGAAGATAATTTTAGGAGAGATTAAACATCATTTGGAATCAACATCACCAATTGGATTGTACGAACTTGTCCAAATTAGAGCAAAACCTATAGGGTGCAAGAAATAATGAGTAGAAAAAACACAATCAACTTGTTAGAGATGATTCATAAATCATAGTTGACCAATATTTAAAAAATTGTTATGAAAATCAGTCTCTCTAAGTGTAATATCAGCCCCCAAAGGTGTTTGATCTAAAACCTCCTCAACTAGTCGTACCAACCATAAACATGATGACCACTTCTATGTGTCTAGAAAAGAGATGAAAGAGCAGAATGGTTTTAGCTCAAATTTGGCACTTAAAAATTATATCAAGAATTTGAATGAGTATGAGGAAGCTGAAAATGCATCTCGTAACCCTCTCCCACCTGTCACACTCCCTTATGGGTCGTATAAGTGCCAAACACTTCCTTTTTCCAAGAAAAGTACTCTTTATTCTAAAGAACCTACCACTTTTCAGTTAGAAATAGTTGATTAAGGCATAATAAGACACATGAAACATTAAATCACCTATTTACACCCTTACATTTCCAAAGGAGTTCATACAACTCATATAATGCTCTATGTTGACCCCCAAAATGACTCTTAAGATTAAAAAGATTATGACCAAGGCTAGATACACATAAAATCACACCAAATGAGATATGACATACTTCATGACATTATACTAGGCACCTAAAAACATCTAAAGATCAATTTTTTACCTATAGGGGTCCCAATTTGACCTACAAGGTCAAATTTGGTCAACATTGTACATTAGGAATATTTTAAATCCAGTCTTGGTTCATAATCACACTCACAAGAAGTTGCATGGAGTAGCTACGGTGTTGGAAAGTTACACAATGGTATCTTTATTACTTTTCAAACCCTTATTTATCCTACTCGTGAAAGGTAGGGCTACTCTCAGTGAATGAGAGGTGTGTGGGGGATCTCAAAAGGCTGCAATCAAATTGAACAAAGAAACATATGTTGAACAAATTGATTATTGTACTTACTAATGTAAACTATTGTTGCATGTTTATCATAATTGAATTTTTAAAGGATATTTGAAATTAGAATTTAGTCCTAATTATATAGAGGTTGCAATCAAATTTAGATCATATATGTATGTTTTTATATCATTGTAAATTTGAAATGATAATTAGGTACTCGAGTTAAGTGGAAAGAATAGAAAGATTATAATCTAATATTGTAATGTATAGTTAAATGCCGTAGTCAAAGCGACAGTGAATGATTGTAATTGATGGAATAGATGGTTTAAATAAGTCTTTATTTTTACTATTTATGTTTGAGATGTTGACATTATGATGTGAATTGCATTTAGTTTCTTGTTAAATATATGGTAAGTGAGTATCTATTTTCCTTTAATAAAACATGTGAAACAAATTGTAATACACATTTGATTAATGAAGTTATTTGTAAATGCATGAAATTAATTATGGAATAATGTTTTCAAAATGGATTTATTTTCTAAATTAATCATTATGAGTTTTTGCTTCATTACCCAGTAGAATTCAGAATGTATGTATGGATTAGTTTACATGATATAACCTTTAGTTAGGAAGTTAATTTATTAAAAAAATGATGACTAGTTTAACTTTACCTCAAAGGGGATGTCACATCATGGTATCAGATCCAAGGTTCAACACTCAAGCATATTGGGCTTGCTACATTTCTAAGTTGTAATTCTTTGACCCTTCTAGGTTATCATATCCCAAACATGTAACCGTGAGGGAAGTGATAAAAATGGAGAAGAATTTCAAGCTAAGCTTGACCAGATATTAGCTATGGAAACCGTTACTCAAGAAAGGATGGGTATCCTAGAATAATAAGTACATGACCTTACACATGGAGAGGGTCATGAGGAAAACATAGGAAACCAAAATAATGGCAAACATGACCAGAACATTGTTGAGCAAAATCAAGAAAATCTAGATGGGAATATTTGTAATGAGCCCCCACCAAAGTGGGCTCGATTTGAAATTGAGTTGGCAAGTGACTTAAAGCGGACAACCCTACCTAAATATAATAGGGAGTACTTGGGGATGGAGCAAAAAATTGGCTTATTAAAATGGAGAAGTATTTTGAACTTTAAAACTTTGATAAGGAAACCAAATTTTTTTGGGGAGCCTACTAACTCTCGGGTAAAGCATCAGCTTGGTGGGAAAACTTGAAGGTTGAAAGAAAATTATTTGCAGAGACCACCACATGGGAATAATTTACGTCTTACTTCAGAAAAATATGGTTACCATAGTTGTACTTTGATGTAAAGATGTCATAATTTTAGAATCTCCAACAAAGAGATATGTTAGTCACTACTTATTGGGAGAAGTTTATCAAACTCTTGAAATTTTTTATGGTTAAAAGTCTTTTTATCATGATAAGCCTAAATTAGGGTTTTGAAGATTTATAGATAGGCCGATAGAAATAATAAGTTCTCTCATAGTGTTCTAGAGGCTTTCAAGATCCCAACATTAGTGTGGAGGTCTATGCCAACACCCTTCAACTTCCCCAAGTCCAAAATTTACAATTTAAACCTTATCAATGCAATAAAAACAAAATAACTCATAGTGTATTAAATGCAAAATAGGGATTTAATGGGGTTTAGAGGCAAACTAAGCCTCTCTCCTTACAAGAACATCAAATACACTTTAAACTTTATTGAAAAAAATATTTAAGGATTCAAAATACACTATTCAATGATAAAATACCACTTTGTTCAAACCATTTAAAAAGAAAATTAGGAAATATAGTCTTGTTTTACCCAAAAAAATAGTCCTCCTCCAATATTATTCTCCAACCTCCTTAATCACCGCTTTAAGCAACTTCTCCTCTAAATTTATCCTCATTAATGGCTATCTTTAGTCTCATTTCTTCTTGGTTCAACCTCTTCTCATCATAACAACATACTTTTCTTAGAATTTTCCTCTTATGTTGGGATTTCTTCTTCAAGATGATGAGGTGGAGTTTTACATTTACATAGGTGAAAAACATGTTTACAATATGGTAAATGGTCTCCTAAAACCTTTACATGAGGTTAGTGCCCTTTATAATTAGTGAGTCATTGATTGGGACCTTGAAGGATAACAAGTAGTAGTTGATGTAGACGTAGATAATAAGTAGGAGTTGATGCAGATGTAGATAACAAGTAGTTGTGAATCAAACATCCTTAAAGGATCCTACTAAAATTTTAATAGAACAAAAATTATCCATTAAGAATTTGATGAGATTGATTAGGTGACATCAACAAGCAAAAGTGTGAGTAACTAGGAGTATGGGCCTTGAAATCATCACATAAGGATTAAAGTGTAGATGATTTCTATCAACATCTCAAGGTTCGTGCCCTTAATAATGGTCACAAGCCCTTTACAACATAATTTGAATTTTCAAACATAATATTTTGGAGGGAAACTATTTACAATGATAAATTGACCTTTTCCAAGACAAATGAAGTATTCAAAGGCTTCTTATTGATCATCTAAACCCTCCTCAACCTCCTAACAACTATGATCAAGTACAACTTATAATATTTACATCCTTGAAATTGATCATAACTCCACTTGCATCACAAGTCCAAATTGATATGTAATGAAATGTAAATGAAACAAGTAAATAGTAAATATCACATGTAAATGTAAAATATACATAATGATGAAGCACCAAAATTAGAGAAAAATGTGGATTTTTTAAAGCCCCATATGAAGTAATAATGATCACTAAACAATAATATGTGTAAACATTAAATGATCAAAATAGAAAATATGCATAGGTAAAGCAACCCAATTTATCGAATAGTATATATGTGTATATGCAAAGTTCTATGTCACAATTCAACAAAAACAATAGGACATATATCAATAAAAAATGTAGACCATAACATGTACATATACAAAATGTACTATAGAGACATACAATGTGAGCCATATCTACATACAAAATTGATTTTGCCTACAACGAGATCCCTAACACAACAACTAGCTCTCCTACTCCTCATTGCCTCCAAATAAATTACACTTTATTGCCATAGATGTAGAGCCATGGGTGTTGGATGCCTCAATACAAGCAGAGACCCTCCTATCAGCATGCGAGTCATCAAATATTTGATCCACAGCCTTTGAAAATTATCGTGTTTGCATAACTTATGACATATAAAATATAATGCATTAAAATTATATATCAAAAATCCTATTTTTTTCAAGAATATTTTTTTGCAAAATGATTCTAGACTCACTATATTCCATCCAAATAGTTGTCTAGGGATATGAGACTATGTATACAACCATGATGGAGAATATTATGTATAATACATATATTTTTATATCTAGATATGTATACATTTATGCAAATTTGGCATAGAATATCATTGCCTAAAATTAAAAAACAATTTTACTATGTGTTCTCACCAGTCTTCGTCCCTAAAACATGACCTGCTGCAGAGATATTGGATCCTTAGATGTAACCCCAACATCAAGAAAACCTTATTGTCATCCATAAGGGGTTCCCATAACATCTTTAATTGTCTGGAAAACCAATAAATGAATAATGTGTGAATCCAATGAGCATGATAAAAAATCTATGACTATAATATATATCTTAAAACATAGTTTTTGTTCAAGGGACAATAAATATACATGAATAAATATGCAATTTGAAAATTTCTAAACCTGAGTATAGGGTGGACCAGTGCCAATTGCGGCCTCTACAATAGAGTCAAAGCATACTAAGCTACCCAAAATATCTCTAATCATCTATATAATCAATAAATAAAAAGTGCAGTCAAATAAATTAGTAAATTAAGTAAACACAGACTAGAAAATAAACTTAATATTCTGTTACAAACATAAACAAATTAAAATTAAAATTAAACCTGTGTATCAAATACAGATGGTGAAGTAGATAACTCCTCCATAATAGGCTAATGTATCCTGAGAGGAGTTGATGAAGGTACTACAACTGACAATGTCTGGCATGCTATTGTCATGCACTACTAAAGCATCTATATGTGATGTATGCTCTATCATGTTAGTCCCCTGAGGTCCTGAAACAACTATAGAAGGAATACACTCATGCATCTTGGTGTCCTAAGGTACTGAAGGAATTTTAGATGGAATATAATGTGAAGTACCAGTGTCCTGAGATGTTGAAGCAACTATTTATGACATAAACTATTAGGTACTAGTACGCCATACAAAGGTAGGTCTAGTCTCTATAAATGTAATTTATGTATGTCACACTTGAATAGGAGGTACCATAAACTTCCTCCCACATGATGTGAAATGATACACAATAATTGTAGTATGAGTAGAAGGAGGAGGGACATTAGCACCGATACCAATACCACCAAAACCACTAGCACCACTACCACTACCACCAATACCATTATCACCAACACTAGCACCAATACCATTATTATACATCTCACCACCTGTACGCTAAGCAGGTGTCTTCAATGCATGCATATCATGGTAAATCATAACTTGTGTCAAACTCATAACTAACTCAAGAGTGTTCATTTGTAAGGTATGATGAAAAATTATAAGGATAGAAGCATGTGTTTTTGTCTTTCTATGTCTCTGAACTCGATTAGGATGGTTTTGGTCTCGCCTGGCACCAAGTCTATCAAATGAAGACCCACCTCGCCTACCTTGGGAGGCCTTCATGTCAAAATAATTTAGAATTTCTAGTGGCACAAACTCAAAATAGATTTTTATAAAAAAGTATAATGAACCTCATTATTATTGTTTGGAGGCTCATCAAACACCATCCACCACCTATCCTAAAAGTTACTTTTTATCCCCTCATGAATAGACCAATCGATACTAATATGTTTGAAATTCACTAGTGGTGGTTGGTTAGTTCCAAGCTTAACAAACAAAGCACACACATCTTCTTCTCTTTTTTTCTTAACATCTTCATATGACATTTATCAGAATAAAATTATTTCAGGACCTTTCTTTGATGCAATATTGCATCAAGTTGCAAAATTACATTTCCCACTTCGTTAAAAATAGTCTCTAATGTATTGGCAAGTGAATTGTGTGAACTATCATTTGAGGAGTGATGCAAACCATTGAAAATTATTTTTAATTGTTGACATTTTACATTGAATTGTTCATACAATTCAACTTCTTATTGTGCAAAATCAAATTGTTCAGGGTGTTTTTCTACATTTTCTTCACACTATGGGTCCATCATTCAATTGTGTATCTAGAATTATAGAAATACATATTTTTTTAGTCAATGCAAGAGAATATAATGAAAATTTAATTTTAAAACTATATGTGTATAAATAAATATAAATACAAATGAAAACATTAAAATTTAAAAATAAACATACATGAGATAGCAACTAAAATGTAGAATCATGTTGGTGGGATGAAAATCCAAAGCACACATGTGGTTTATGAGAAAATGGAGAGAATGGAAATGAAAAAAAAATCCTCCAAACCTAAAAAAATTGCCACATGTTTTAGAAAATATAGTCTTGAATGGGAAAAAAAGAAGGGCATATGCCCATATAACTTTGTAAAGGGTATACACCTTTTGCAAAGCTCAAAGGGTGTATGCCCTTTTTAAAGGGCATACATTGTTTTCAAAGGGTGTATGCCCTTTAGGCTTGGCGACAAGCCTGACACTCAAATTTAAAAAAAAAATTGTATGCCCTTTGCAAAAAATATTGCAAATTTGGGGGTTGTCACCTAATTTATCCCCAAACTTTGTGTATCGACCCCCAAGTGGATTATAGTGGTGGTCTTTGATCAAATACAATGTTACATGTGTGGGAATATAAGAACATATATGTGGCTCATCTCATAGTTCATTTTATGGCATATTGGGAACGTCCCCAAACATATGTAGAGGGATGGCTTAGTAGTCCACATCCTCTAGTCATAAAACCATGGATTTTCAGAGTATTTTGGATAGGTTGATTGGTGATTATATTATTTAGAGGCCCTATATATATTTTGTTGGGTCACTGAGGATGTTATATATTTATTATGGATTCATGTAATTTTATAGTTTCATAATCAATTTCCAAGCCTTTATGAGTGATTCTGGTATGAACATGTTACTTGATAGATTGGGATTGTGCAGGACTTTACCCCACCAATTATTTCATGGATACACATTCATAGAGTAGGTTGTCATTCGAGAGAGAAATATCATCCTACAGATATTAGAAATAGATCCAATGCTAGCAAGGGAATTATATACCTCAGTTAGGATTAAACCTAGTGATGATGCAATATCTACTATCAAGTACACCTAGTAGTGGGCCCATTTACATTGGCCTATTTTATTTCCTATTTTATTGGATCCAGTGGATGTAAATCCAAGTGTACAACTTGATGTAGATATGGTTGAGCAAATGGAGGAGGATTAGGGGGATAGATATCTAAATTCACCTCCTAATGGTCTAGGGGTGTGTGTGTGTGTGTGTGTGTGTGTGTGTGTGTGTGTGTGTGTGTGTGTGTGTGTGTGTGTGTGTGTGTGTGTGTGTGTGTGTGTGTGTGTGTGTGTGTGTGTGTGTGTGTGTGTGTGTGTGTGCGTGCGTGCGTGCATTAGATTATAATGTTTTAATAATTTTGATATAGCTTGCTTACCATCTTATAATGCTTTGTAAATGTTGTGTATTATGCATGAGATGAGTTTGAGATTACTATTATTGATGGGTATATTTGTGTTCTAACCTAACATAAACTTGATGATGTTATTCATGGTTTATTTCTTAAGAGATTCAATGCCATCACTATCATACATGCTCCATTTTTTTACCATGTGACACATTCCAATGTTGCCTATATTTTTGGTAATGGTGAATGTGATGAGATTAAGATAGAGGTTAATAAGTTGATAGGTTAGTTGCAACACAACATATTACCCCACATGTTTAGAGTGTGGATGTGGGATAGACTATCTTCTTAGAGTAAGTTTGAATATATGGTGAACATGTCAAACTAGTGGTAGATCACGTGACCCTATAGGTGAGATTAGATATATATGAGGATCAAAATAAGTAGAGTAGATCTTAGTAATGATCACACCAGGTTAGTAGTCGACCCACTTATTCAAGAGTTCCTAGATATAGGGATTAGGATGTTGATATTGATATATAGATCGAGGGGAAAAAATGTGCCCATATTGAGTTATTTGTACTTGAGAGATTGTATTTGATATTCTTATAATATATGTTTTTATTGAATTTTAATTCAATATTGGATATATTTTTTCATATGTGTCATGGATATCTATATATTTGATAACATACAATACTCATTGGTGTTTGACCATTTGTATGTTTTATTGGCATCTTGAGAAAGGATTTTACTATGAGTATTTTTTAAAATGATGTGACATGTGAATAATATAGGATTTAAGTGAACAAATTATTCTAATTATAGTTATCTAATAATTTCATTGCATTCTAACATATTGAAGGGGATGAATTGATCTCACCGACCGTGCATATAAAATAAATCATCTTCACTTATTGAATTGTATGGATATTTGCTTGGTGTTGAACTCATGGGAACACTTATAATTGCATACGATATATGTGTTAGATTTTATTGAGAAGATGCATTAATCGATGATTGTTCCATAATAACAAGTGGGTTTTATTTATTTTTATACTCTTTATGTGTAGTAAGATTACTTAATACTCACTTAATTTCTTCATTTATATATGGATTACGTTTATTTTACACCCATAGTTGTGTACTTTGAGATGTAACTATACCCTTAGTAGGATATTGCTTTTTCTATGTTTATCCTCTTTGAAATGTGAGTAAACAATTTTATAAATTGGATGAAATAGTATTTTTGACATTATTCATTGTTTCTTCCATTTATTGTAACCATGATTTTTTGAATATTGCACTTATTTTTGTAATGGTAGGCTTCACAAAAGGTAATGTCTCCACTATCTTAGGCCCCCAAAAAAATTGATATCATTATGTGTCCTAATGACCCCTCATGTGTGCTTACATGTTGCAATTCACTCCGATCGTGCCCTAATTCCTTAAGAAAATAGATTGTGCATGTATTGCATTGTATCTTATTATTAACAACTATCCATTTCCTATCCATTTCCTATATTCACTTTCTATAAGAACTTGATTTTAGGTTCATATGGCAATGTATGACCTATAGAAATTTCCTATAATACATCAACCTTCTTAGATTGTGAAATAGATGAAGATGGAGAAACTAACCCTAGAGGAGTGTTGTTGGATTTTTAAAATGTAGTGACACCCTTATCCAGAAGTTCTTCAATTCTTTGTTGCAATGCACAACAATTGTTATCTCTATGCCCATTTATGTGATGATAGTTACAAAATGAACTTACTCACACTCATGTTAAATGATGTGTAGTGTGATATTGATTATAAATTAATTTTGTTAATAGAAGGGGTAGGACTTATGAAATTTGTTTACTTGTGAATTGTCTTATATGTAGTTTCATGAAATTTATTTTTGTATGAATTATGTTATATGTAGTTTCTTTATTAGATGGAAAATAAATTTGAAAACTTGAGGTTGTTGACTTTTAGGAACTTCTAGAGTCAAAATCACAAGTGCACACATATACAATAGCAATCTCATTAGTGAAGACATCAATGTAAAGTCACTCAAAATAAAAATAGGTATGATAAAGTGTTTTTTCCCTAAGGGGAGGTAAAATATATTTACCAAAGATTAATTTCTTTTCCAAATTGGTTGGTTGATATATTAAGCAATTTAATTTATTTTTTAATCTTAAAATGTAATATTTTATGGGTTCATCATGACCTTGTTAAAAGTTTTTGAGATGTTATAATGTCAATATAGGACCTATTTTATTGTTGAAATGAAATAACAAAGCCTCTTCTACTTTTAAGAAGAAAGCTATAGACCCACTAGGTAACTCGTATAACCAATCTAAGGCTTTACCTTTCAAACTTTGATGAAAGGATTTTAGTAATACTATCACATGAATGTTCTCCAAGATAAGATACAAAGTGTGAAAGTTGGGTGTGAGGAACTCCATATCCATAAATAAGTGAAATGAAGGCATAGTAAATCATTGAGGATAAGGAATATTGATTATCCTTTATAATATAGGTTTCCCTAATATAACATTATTATTAAATTTAATATTATATTTCATAGATTCTTAAGACAAGGTAGTATCTTATTTTTGGATTTCACTCATTGCATGCATCATGGAAACTATATGGCTAATAAGCATGGTTATAGATTAGAAAGCTTCATTTGTATGTTTCATTTCTCCATCTATCTCAAACAGTTATAATATATTCATTACAAGTATGACTATAATTACATTGCTTAGAGATATCATCATTTTTTATATCAATAGAATAATCATTGCAAGTCATTTTATTAGAAACATCATTATAGAGTATAAAATCATGAGGTATAGAAACATCAGGAATAGTATGAGAAACAACATGTGTAACATATGTTCATTGTCTTATTGTATCCAAAATAGCATTGATATTGCTTCTCATAAGCTTAATAGTATCGATAAATATGTTTGTTGATTCCATTTTATTATGTCCTTATTCGTCTTTATGACTATTAGAAAGATATATGAAAGGGGAAGGAGAGAAAATGATATTATATGTGATTTATAACATTAATATGACCTAATTCTCCTTTGTTACCATTATATAAGGATACATCATTAGCATATGATTACTCAATATCATTATTCACTTGATCATATTCATCGTCCACATATTGATTATCATCATCCACATAATCATGATCATCTAAATCATCATTTTTCCATTCATTGATATAATTATAAGGTACAACATGTGTAAAAAACCAAGGATTCTATAAGATGAGATTTAACATGGTACAAAGGATGTATGTGTATGTAAAAGTTTCCAAACACTGAGAAGATAATAAATACAATCATAAGTCATAACTTGCTAGTAGGGAAATGTGTGCATCTTATGCTTCACATTTTATGCTTAATTATCTTATGGTGTATTTTGTATAAAATATGCTCTCTTGTAGGATAATTAAGCACATGGAAGTTGAACGGTTCCTTTGATCCTGAAAATGAAAGTTCATGAAAATAAAGATTCGTAGTCTCTTTACAACATTAAATATACTTTGCCTTTGTAAAATAAAAGGTTAGAATGTGATAGAAATCAAAATATGGTACTCTTTGATTCAATATTTTTTTGTCAAGTTTCATTTCCACATATATAAATGTTACTTGAATTGATCGCATCTTCCTTATGATGAGTGTATTCTTTCTTACCATTTATCTCATAATTATTTAAATGGTAAACTGTTAATAAGTGCACATATATTAATAATGAACAAGAATAAAGCTTTGCATAATTATATACAATGGATTTAGCCTTAATCTATCTATAAATTCCTATAATAATTTAGATAATTAATTTAGATTCCTATCACAACCTTTGCAAACTATAACTACTATCATGTCTTGATAAGTGATTCTAAGGACTGTTGCTAACAATGGTTCCATCGTCGAGACCTGAATATGTTAATATTGTTACATAGTCAAAGGGATCTTGAAAATTGGATAGACATAAGGATACATAAGTTTTTATAGGAATAATCCATAATAATATGAGTTTCTATAGAGGAGGTCATATTTAAGCACATCCATAGAGAAATTTACTAAATATTTTGGTGTGAATTATCTGAGTTTCTAGTAGTATGGTTGTCTAGACTAAAATAATAATATTTTAGAAAAAAAATAGAACATTTTGTGTGGAACAAAGAAAATATAGAAATATTACACAATCTATACACTAAATGGACCTACATTATTGATCATTGGATGAAGACTACAAATGACGGGTATGTTGCAAAATTTGTTGTTTAAGGGTTTATTTCATTTGAAGTTGCATATGACTTGTTTTTTAGAGGGATCATAGGTATATTTTTGAGGATTATCCATGTTTTTTTTAAGATGTTAGTTTTGGAAAGGCTATGGTACCGATTTCAGCTGACATGGAGTAGTTACTAAGGGAACTATGGGGATGTGAACTAGAAGGATTTGAATGAATAATTATTGAATTAAGGAACCTAAATCAAAACCTAGAGTATGGATAACCAATATGATATAATAATTATAGGACTTACAATAGATTTTTGATAACATAAAAAGATATAAAAAGTAAAATCTAATGGAATGCGAAGGGCCAGATGCAGCTGCAAGTAGGAGTAGAAGGGAAGTTGTGAAGAAAATGAGAGGAAGTAGACATATGGAAGAAGAGTTCGAATATGGAGGTTAAAGAGCACTGGAAGAGAAGGAAGGTAATGTAGTAGTTTTAGAGAGTGTAGAAATTATCTAGGAATTGGAAATTGACTCAAAAAGAGAGGAAGGAATAGAACAAATAAATAGTGAATAGGTTGCAAAAGGGTAGTGAGAACAACTTAATAATATATTTAAAGAGCAGATATGGAGGCAATAATTATGCGTAAAATAAGAATGGTAGTCTTTCCAAGAAGTGATGATGAAGCACAAAGTTAGGTCAAGTTCAGGAATGGGTACGATAAATACTCCAACATGATTCATTCACTCCAAGGGGATGCATCCCCTATTCTTATTTTAATATTTAAGAATTGTAGTCTAGAAGTAGCCACAACTAATAATTGGTTTGAAGAAGTTGTAGAAAAAATAGGTAGGCATAAGAAGGAATTTAGACGTGAATTTAATATGACTATTGAATCCAAGACTCTTGGTACTCCAAGCACATCCATAATAAGTTTACAAACCCTAATGAAATCATCGTCAATAAAACTAGTTGTATCTAACATAGTCACAAAAAACCTATCATTTATTGTAGGAGTTTTTGTTTCTTTTATGTAATATGATGGGTTAACTGAATCGAAGCAACATTTATTTCCCTAAAAAATGAAGTGACAGGTTAAGGGTGTGATGGATGACGTAGATAAAAAGTGAAAATTCATAATATCCTTGATTGGTCGAGCTTTAGAGTTCATATTTAAAAATAATAATGCAACCATGACTATTCCATATGCCAATGAAAAATGGATAGGATAATTCAAAATGTAGAATTGTGCAAGTTAAATAATTCAAGATTTGAAGGAGATCAAACAAAAATAGGGAGAATTAGTATGGGATTATGATCATCAATTTTCAAATGTGATGAACAGGGTAAATTTTAAATTCCAAGATTCATATAAATCCACTTAGTTTGTATAAGACTCTGAATCAAGATTCAGTTTGTCATATCCCAAGCTCAATTTACTAAGATCTGTTGTGACCAAAGATGAGCAAATAGAATTCTACAGAGAATACCCTTCTAACATTATAAAAAATGAAGATAAGTTAGATGCAAATATTACATAGGATGGATGAACTTTAAGAAGGGAATAAACCAACATTGGTTATATGTTGCATAGAATGTGGATAGGAAGGGCATCACCATAATTAATGTTTAAAGATTAAAACAACATTCTATGAATTATGTCACATTATAGGTCATGAAACTACAAAGTGTCATTTATTACAACATCATGTGCAATAGTCACACATCATATTTTACACTTTCTATAAATCCCATAATCATGATGAAAATAATTGCATTAATTTACAAGAACTAAAATAAGATATTACTCATAATGTTTTCATAGTTGCTAGGCATCAATCTCTAGTTTAAAAATCAAATATGCCAATATAAGGAGGATGGGCTCCCTCAGTAGTTTGGCCTATTCCTGTGTCAAATCTTGTATCACCTCAATACCATATAGGGTGGATGCCTCAATCTCCACAAGTCTAGACTCCTCTTTTTTCTCAGAAACAACCATGGTGGACACCTCCTTCTCTGCAATACCAAAAAGGATGGGATCTTGTTTCACCATAACAACAACCTAATTAGGCACCTCTTTCACCTAAAAAACAATAAAAGGATATTATAATAAATAACAAGGATGGGGATATCCTCAATTAAAAGGAGTTATCAAGGTGATAATTAAAATTTAAGGTAAATGAATAGACAACCAAGGCATCCTATTACTTGTTACCTATATGGAGAAATGAATCACATCACATGAAATTATCCCTGTAATCCACATAGGTAAACTTTTTTTGCATATTTTAGGATCACAAGAAAACTTAATACTAAGGATTACCCTATTCTGGAGAAGTAGAGGAAGGAAAAATAGTGTAAAATGTGAACATGATTGATCCGTAAACTTCACTGAATCAACTCAAAGTGAAGTTTTAATTACGAATACTAAATTTCTCAAAACTTAACAAATTCTTGAAAAACTCAAAAGAACTTGCATCTCAATGTTTTGGCATAAAAATGTTCTTGGTTATTGAACCAATTTTTGTTTTTTACATCAAATGTCGTAAGTTTTCAAAATTTAATCTTTGCATGATTTCATAATTAAAAAATTAGAAAAAACTAAATTAAAACATGCAAGCAAATGACAAATTACCATCTGACATTGATAACGGAGTTCGGCTCAACAAATGATGCCTACATCTCCAGGTTCTCCAATGGAGTGGACCGTTTCCATTAAGGGCATTTCAAAAACCTAGAAATAATAAACAACTTTCCTGCAAGTTGATCTCTCAATGCAAAAATTCACCTTCACCGTGACTGATAATCAAGCCTGGCAACTTCGAATTTCGTGAGTCTTCACACTTGCAAAGTAGCTTCAAAAGTCCTAAAAATCTCCTCTATGGGCTTAATAATACTCTTCCAATATGCAAATTGGATAAAAAGAGTATTAAGACTGAGTATTATGGCCGAAAAATGGATAAAAATCCATTATATAAGCTTTCCCAAAGCTTTTACAAAGTCTCGGCCTCTTAAAATAAAAAACACAGTCCAGAACTTGATAAATTCAAGTAAAAATTAGTGCCTTATATGACATTTCAAGACCCGTGGCTGAAGTAGTCAAGACTTATATTTTTTACACGGGAGGTCAAGGGTTCAAAACTTCCTTCCTCCATTCTAGGCGCTCAGGCTCTCCTTTCTAGGCGTTTTGACTCCTTCTTGGGTGCCAAGTTTGAATATTTCCTTGGGTGGCGTGGAGGTTCCTCCTTTGGTGCCTTTGAAAGGTTTGAAATATCAAATGACATGTGAATAAAAAACACCTAAGCCAATTTTTTTGCAACCAATTTTTTTTTGCCACATGTCAAATGGCTATTGGCCCACTTGGCTTTTCAACAGTGCCACGTGTCGACCTTTGATAGGTCTAAATGTTGATACGTTTTTGAATCACGTGCCAAATGTCACAAGTGATTTTTTTTGACAAATCTTCAAATGACCATATCTTGAGCATTCAGACTCCATTTTGGGAAACCACGAAAAGCGTTGGAAAGCTCTTGATGAGCTCTACAATGTGCCACCACTGAAACTCTGACTTGAAACCTTTTTAAAAACCCAATTTCTGATCAATGATACAGTCTCATTCTAAGAATCATGATTTTTCCCAAGTTGTTACCATAAATCAACATAAAGAACAAGGTCTTCCACCTCCAGGGATGCCCAAAGAAAATAGGATTAGAAAATTATGAGAGGAAAAGTATCTAGACCCTGTGATAGAGAAAGTTTTGATGAATGAAGAAACCTAGCTATTATAGTCAATCTAGAATCAAAATGTCGTTGAAAGAGATCCTATGACAATATATGCTCAAATATATGGATAGATTGTCTTAATATTGAGACAAGATGGAGTAGTCAAAACTCTAATAAATTTGTCAAAACTAGTAAGTAATATATGAAATGGATACATTTCCCAAAACATTATAAACTTATTGTATAATTTGTTATATTTCACACAAATAGGACAATAGAGAGCATACCAATTGGTTTGGTATGTCAATGTTAAGAAGCCATGGGATGTATGTGCTAGAATGGGTATTGAACTTGTAGGATATGAAATTCTCGTTATTGTTTTTTATTTTGGTAGCACTATAGACAGATTTTAAGATTGACTTGGGAAGTTAAACAATGTTAAGGGCAGATTATGCTCAAATTGAACTTATTGGAGACTTGAATATATAGATATAAATATGGTTGATTTAAATATACATAGAGAATTTTAAGTAAATGACATGAAGATAAATGAGACTCATAATCCTACTCTAATTATTAAAAAATGGGCCTATGATGGTCAAATGACCATCAACATAGTAAACAACCAGTTGGAAGCACATAAGGATGACATTATTATTGTCATACCATTAAATAAATTAGAGTGCAAGCCATACATGATCCTTAAGGAACCATATTCACCATATGCATACAGGGATGATAGTTGTTTCAAAGTTAAATACATAGCCAAAACTAGAAGTTGTGTGAGGTAGAGAGTTCAATTACTTTTACAACTTGTGCAAGAGATATCAGAGTTGCAAAAATTGTGACAAGCTTAGACTTGAGTTTAGATGCTTAAGACCTATTCATAATTCCAATTGGAAGAATGTAGGTCTCTTTTTGTGCATTCTACTTCTTGGTCAGATATCGATCATATCTATCAGCTAACTCCTAATGATAGAGATTATATTGATCCTAGTAATGAAGGTAATTTTCCATTAGAATCAATTTCCTTAATATGTGCAGATTCAGATGTTTATGATATAAATTTGGTGTTTGGAGATAAAAAATTAAGACCCATATAAATGGTATTTGCTATAGAAAGATAGTTTTCCTAATATCTTACTATAGAGGATCTAGCACAGTTCCTTCACATGATGGAAAATCATGTTACAGACATAGACTTGCGAGATAGTACATTGAATTACACATTGAAAGGGGTTACTATGAGTTGGTGGGTTTTTCATAGATATAAAAAAATTCATTATGAAAAACTATGTGAAATTCTATGAGGAATATTTTAAGTTGCAACTTATATCTCATAAAAGTGTCCATTTTTTTTATAAGTGTCAATGTATTAAAATACATATTCACAAATGCATCAAAGTATGAACATCATAGTAAATCGAGCCAAGGTATTAGGTACAAACTTTTCAAATTACCTTAGCTGTCAGGATCCTACTCCACCAATAAGAGTATATATATGATTACCTTGTATAAGCAACTAAACACAGAATTATACCAGAATGAACAAGTAACTAGAATTCACACATAACACAGAATATGAGAGACAATACACAACCTTGTATTAATACTCATTCAGAAAGAAAATACAATAAAGAAGATGCAACTTCTTCTCCACACCTCTCAGAGGATTCCCACACCTCAAGTGTACAGTAATTCTCAATCAAGAGTTCACTCTCCTACCAAAACGGTCCCAACACACAACTCAAACACAGAGTTGGTGTTCACCTCCAATCGGTCAATAACAACACTGCCAGTACACCAAGTACACAACCATACTCCAAGTAGATCTCTCTTCTCTTGCAACAACCTGCAAATCAACATACCATACTTACCATGTAGATATCTCTACACCCTGAAGAACCCTTGTCCTTGCCTCACCAAGTCCTTATGATTCTTCAACCAGTACCCCGGTGGATCTTCTACTAGAACTTGCACAACCTGCAACTCTCCCTGATCATACACACTCAGCACCCCTTTGGAACTAGGAGGAGCTACTCTTGCTCTCTCTACAAGCACAATGGCTTTCTAGCACACTTTTACAATACAGCCCATGAGTCTATTATATAGATCTCATGCATACAATAATTAGAATTTCTTAATTACAATAATTAGACTCGCAACTCAAAACCAAAAATAGTCTTTACATGCAAACTGCTTGTCCAAAAATAGACCAGTTTGGAACCCGCATGCAATCTGCACGCACACATAGGTTGCCGACGTCAGCACCTTCCTGACCGATGTCGACCGACTCATTACCGACATCGGTTGCTTCTGCACTACAATATGACCGATGTCGGTTGATCAAATTGACATCAGTTGCCCTGTAACTTGTTTTGTAACTCTCCTGTTCGCATCTTGGTGAAGCTTTTAGCTCCACAACTTAATAATCTCCCACTTAGAGATAAACAGCTGCACCTGTACCTGTACCTATACACCGTCTAATTCATTTCCTGGCTTGTATCCCTCTTCAAGTTTAATCCTGAAGACCAACCACCACACAACCTGTGGTGCACCACCTGTCATCCAAGTACCCTACCACATCTGAACCTACAACTCCATGTAGTGAAGATCTTGACCCTACATAACATGAATCCCTACTGCTGGTCCCTCTCAAATACCTGAGAACCCACTGAAATGCTTCCCAGTGCTTCTTCCTTGAATTGGCTATGAACTCTCTAACAACTCCCACTGCTTGGGAAAACTCAGGTCTACAGTTGACCTCATGTGATTTTGAACACTGTTCTAAGCTCAGCTTGAACTGTCCAGCCCTTGGTGTGCTTATCGGTTCTGCATCTTGCATCTTGAACCCCGCCAACACCTTCTTCACATCAGCTCCCACTGGAGACAAAATCAACCTGTGATCTTCCATGTCTCTTATGCCAAAGAATTTTGCTGCTCCTAAATTCTTCATGACATACCTCTGAACTAACTTTACCTTTAGCTCAGAAACTCCCTACATGTGTAACCCTTCAACAAGCAACCACATAACAATAATAGGATAATGTTGGGACCATTATCCAACCTAGTAAAGAAAAACATAACAGTTACATTGACCTTGACCAAAGCCATGCTTTGTCATACACCTGTCAAACCTGTACCACTATCCTGCAGCTTACTCAAGACCATATACCCTGGCCTTCCATCTCACGTGTCCATTCCCGCTCTTCTTGATCCTTCAAAATCCATTCGTCTCTCAGTGCTTTCTTCCAGCTAGCAACTCCACCAAAAACTCCCTTTTGGTTCTTCTCCAAGGAATCACATTCCTCATCCATGCCTAGCTCCCATTGTTTCCTAGATCTACCTGCTTTGCTTCTTTAATAACATCCTAGTTCTTGACCATCAGTGAGCAACAAGTAGTGTAAAGAAAGGAAATGATGAATTTGAGGCTTACTTACCCTTTCAATCCTCCATATGGGCGCTTGAGACTCCTTGACAGCTTGCTATCCGCCCAAAATCTGTCTCAGTGACCGATGTCAGTCACATCTCAGTCTGCACCCGACCAACGTCAGTTCCATGCGATTGCCTCATCACTAACGTTAGTTCCCCCTGACTGACACTAGTTTTTACCTGTCTGGAGTCACTGACGTCGGTCTACACATAGCCGACGTCAGTCCCTATCTGAACGCTGATGTCAGTTTTCTAACTGACGTTGGTCTCTGTGTCAGTTTTCTAACTGACATCGGTCTCTGTGTTTTGCTTGTGAGTGATGAATTTTACCCACGAGCTCCTTTTGGATCAAAACCCTATCCAAATCAACCTTGCTCTACTCAGAATAATCCAGTCCCCTCAGCTGATCTCTATCCGTCATCTTCTCCTTAAAAACCAAGGCTTTCTAGTTCTTAAGTTTGTCAAAAACATCTGTCTTCCGCTTAAGAACATGCATTCCCTTCTTACACATGTGACCAAGCCTACAAAGCCACATATCTGCAATAGAAGGTGAATCATTAATATAAGTAGATAGATAAAGGATACCTACTTTCTTACCACCGTCTAATTCAAGTGCATCTGCTGTGAGAGTTACTGTGCATCTCTCATCACCCAACTTTCCTGAAGAAATTAGACTCATCTCCAAGACTGGAACCTGCATGACCTTCTTCAACACCCATGTGTTCCTTGTCTGCAATTTCAGCTTCACTTCCCTTTTGCCAATAATCTGACAAGGCTCACCAACCCTTAAATAAATCTCTCCAAAGTCTCCCTGGACATACTCATGAAAAGATGCTCTATTTTGGGCTGCATGGAAAGAGGCAACATAATCTGTAAACCAAGATTCTACTTTATCCAAAGCATCCTGTGCAACAACACCTGCAACATCTGCTTCTTTCTTCTCTTCATGCTGATCTTCTACCAACCAGTGATCTTTTTTTACCTGCTCTTTCTTTCCATCAATCTGTAATGGACCATTCGTGCTATTCAGTTTCTCCATTTGTAGTTTACTTTTTTCTACCATTGCTATACTCCCACTCAAACAGAAACCCTTGTGAGTAACCTGTAATCAACACACACTAACCAAATCTGATACAACCTGTTAGTAAACCCAACCAAAAGCTCTGATACCACTTGTAGTGGTATCATGCACTGAACCTACAACCAGGCTCTGATACCAACTGTCAGGATCCTACTCCACCAATAAGAGTATATATATGATTACCTTGTATAAGCAACTAAACACATAATTATACCAGAATGAACAAGTAACTAGAATTCACACATAGCACAGAATATGAGAGACAATACACAACCTTGTATTAATACTCATTCAGAAAGAAAATACAGTAAAGAAGATGCCACTTCTTCTCCACACCTCTCAGAGGATTCCCACACCTCAAGTGTACAGTAATTCTCAATCAAGATTTAACTCTCCTACCAAAATGGTCCCAACACACAACTCAAACACAGAGTTGGTGTTCACCTCCAACCGGTCAGTAACAACACTACAAGTACACCAAGTACACAACCGTACTCCAAGTAGATCTCTCTTCTCTTGCAACAACCTGCAAATCAATAGACCATACTTACCATGTAGATATCTCTACACCCTAAATAACCCTTGTCATTGCCTCACCAAGTCCTTATGATTCTTCAACCAGTACCCCGGTGGATCTTCTACCAGAACTTGCACAACCTGCAACTCTCCCTGATCATACACACTCAGCACCCCTTTAGAACTAGGAGGAGCTACTCTTGCTCTCTCTACAAGCACAATGGCTTTCTAGCACACTTTTACAATACAGCCCATGAGTCTATTATATAGATCTCATGCATACAATAATTAGACTTTTTTAATTACAATAATTAGACTCGCAACTCAAGACCAAAAATAGTCTTTACATGCAAACTGTCTATCCAAAAATAGACCAGTTTAGAACCCGCATGCAAACTGCATGCACACACAGGTTGTCGACATCAGCCGACTCATTACCGACATTGGTTACTTTTGCACTGCAATATGACTGACGTCGATTGATCAGACTGACGTCGGTTGCCCTGCAACTTGTTCTGCAACCTTTGCAACTCTCCTGTTCGCATCCTGGTGAAGCTTTTAGCTCCACAACTTAACATTAGCTACTTTGACAAAGGCTTGGTACATACATCAAGAATGTATATGGGAGACATAAAACTAGCCACAAATTCAACAAGACTTCATTCAAGTGTTTATTTGAAGATGAAAATCCAATGGTACATCGAGCTCTACAGAAATTGAAAATTTTATTGTGTCACAGGTAAGGAGAAGATATACCTACTGCGTTGGCAAAGAAAGATAAAGAGGAATTTGTGTTAAAATATTGTAGTATAATCTGGAAGAGTGCAAAGGACTCTAATCACAATGAAAGTGAGAAAGATTTTGATTTAAATGGATTTTTCAAAACTGAAAGGGACACAGGGATACCTAAGATGAAAAGTGCAAAGAAAATAGAAGAGGATTAACAACAAAATCTCAATGTTTTAGAGTAAGAAGGAAAAATTAAATTAATGGATTCCATTTAGATGGAATCAATAAAAAGAGCTAAAAATTTTGGTATAGATACAATACCAAAGTTAATAACCATTGGTGACTATTGGATAAAACAATAGATTACACATGTGATTTTATTGATGTGAGATTATGAAGATGTGTTTCCCATAAATTTATCAAAATTAAAGGGTGTATACCCTTCCATGGGTGAGATGCATATTGAGTTAAAGGAGTGCACATGCCCTTTCAAAAAGTGAACTTATAGGTTGAATCCTAATATGAAAATGAAGGTAAAGCAGAAATAGATTGGATGGAAGAAGATGGAATCATATATCTAGTTGATAAATTATAATGGGTTAGTCCCATGACAGTACAACCTAAAAATATAGGTGAAATACAAGTCTATGGGGATTACTGAGCATTTAAAAATGCATATGTCAATGATCTATTACCAATTCATCTCACATATGCAGTACTTGAATCTATTGTAGGTCGTGAAGTCTACTTCTTTATAGATGGGTTTGATGGATACCATCAAATCCATATCACAACAAAATATCAAACAAAAAAATATTCACAACAAAATGAGGATCATCTTATTATAAGATAATGTTGTTTGGCCTGAAGAATACAGCTACATTTTTTTCTAGAGTAGCTGTTATTGCATTTAGAGACTTTATTCATGACTTCATATATGTCTATCTAGATGATTTGGTAGTTTTCTTTTTTTTTAAGGAACATATATCAAAGTTGTGATTGATGTTAGAAAGATGTCAAGCTTTGTGAATCACACTAAATATAAATAAATGCATGTTCTTCACACCATTTGGTGTATTATTGGGACATGTTGTAGCTATAGTGGGACCCAAACCTCCCACCACCCAAATAGAGATGGGATCATTCCTAGGTTACACTGGGAATTATCATAAGTTTAATCACATGTATGCAACCATTTTAAAACCACTTGTGAAGCTATTGTTCAAAGAAAACAAATTTTAATGGTATTGTAAATGCCAAATAACCTTCACAGTTGAAGTGAAAGTTGATTACAAGACCCATTTTAGTCTTCCCATACTAGAAAAAACCATTCCATGTTCATGTTGATGTCTTAGGGAAAACATTTGGATCAATGCTAGCATAATTCAGAGATGAAAGGCTAGATCATCCAATTCACTTTTTAGGTTGCAAGTTATCAACAACTGATAAAAATTATACTACCATAGATAAAGAAGCTTTGGTGATGGTTTTTCCACTTTATAAGTTCTAACACTAATTATTGGCTACCCCATTCAAGTTTTTCCTTGATCACCAAGCCTTGGGATAATTGGTTAATTAACCGATGTTGGGAAGAATTATTTATAGGTGGTTAATACTTTTCCAAGAATTCTATTTCAAATTTAATGTAAAACCTGGCAAAGAAAATGTGGGTCTAGACTACCTTTTTTGTATTCAAATAGGGGAAGAACCCAAAGAATTGCATGATGAATCTTCAAATACACATCTTTTTAGAGTGACTGAGATTCTAAAATAGTTGGAAGATATCATAAAATTTCTTGAGCATGGTGTATTCCCTATGCATTATATAGAACATGAAAATAATAACTATTTACATGGGCTTTTCCATTTAGAATTATAAATGGGTTGCTCTATAAGCTAGGAAAGGATGATGTTCTACATAGAGTGGCCTTGGAACATGAAAGACCACTAGTTTTAAAAGAATCACATCAAGGAATAGTTAGAGGACATTTCATAGGGTGAGTTGACTATGAAAAAAATACTACAAAGTGGGTCGTGGTGGCCAACCTTATTTTAATATGCTCATATGGTTGTGAAACATTATGATGTTTACCAAGGGTAGGAAAACCCAATTAGCAGGATGAGTTGCCATTAAGACATATTTTGGATATGAAACCATTTTAACAATGGGATATTAACTTTATGGGGCCTATCTATCCTACATCTAGGTGATCTAATACTAAATATATTATCACTATGACATATTACTTCAACAAACAGGTCAAAGCAGTTGTGACTTGAAGTTGTAGTGCAAAAAATGCTAAAAAAAATTGTATGGAAACATTATACCAAGGTTTATATCCCCTCAAAAAATCAATTGAGAGGTGTACCCACTTTATAAATAATAATATTAAAACATTAATAGATGATTTTATGATTTTGCATCATAAAATCATAACATAACATCCTCAAACAAATGGCCAAGTAGAAGAATGCAATAAGGTTCTATAGAAGATGTTGATCAAGATCTATAATGTTCATAGATATGATTGGGATGATCACATACAAACTATCTTATGGGTATATAGATAAAGCTATAAATGTATGACTAGGTGCAAAACATTCCAACTCGTGTATGAAATAGAAGTTGTGATACCCATGGAGTACATAGTTCCAAGGTTACGAATCACAATGATAATGCAGTTATAGCATAAGGAATCACTTTAAGAATTATTTTTAGAACTAACTCAGATGGAGGAAATAAGGAAGTTAGAAAATAAGACTTAGGAAGTCCATAAAGAAACTCAAAAGGCATGGCATGATCACAACCTGTGATCTAAGGAGTTTCAACTAGAATAAATGGTCATTTAATATGACAATAAATTCAAAACATACCTAGGAAAATTATGCATTAGATGGAAAGGCCTTTACATCATTCATCAAGTGTCAAAACAAGACAATATAATACTCAGGGATATCTAAGGAACTATATTTCTAAAAATAATAGAAGGTTTTAGGCTCAAACCCTACAACTGATGATCTCAAAGCATCATGTTGTCAACAAGTTTTTTAGCTTTAGGTGTAATCATGAGAATGTATTATCATCTCTGTCATAGGAAAATATCATGAGATAGTAAAATCAAGCTTTCAATGCAATAGTTTGAAGTGAAACAGGATCGAGTTAATGAAAAATATTTGTACTAGTTTTGCAAAAGTTCTAAATCCAAAAATAAGATGTCAACAAACAAAGAAAAAGTGGTAATGGGTGGATAACTACCAATGGTATAAAGTAGTTAATGTTAAAATAAAATGAATATCTTGGCATTCCTTAAAAGGATAGATCACCTACAAGGTAGTTAATTTTTAAAAGGGAAAAGTATTGATTAATGAAATGGTAGTGCATCACATCATGGAATTCAAATAAAGAAACTTTGCATATAGCCATCAAAATGACAAACATCAAATCAAAATGGATATTTAAATTTAAGGCAAGTATGTGGAGGTGTGAAAGGTAGATCAATAGATGGATGCAAGCAAAGGAAAAAAATTGGGGCTAAATTTATATATAAGGTAGGATAACAATGTAAGCCATACTTTGAAAACGTGAGTGAATAAAAATGTTATTTCAATCTAACTAGAATTATATGCATTCATGAAAGTTTTATTTAAAATCAATCACAACACACTTTACAGAAGACAAAATGGTCATGCATGAGATTCTTGTGCCATTTTCAAATCTCAAAAAGAAGATATGGAAATCATATTAACCCTACGACAAGTAAATTGGAGTAATGTTAATCCCTTAAATTTTGTTCTTTGTGGTCTATAAAGAGTGGTTTTCTCAACCACAAGCAACTACCTCAAAAAAAGGAGTGCTTGTTATACCTAATAGACTATGAGGGTCAGGTTCCAAGTAGTTGGTAAGGCTACCTTTTTTTTACTAGCGTGAAGAACTAAAGATGACTCTTCTAAATAGATACAATAAAGGATCCATCCATTTATCCAAAAAAGTAACAATTCATATTGGTGATAACATTATTGTGAAAACTATCAGACTGCCAATAAGGGGAAAGCCTCTAGAAGCCAACAAATTAAAGAACCCCCCATTCACTTATAAATTTGAGAGCTCCATGCTCAGACAACTAAATGGGTGCCCATAGATAAGGTCACTAAATCACTAGCCTATGTCATCGTAGAATGCATCATGCATTGCTATTGGCAGAAAACTAACGTTGTGAGGTAGGTCACAAAGAGTGTAATCAACATTTCACATAGAATGGTGAGGTTGGTGGAGGATTTCAACTAACCTGAATTCGTCATAACATAACTTATAAAAAATGTTGAGAAGCTCATTGCATGAACTACTTAGTCTTTCTAGTACCAATTTTTGGTACTCTTGTTACACTTCTCCCAATGGAGTCCAAATTAGGATCCATGATTTGTAGAAACCACTCGTCCTTCCTCTCCATTTATTCAATAATATTGACATGAGTCAATAATATTGACATGAGTCAATAAAAAGTGGTAAGGTATAAAAAATAATTGCAAAGAGTGTCCAAATGCTACGATCCATGCCACCTAGAGTAGAACAACCATAGTCTCATTACAAGTAGAAATGTAAGAGCAATGGTAACCTAAGACAAGGGTATAAGTGCAAGTTGACCCATAGGATAAATCGTATGCCTCATCATCAAAATTAGCTCTATTCAAGCATAAAGCACCAACTCCTCAACCCTCACCACCTATCAAAAGGACTAAAAAAATAGCTTTGAAGCTTAACAACACACACATCCCAAGAATCATGGAAAAGTTTGATCTACATCTATTAGAGTTGCAACCAAATAGGTGTATAAGGTGTTGCTTGAAGATATCAATTTTGATAAGTATGACAAATAAGGAGAAGATATTATTCTTTTAGAAAGTAGTTTGCATGTGTCAGGTGCAAAATGATATCCCTTTTGTGTTAGTTGTGCAAATTCCTCCACTTCAAGAGTCGATTATAGTGGACATAATAAGATAAGAGGAGGAATCCAAGTGTAGAGTGAAAGGTTTATTTCAATAAAGTGCATTGGATTTTGTAGCAACAACACAAGAAGCTATAGCCATATAAGGACTGAGCATAGTGGAATAACTCACAAAAAGGGCCCTGGGAAAACAAAAATTCTATGGGAAACTTTTTTGGTGGAAATTAATGCAAAAGAAAATAGCATTTTCAAACATTTAGTATGAAAACCTCACACACATATAATTCCTTGACCTCACCTAACCATTTCAAATCAGATGGAGACATTAGTAAGTTTAGAAGGAGCAATAGGGGAAACACAACCAGAAGCGACAGATGTCGAGACCCATGCTATGAAATAGCAAAATAAATTTTTGGTACTTCTATCTACATGCGCAATTTTTATCATGCCCAAACACCAAATGTCACCATCATATTCTCCACCAATGTCGCCCCCACTTTCATTGTATTCTCCCACACATGCACAAGGAACTCCTATTTTTGACATTGTTAAGTCCTTAGATTGAGGTGTTCATCAAGAGAAAGCACAATGAGATCAACCTCCCATGTAAGAGAACCTAAATTAACCACAAACACAGACTCAAGTAGAATATCATCCAACTCATGATACTGTCAAGGCCAAATTGAGGAAGAAAAAGTGGTCAAAAAGAAGGATCATAAAGACCAAGATGTCTTACTCTAGTAGGAGAAGAAGGAATAATAAAAAGTTATGAAATATAAGGAGAAATAAAATAAGGCCAAGGTTAAAATGGTAGCTAAAGATGCCAGATAGAAACACATAATATTAAACAAATAAGAGGATCAAATGAAGAAGGTCACATAAGAGAAAACAAAAAAATATGTAATTTAATAAGTTGTGAAATCCAAATAGGACCATGAGAAAAAAATTTAAGGTGATGCTTCCCAAAATAACTAGCTAACTATGGAGCATGTCCAAATGACAATAGGTCAAGCAAGTTCAAAAAAATAACAAGGAGTTAGAGCAACACATGTTGTAGTGACTAAACCACAAAGGAAACCATCTGAAACTTATATGAGTTTGAGGTCAGCACAAGGAGAAGCCAAGAAGGAAGCCTAACAATAAAATGGGCAATCTATAAAATTATACAGGATGGATATCCAAACACCAACATTGTGATGCATTGGGTTTACTCTTCCACTCACACAAATAAGGTAAAAACCAATGATCTTTGGGTCTTCTATGACCCAACTAGGCCTACCTATTTCATGCCAAGAAGTTACTTTTGATGTTTCAAAAATTTATGGAATGTAGATTAAAGGCGTAATTACATTTAAAATATATATGACATAAAACACAACCGAAATTGAGCAAAAAAATACTTAGTTGTGCATTGAGAATGCTGAGCTGCAAGAATGATTTTTCAAAGCATGCAAGATAAATTATGACACTTGCCTAACATTGGTTCAATATATTTTGGGTGACCAAGTCATGTTGGAAGAGAAGTAATTCATTGCTCTTCTCACCATGATAACTCAGGATTGGGTTGTAACATAATAACTATAGGGCATCAAAGCTCAAATCCAAAAATTATGCACCAAAAAGAAGCAATATTTAAGTTGCTAGAGGAATACAAGTAGGTTTTAGACGACATTATGCTCCAAGCTACACAACTTTCCAAGAATATTCTCAATTGGAAGGACCATTTTCAATATGCATGGAAAGACATTATGCTAGATCTCTCCCACACATACAAATCAAAGGCAATAATGGAGACCCAAGCATCACCAACCAATATGGACAATGCTTTAAAAAAAGATCTTGCATTGAGAGATAATTTCATGACCAAAATGCACTCTTCAGAGTTGGAGATGTTGTACAACAAATTTGTAGGCGTGCAAACATAAAGGTATGTCGATAGAATTGAAAAAATCATGCAAGACATACAATATAAATTTGTGCAACATATGCCAATTATGGATATTATAGTTGATGATGATGTCCAAAAAATCATGGAAATCCAAGCTCTGATTCACACACTAATTGACATGGTTAGGGACATCTTGGTAGATTGGAAAACTTTTCAGATTTGATTGATCTAGACAATTCCATCCAAAAAATTGTCAATAAACCATAATACATCCCACCTGCTAACCTCATGAAGCTCGTCCACATGAAAATGAATCCTAAGGTAATGCATCCTCCTCCTTACCAACTACTTGGTACAACATTAGTTTATGTGTCCTCATCTATAACTTCATTGACAAATGCCAAATATTTCTAGGTTGACCCATCTACAACGTCACAAGTTATGCCTCCTCCGTCATAGTAAGGTATTACAATCTTGTAATTTTGATCAGATTTTGAAGGTGAATTTTTTTTAGGAAAGAAATTATCAAAAAAAATTGTACCTATTTTAAAACTTGAGAACTTACATAAATATGTTGTATTGCATTAGTTTTATCATATATGTAGCGGGGGACAATTTGTCTTGCAGCGCTTGTTTGTCATTTCACTCATTGATATTGTGTGTCAATTATTGCATTTGGATTGTTTCTAATGTAATTTTTATATTGAATTTTGATTGTTTATAAAGTAATTTTAATATTGCATTATACTTGACTCTTAGTCATAAAATGTTTATTCAATGATATTTGTTATGGTGACATGTCGATCAACTCAATTTACGTGATCAATTTTAAACAAAAATAAAATTTGAAAAAAATCAATGCTAGTTTTATCTACCTTCAAAATGCATTTCTATAAGATTTCAATCTAAACTTCAAGGGTGTAAAAGGGTTTAAATGTCATTAGGTTTTAAATCATAATGTTCAAATAATATATGTTAAAAATATTTTTATATTTAAAATATGCTCAAAATATTAGTTTAATTTAATATAACTACAATAAAGTCATATATATATATATATATATATATTTTAATTTTTTGATGAAATATAATTATATAAATTTACCAAAATAAATATACAAATAATTCACAAAAAAATTGGTGGTATGAAAGCACACCATGAGGTCACACTAGGCATAGCCTAGAAACCAAAAATAGAAGCACCATAAACTACTAGGCCCCAGCTAGGAACAAGTCATAAAGTCATCATAAAAAGTATTGAGCAGCTAGAGCAAGGCCAAAAGGTAGAGGATCCATATCAATAGGACCCTAGCCCAAGCTTGACAAGTCATTTCCATCTAGAATTGGCTCCCAACTAGTATCTTGAGCAGTGTCCTTATCATCTTCTTCTTCATGTGTCTGAGTGGGTGAAATGGCCAGAGAGAGCCTGGGGAAATTATCCAACACATCTGACCAACCTCTAGGTGGTTCCCCTCAAGAAATCTGGGTATATAGGAGGAGCAAGACCATCCCAACCATCCTACCCAATAGGGGAAGGAGGTGGAGGCTGCCACCCTTGCTACTGCCCAGGAGGGGTCATGCGCTAGTACAGGGTGCTATTATGAAATCGACACTAAGATCAACTATGTCAGTGCCCACCATAAGGAATTAAAGTAGTTTTGTCCTCCAATTTGTGTTCCCTGGGTGGAGATGGTGAAACCTGAGCCATGGCACAAGGAACATCTCCCTAATGGGAGAGAAGATCCTAAAGGTGAC
Source organism: Torreya grandis (assembly GCA_037957365.1). Taxonomy (NCBI): domain Eukaryota; kingdom Viridiplantae; phylum Streptophyta; class Pinopsida; order Cupressales; family Taxaceae; genus Torreya; species Torreya grandis. The sequence goes on from JARHVA010000244.1 coordinate 3,580,993, forward strand.
CAAGCTTTGTGGCAACTTTGTTAGCGTGAACTTGAATCTATAAGAGAACATTAGAAATGATAGAAGACTTGTTTAAATTAGAAACATTACAATCTAAAGAAGTATTATTAAATACAACATTATTTCTTTCTTTCTATAGCTAAAAGAGAATCTCCACTGTGAAAGTATGCTAGACTTGGGTATATTTAAAGGGCAATGCAAGTTTATCTCCAAGGAGGATATACTACCAATGAAATAATTTGGGATGGAAAGCCCTGAAGAGGTAATGAATCCATGTCTAGACCCTTTGAGCTATAGAGAAGTACCAAAAAAGATGGAGTGTCTTCAAATGGCCAAAAAAAGGGCAAGTGGGGAAGGAAACTCCTGATTGGATGAGCCTTCTGCCAATAGATAAGCCCTGGTGTAATATACACCAAGAAATATGAGCAAGCTTAGGATCCACACAATCCCCCCAGATAGTGCTAAAGCAGAAGCCCCATGTACTAACAAAAGAATACAGACCCCAACGGGAATTAAGTTTTCCAACATAGGCAAGTGGGGAGTAAGCCATCTATAGCCAAGCTAGGGGGTGTAGTTGCGAAAGGGAGTTTCAACATACCACTTCTAGTCCTTCTATGAAGGATGAGTGGAGTGAATAGAAGTTTTGTGGAACATGGTGGGTGACACAATGATAATTATCTCCTGGTAGGATTCTTGATAAAAATTGGCTAGCCAAAATTTGATTTTCACCTCTTCCTAGGATAGCTAGGAGTGAGATCACTTGCAATAAATATATTGGACAGTATGAATGCCTCTATGAAACATTTGAGAGCATTGATCCAAAGGACCTCGAGCAAAGGAACTTCATTGAAATTAATAACAAATGACCACCATAACAAGTGGGTGTTAACAGACAACCCATCTTAGAGCCCTAAGCCATTCTATAAAAGCCATGGTTTGATATTTTTCCATGCCTTCCAGATGCTTTTCACCATAAATAACCCTATGATTTGAATGAGAGATTTAATGATAATCAAATTGGAGAAGTCGAGCCCTTTCCAAGTTTTTTTTCTCTTAGGCAAGCTGAAGATATGCAGTGTCAGAACAACACCTTCCAAGCTTCTTTTCCCTCAATGGCCCACACAATATATTTAGCACATAAGGCAGATCCTTATCAAGTTACGTCAATGAGCCTCATACCTCTAGCATCTCACGTGAAGTAATAGTATTCTAAGGTGACCCTGTGGAATCCATTACCATGAGAAGAATTGGCCCAAATAAAATCCTTGAGTAATTTTTGTAGCTTTTGGTATGATTTATTAGAAGGCACCCAACATGAAGAGTAGTAAACATGGGTGGTCGCAAGCACTTTTGAGCAGATTTGATTTTTTTTTGCTAATGAAAGGGGCTTGGTCACCTAATATTCTAGTTTCTTAGCAACTTTATCAATAATATATTACCACAACAAGGGTGGTAAGGCATCAAAAACAAATGGGATGCCAAGAAATTTGAAGATTTCATCATGTTGGATCCACGCCCAACCGTATTTAACAGTCCACACCGATGAAGGGAGGTATGATTGCCTATAGGAATGAGTTTTTTGCCATTGGATGTTGGAACCAAAGGCTAGGTAGAAGGTGTTGGGACAGTATAAAGCGTTGTCCACATTGACCTCATCCTCAATGAGAGTAAGTAAAGAATCATCCATAAAGTGACCATTAAGTAATTGCATATCTTCGTATGGATTTGCTGCATCTAGAGGGAGAAAAAATCACTTAACAAGGCCCCTAGCTTGGGCATTGCTAAGAAAATATCCAAAAACCTCAACTGCAAGTACATATAGGGCGGGAGCCAAAGGGAATCCTTTGTGAATAGAGTGGAACAAACCAAATTGCTAAAAGGTGACTCTATTAATGGAGAAAACGGTTGAGGCCTCTACAAATAGCATCTAGATGGTTTGAATGAAGTTGGGCCCAAAGCCTAGGGCTCTAAGCATGGCTAGAATGAATGACCACTCAATACAGTCATAAGCTTTTTCAAAGTCAATTTCAATGAGCATAACTTGTTGCTTAGACCTTCTAACCTAGTCCATACATTCCCAGACTACTATGATGTTATCTAATATATATCTACTTTTGATGAATCTTGTTTTTTCTGGGCAAATGATGTGTAGTAATAGATTATGTAATCAGAGCTCTAGAGCCTTGGCAATGATTTTGTAGGAAACATTCAAGAGGGTGATGGGCCACTAATTATAGATCAACTCTATGTCCCCCCGCTTATGTATGAATTTAATGTTTCCTTTATTTATATTCTTTCCTAGAGAATGAGTACGAAAGGCCTCTTGGTAAACATTATGCAAATCATTGCCCAGAACATCCCAAAGGGTTTTATAGAATTCATAGGAGAAACCATCAATGCCTAAAGCTTTATCATTTGCCATGTGAAACACTGCCTCATGCAGATCATCCATAATAAGGAGCTTATCCCAAGCCACCCACTAGGTGGGAGTGAGTTTGTAAGGCACCAATGCAACACATTGTTGAATGGAAATTTCATGCTCTGAAAAGGAAGCTTAAGATTTGAACACTTGTTAACAGTGGTGGATGTTAGGTTGTGGAGCTAAAAGCTTCACTGACGCAAACAGGGGAGGAGGTTGCCAAAGAGTTGCTGAGTGTCACAGTCGCCGACGTCGGTTAGGCCGACCGACATCAGCAAGGTGTAGACAGAAGAGCAATCGACGTTGGTAGGTTTCGGCCGACGTCGGTCACCTCCAGGAAAATAGGGACCGACGTCGGTCGCCTGTGCGGTTCCAAAACTGCTTGTTCACGGAGAGTTCATTAACGAACCGAGTGTTTGCATGTTGAGGGCTAATTATAGACTCAAGCTGTGGATCTAATTATTGTAATTAGATGTCTAATTTGTGTATGCATGGGATCTATACAATAGACTCATGGGCTGTATTGTAAAAGTGTTCTAGTTTGAGTTGAGAAAAGTTAGCTCCTTCTGTGTGTGAAGTGAGCAAGGGTGTTCCTCCTAGTTCCCTATCAGTGCCAAGCATGGGTACTGGTTGGAGAATCATAAGGACTTGGTGAGGCAAGGACAAGGGTTCTTCAAAGGGTGTAAAGTCATCTACATGGTAAGTAAGATCATTGATTTGCAAGTGATTGTGTATGTTTGATCTAGGTTCGCAGGTGTGCAGAACAAAGTTGATTTGTGGTGGCAACAAGATCAGGGAGATCACAACACAACAGGGAGCAAGATCAGGAGGGGTCTACTTGGAGTACTGTGAGTGCTTGGAGCAAGAAAGGAAGGCAAGGCAGTTCCTTCCATAAGTATGGTTTGTTGAGTTACAGGTTATTACAGGTTCATGGGAGATCTACTTGAAGTACGTGGAGTACTTGTGTACTGGCAGTAGTGGATACTGACTAGTGATACTGGCAGTAGTGGATACGGGCTAGTGGAGGTGAACACCAACTCTGTGTTTGAGTTGTGTTGGGACCGTTTTTGGTGAGAGGGATAACTCTTGAAGTTGAATTACTGAACACTTGGGGTGTGGGAAGCCTCTGTAAGGTGAAGAAGACTGTGGCATCTTCTTGATTGTAATTCTTTTTTGGAAAGAGTATTAATACAAGTTGTGTATTGTCTCTCATATTCTGTGTTATTTCTGAATTCTAGTTACTTGTGATTCTAGTTTAATTTTGCATATTAGTTGCTTGTATATGGTAATCAATTGTGTGCTTCCTGGGGGTGTATTCCCCATCAATTGGTATCAAAGCCTGGTTGTAGGTTCTTGAGCTTGATACCAACAAGTGGTATCAGAGCTAAGGCTACAGGGAGCAGGTTTGTGTTTGATTACAGGTTACTCATAGGGGTTTTTGTTTGAGTGGGAGTATAGCAACGACAGAAGAAAGTAAGCTAAGAATGGAGGAATTGAAAAGCACGAATGGTTACTTATGGTCCTATGGAAAGAAAGAGCAGGGAAAAGAAAATTGTTGGTTTGTGGAAGATCAGCATGAAGGAACTGAAGAAGTAGATGTTGCAGGTGGCGTTGCTCTGGTATGTTTCTTGGATAAAGTAGAATCTTGTTTTATAGATTCTGTTGCCTCTTTCCATGCAGCCCCAAAGAGAGGTGCTGGTGAGCCTTGCCAAAGAATTGGCAAAGGGGAAGTGTTGCTGAAATTGCAGGCGGCCAACACATGGGTGTTGAAGAAGGTCATGCAAGTCCTAGTCTTGGAGATGCGGCTAATTTCTTCAGAAAAGTTGGGTGATGAGAGATGCACAAGAACTCTCACAGCAGATGCACTTGAATTAGCTAGTGGTAAGAAATCAGGTACTCTTTATCTACTTACTTATATTATTGATTCTTCTTCTGTTGTGGAGACGTGGCTTTGTAGGCTTGGTCATAAGAGCAAGAAGGAGATGCATGTTCTTAAGAGGAGGTCAGATGTCTTTGACAGGCTTAAGAAATGGAAAGCCTTGGTTTTCAAGGAGAAGATGACAGATAGGTATCAGTCAAAGGGGCTGAGAAATTCTGAGCAGAGCAAGGGTGATTTGGTCAAAGTTTTGTTCAAAAAGGAACTCACGGAAAAAGGTCATTTCTCACAATTAAAACACAGAGACCGACATCGGTTAGAAAACCGACATCGGCATCCAGACAGGGACTGACGTCAGCTATGTGTAGACCGACGTCGGTGACTCAAGGCAGAAAACTACTGGCATCGGTAAGGAGGAACTGACGTTGACAAGGAGACAGTCGCATGGAATCGATGTCGGTCAGATGCAGACTGAGATGTGATCGGCATCAGTCACTGAGATGGATTTTGGGCAGATAGCAAGCTGTCAAGGAGTCTCAAGCACCCATAAGGAGGACTGAAGTGGTAAGTAAGCCTCAAATTCCTCATTTCCCTTCTTTACACTACTTGTTGCTCACTGATGGTCAAGAACCAGGAAGTTGTTAAAGAAGCAGAGCATGTAGATTCAGGAAACAGTGGGAGCTAGGCATGGATGAGGAATGTGATTTCCTTGAAGAAGAACCAAACGGGAGTTTTTTGGTGGAGTTGCTAGCTAGAAGAAAACACTAAGAGACGAATGGATGTTCAGGATAAAGAAGAGCGAAAATGGATACGTGAGACAGAAGGCCAGGGTGTATGGTCTTGAGTAAGCTGCAAGACAATGGAGGTTTGACCATTGTGTTTCTCTTTACCAGGTGGGTGATGATTGCAACATCATCCTATTACTGTATGTGGTGTGTTTGCCTGTTGCAGGGTTACACATGCAGGGTTGCTGAGCTAAGGTAAAGTTAGTTCAAGCAGAATGTCATGAGGAATTTGGAGCAGCAAAATTCTTTGGCATAAGTGTGTTCTAGAGACATGGAGGTCATAGGTTGATTTTGTCTCCAGAGGATTGTGTGAGATCGATGAGCACGTCGAGGGTTGGACAGAGCAGTGTCCTAATTCACATGATGAGGTTAAGTGCATGGTATGTACTGGACCTGAGTTTTCCCAAGCAGTGGGAGCTGTCAGAAAGTTTGGAGAAGATTTGGGAAAGAAGCACTAGAGGGCAGTTCAGTGGATTCTCAGGTGTCTGAGATGGACCAGCAGCAGGGATTCATGCTATGCAGGGTCAAGTTCTTTTCTACATGTGTTTGTAGATGCAGATGCGGCAGGTTACTTGGATGACAGGAGGTTCACCATAGGTTTTGTGGTGGTTGGTCTTCAGGGGTTGAGCTTGAAGAGAGATACAAGCCAGGATATAGATTAGATAGAGTACAAGTATAGGTACAAGTACAGGTGCAGCTATTTATCTCCAAGTGGGAGACTATTAGGTTGTGGAGCTAAAAGCTTCACTGATGCAAACAGGGGAGGAGGTTGCCAAAGAGTTGCTGAGTGTCATAGTCACCGACGTCGGTTAGGCCGATCGACATCGGCAAGGTGCAGACAGAAGAGCAACCGATGTCGGCAGGTTTCGGCCAACGTCGGTCACCTCCAGGCAGACAGGGTCCGACGTCGGTCGCCTGTGCGGTTCCAAAACTGTTTGTTCAGGGAGAGTTCGTTAACAAACCGAGTGTTTGCATGTTGAGGGCTAATTATAGACTCAAGCTAGGGATCTAATTATTGTAATTAGATGTATAATTTGTGTATGCATGTGATATATATAATAGACTCATGGGCTGTATTGTAAAAGTGTTCTAGTTTGAGTTGAGCAAAGTTAGCTCCTTCTATGTCTGAATAGAGCAAGGGTGTTCCTCCTAGTTCCCTCTCAGTGCCAAGCATGGGTACTAGTTGGAGAATCATAAGGACTTGGTGAGGCAAGGACAAGGGTTCTTCAAAGGGTGTAGAGTCATCTACATGGTAAGTAAGATCATTGATTTGCAAGTGATTGTGTATGTTTGATCTAGGTTCACAGGTGTGCAGAACAAAGTTGATTTGTGGTGGCAGCAAGATCAGGGAGATCACAACACAACAGGGAGCAAGATCAGGAGGGGTCTACTTGGAGTACTGTGAGTGTTCGAAGCAAGAAAGGAAGGCAAGGCAGTTCCTTCCATAAGTATGGTCTATTGAGTTGCAGGTTATTGCAGGTTCATGGGAGATCTACTTGAAGTACATGGAGTGCTTGTGTACTGGCAGTAGTGGATACTGACTAGTGATACTGGCAGTAGTGGATACGGGCTAGTGGAGCTAAACACCAACTCTGTGTTTGAGTTGTGTGTTGGGACCATTTTTGGTGAGAGGGATAACTCTTGAAGTTGAATTGTTGAACACTTGGGGTGTGGGAAGCCTCTGTAAGGTGAAGAAGACTGTGGCATCTTCTTGATTGTAATTCTTTTCTAGAAAGATTATTAATACAAGTTGTGTATTGTCTCTCATATTTTGTGTTATTTCTGAATTCTAGTTACTTGTGATTCTGGTTTAATTCCGCATATTAGTTGCTTGTATATGGTAATCAATTGTGTGCTTCCTGGGGGTGTATTCCCCATCAGTGGACAAAAGCTTGAACAATATGTGAAGTCTTTTAGAGTCTATTGCTAGCCTCAGAGATGACCTAGATTTGATGCTTCAACTTCTTGGCTCGCAGCATTTGAAAAAACTCCTTTGAAGCTTTGTCCCCTATCTTGAGCTAGTGGAGCTTGGCTTTGACTTGAGCTGCCTAGGCATTGTAGTTGTCTACTATCTGGATTTGATGCCACAAGGATGATACTTTAACCTTAAAAAACTCATTGAAGTGATCATTTTCCAATGCTAAAGCCACACAACTAAGCTCTGAGAATTAGCAGAGTAAGAGTGTGTCTGAATTTTAGTAAGTTGGCAGCCATATATTCAAAGAAAGTGAGAGGTCCTTCTAATGACATCATTCCACCAATGAATACAACCAAATTATTGGGATGGATGTGGATCCAAATTCCATACTCTATAAATGTGTGCCATTGTGGGCCCATGCTTGAGCAAAAAAATGTTAATAAAGAATTATGTTTTGTGGACTTTGGGTTTCATTAATTACTATGTCACTTAGAATCAAATAGGGGAGTGGTCGAAAAGCCCAAAATCCAATAGTGCCTGCACTAGAGGAAAAAAACATTATCAAAGGAGAAGTACAGTTGGGTGAACATCATTGCCCTATCTAGGTGCTTTAAAATGGAGTGGGACCCTCTTTGAGATTACTCCAGGTGTATCATACTTTGTTTGTAGGCCAACAAATTAAATTAGGATCATAAAATCCCCATTTAGTGCACATATAATACCATGTCTCCCTTTCACCAACTACCCAAAGCATTGTTAGGTGGCCCATTTTGTCTACGAGAGATGCCACCATATTAAAGTCACCACATAAGACCCAATGGGCATTAGAGAGATCATCCACAATCTATTGACATAAATGGGTATGCTCAATAGCATTATTTGAGGCATAAATATTAATAAAACCAAAATAGTGGCTTTCCATGCTAAAAAGGGCCCATATTGGTGGGGTCTACACCAGATTGCACTAAGTGAAACCACTACCTTGGAGAAATAAATGTGATCACCCCTCCACGTCTTGCCTCATTATTGCTATGCAAAATAATACTATCATCCCAAATGGAATTACTGATAGACGTCAATAAAAATTCTACCACCTTGACTTCTTGTAGACAAAGAACACCCATCTCGGGAAACTTCCTTTTGAAATAACGCACAACAAACTTGCATTTTGGGTCTGTAAGACCTCAAACATTCCATTAAAATAAATTCATAAATGATGGGTGTCAAAGGACATGTCCTCAGAGTCTAGACCTTCCAAGGCATCATACTAAATCTACAAAAAATGCCCATTATTGGCATTTAAAAAATCATCAAATTGCTTCCTCACAACAGGGTCAACCTGATACTCTCCTTCCTCTGCCTCATCACTCCTCTAAGGAGAGCTGTGAGAGTGTTTGGGTGCATCCTACCGAGCAAGAAGTGGAAGAGTGGTTGGTTGTGAGTCTGAAAATTTAGAAGAACTGGGAAAAGGAGCCTCGAGACCTTGGGATAAAACATTAGCATCCAGAGGGGTGTTACAGACTTTGGGTTTTTTTAATATTTTTAGGGCTTCAACTTGGGAAGGTTCTTTCTCAACAGGATATTGCTCTTGTAAGCCATTACTTGATGATGGCTTACCTCCTTTAGGATTAGCACTTGAACTCACAACTTTGGTACAGTTGTTCTTCTTTCCTACCGCAGTCCATTCATCCTCAGCTGGATTTTTGCTAGCTTCTAGAGAGGGATTGGGGAGAGAGGATGAGTGGTTAGACACATTATTATGGGCCAATTGGATGGGACAGTCCTGAATCTTATGGTAAATAGCTTGGCAATGAAAGTAAGTGTTAGGCAAGTTGATATACAGGACTCACTGTGAGTGTCTCACATTCCCAACTTAAATTTCCATAAACTCCTTAAGGTCTTAGGAAAGGTCTACTTCTACACAAACCCACTTTTATGGTCTAGCAGAGTAGAATCAATTTTTCTCATGGCAGACAACCTGACCTATAGAGGAAACTATCTACTGAATAAAGTGCCAGTAGGGGAGTGGAAGCCCTAGAACTTCAACCCAAACTTGGATTTTAATAGTAGTGTGCTCTGAAATAACAAAGTCTCATGTCTAGGGGGAGAAAACCATGAACGAGTTCTTGACATACCAAGTGGTAGACCTATGGAGGATTCTCCTACATGGGAAGGGTCGACAAAGCGAAACAGAGAAAACCTTTGGTCATATTCTGGATGCTCTCTAGCTTAATGCCATGAACTGCCCAATGGGCTTGCACCCAAGACCTAAGAAAACTTTCAAAGAGAATTCTCCCAACAAAATATCCTATCAAACAAAATTGCTCTAACCGTTGACACGCATAATTAAATTTAGGAATAGGGAATATAACATTAGGTTCTGAAGCATTACCTTGTGGTAAACTTTCGGTACAAACTTCCTCAGATGCTTATAGGGGGCCATTGCTCGACGCTCCACCGTTCTTCTCTGAAGCTGAAACAGTCGGGATAGAACAGGGAGAAGGCATTATAAAGGCTAGCCTTGCTCGAAAGCGAGAAACCCTAAAAGATAATAAATGTAAGTTTTGCAGGCAACTTAGAGGCCACGGTATGACATAAGATGGATATACAAAAAATCAAGGGCCGATTCATTAGCGTGCATGGAGAAAACCCTAACAAAGCAAAAAAACCCTCAACAACCGAGTTCTTAAACCGATAAAGTCATATTTTGAATTAACTTTCTTTTGAAGTCTGTGTTGATTTGTTTGGCGGTTCAAGAGACTTTAATGTGAGTCATATATATTTTGGTGAGGTTGAGATTTTAAGTCTTAATAAGAATCAATGGCAGTTGGCAGTTCATGGTAGTTAATCTTGCAATTAGTTTTTTTGTTCAGTCAAGATTTGAATGATAGCTAGCAGTTCACGGTAGTTGAAAGAAAGGAAATTCAATGTTAAATTTTTTTGTAATCCATGATAAATTTGGAAAAGAGGTTTGGAAACAATATTTAGAAATATTTTAATAGCCAACATCAGTACATAACATGTTGTAGGATTTAATACAACATCTACTTGGCACACTCGGTATATATTCGACATGGTTGATCCTATAAAATTCACAAGCAGAGCATTTACTAAATCTGATAAGGATCTTTAATGATTAATTTAGTATGGAATTAGTGATGATAACAAATGGTTAATCAACTCGTCAATTCACTGAAAAGACATGTAAATGAAGATATTAATTACTTTAACAATCATCTTTAAAAAATAGTTTTATTAATAAAATATACAAATACTTCACCCAAAAAAAAAAAAAGGTGGTATAGAAGAATCCAAACCTCAAACTAGACATAGCCTAAGAACAAATCAAACTAACAAGAAACATCAAAAAATAAATAAAATTAGAAAATAAAAATTTGGGCACTAAATGTGCCACACCTGCGCAATATTTGTCTGATCTAAATGCACCATTTGTACAGCCTTGAGATTGGAATGCATTCGTATTTATTATATCACACACAAAACTACCAAAGCAAAGAATACGCCATGTTTATTTGGTTGTTACAATAGTGAATTGAAAGTGTTATTCACAGTTTTATTACACCTAATATCTTTCACTTTTTATCAACTGTGTTGGATTAATTTGTTTATTTTTTTTCCAAGTTGAAGCTAGTTTTATATCAGGAAATGAATAAAAATTGAGAGATGAGTTTAATGAAAAATAGGATTTGTTATGTGAATGACAAAACGAAAGAACACAGGTGATCTTGGGTATTGTTCAATGTCGTTAATATTTTAAATCCAAATCTTTGGACTACAGGCAAGATATATCTTTGATGGAATAAGACAAAGAAGAAATAGGAAAATCATTGTAGCTTCTACTGATATATTTTTTTTTCTTAGAAAATATATAAAACGTTGTTTCTTTGAAGATATTAATTTTCATCATGAAGAAACCATATATTAATTTTTATTAAGATAAGTTTATGACATGCAGTATGCAGTCCTGAAAGATTCAAGATCAAACTACAGGCAAGAGCTTATTTTTTTTCTACCATTTCACATCTCAAGAGCATGATCACAAGAAATTGGTTTCTGTTCATTTGAGTGTGAAGGCTTCTATGATTTTCAAAATGCATGTTCATTTCATTTTATAGCAAGTTGAAAGATTTATATCAATATCCAAAATTTTACCTAGTTCTATTGAAACACCTCAGGCTTTGATTTATTGGACTTTAAACAACAAATTTATGATCAAGTTTTTCATGCTAAAATTCCTCTCATTGTGCAAAAAAAATCCATATAACCACCTATAAAATCTTCGTGATGTTAAAATTGACGGCCAAGTGACCACCAATGTAGACCAAAATTAACACAATATGACTGCCATTTGGACGTCATTTTAATTTGGTACACAAAGGTACGAAAATGGTTATTTCCAAACAAATGAATGATGTTATATCTTGATAAGGGTTTCATCTTGCAAGTTCTATAATCAAAATGATTTGGGGAGAAGGTTTTAGGCTGAATAAATTGTGTTAAAATGGGTATAGTCATATGATGGACTTCCTGCATTTGTTCATATTCGAGAGAGAATAGTTTATTGAGATCATATTCATGAAGTGTTTACGAGTGGTTTGAAAATAATTTGAAAATATTTATACATATAGTGAGATCCAATTGGGAAAGAATGATATTTTTTAAAAGATTTGAGAATTAGGGTTTTCATTGAGAAGTAATATTTATGTCTTCTTTTGGTTTGTGATAGACCCTTTCAAAGTTGTTTGAATGTACCAACAGAGATCTGATTTCATACACTAAGAAGTGGATTTTAAGATCCAGTTTGAGGTGAATTTGTTTGTTCATTCAGCTTTATAGAAAATATTAAATGTTTTGACTAAAAAATGATTATAATGTGTTCAAACTAGACTTGGTTATAGAATAAACATATTTGAGTAGGTTTGATGGTCATGGTAAAATAATTTTCAAAGTGATGTTGAACAATTTATTATATTAAATAATTATTTGTGATAATTTACTCATATAGTTTAACGATTCATTGAGTTGTTTGTAAGTTAAGTTGGGCCCCTATCTAAGAGACATGTTGTTCATTATTAAAATATTATCCTCTGGAATCTTAAATTCGCTTAATATAACTTATTATTAAACCATAAACATGTCATTAAATTTGGTTTAATTTGATCTACTTAAATATCAGTCACAATGGCTTAATTTAACAAATTGTTCAAAAATATCTACTTCTTAAAAAATAACAAATTCCTTTAATGAGTTTATTAAAATACCTGAAGGAGAAGATATGAAGAAAGGAACTCTTACACATGTACTTAGAACTCTAATTTTAGTTTCATACTATATTTTATTTATGTCAAGAATATATGAGATGAAGTATGACTTGCAGGAAGATCGAACTACATATTTGTTGACAGTGAAGTGATTTCATTTTGTACATCAAGTATATTCAAGTATATTCTTTATTTATAAATTTATTATCTGAAAATGTCCAAGAGTTGTAATCATTTGGTGACTATATAATATCTCAATGATATGCATGGAATCTAATTTGACTTCAGTTGAATAATGATGAATACTTCATTCTAGTATGATAGATTGTCAAGTCTTGTAAAGCTACAACATGTTAATTTCTCTGATCTTGTAATCAATCATGAAACATCTTTGGTTTCTCAAGAAATTAATGTTTTCATTATAACTCAATTCATCTTATGCAGTTCAACTATTAGTTAGTTTCATTTTCTATCTTAGCTTAGTTTGTAGTTGTCTATATTTTTGTTTAGTTTTCTTTAGATATAGTTTTCCATACAACAATATTTTGTAGTTTAGTTCTGACTTTATTCTAGTTTAGTGTAATGTTTGCTTTCTTTTATTCTTGTCTTGTAGTTTTAAACCTTTTTTTGCTCTCTACTTTGTCTAATCTTTGATATATATCATATACCTACTTTTAATCTTAGATTAATTTCTTAGTGTTCTTTCTACTTTATTTGCTCTTTTTTCCCCATGCTCATTCACTTTCTTTCTTTCATCTTTACAGTGTGAACATACATACACGATACATTTTATTTGACAAATCTGAATATTTTGTCTTTCGAGAGATTGGCTAGTCTATAAGATTTATTCTATTGGATATGTCAGATAAAGTTCTAAATTTGTTTTGAGATTGATTAAATAATACATTTATTAGCATATTTGATTATATTTTATCAATAAACATCTTTCTTCTAAACATGGTCGATAATAGTTTTTGAGTTTTGATTGATTTTATGAAATGATCATATGTTTGATTTAGAATTATCCCTAAATGTTTTAATCCCTAAAAGTTAAAAGACCCCTTTGCACACTTTAGAACTGATTCTCAACTATAGGTCCCTTATGATTATATTGGTTTGATTCGACTTTGACCTTTGTGATAGGTAAACAAGTTGATTCATCGACGTGGCAATTTTTACCATTAACAAATTAAGCAATTCTGCTAGGGACATTTAAATCAAATTTATTTCTTAAACTATTATTCATTTTTTCGTTAATTATTTTAAATCCTAGTCCATTATTGTAATTGATAGCCAATTTTTGATCTCCATAGTTACCTAGCTAATCATTTGTCACCTAGATTTTGATTATTGTTTTAATGACTTGATTATGCAACATTCTTAATTAGTTATAGTCAAAATGGATGAGTTCACTCGAATAAAGTCTAGATTAAAATCTAACAATATGGTTTATGCTCTGTTGGCAAGAAAATAATCTATCGGGGAATATTTTTTGCACTTTCTTTAAAAATTAAATGAAATCCCTATTTCTTTTAGAACAAGTGGTGACCTTTTCTTTCTCTATTAGAAAAATAATCCTCGAGATAGTTATAATAAAATTATTCATAAAATTAGTATTATTGACTTTAGTTCATCCTTGAGATTTGCCCACATTTAAAGACAAAATTAAAAAAAAATGTAAACTTTGTTCACTTGACCATGATATGTTCAAAAGCAAAATATTTTTTGCTTTAATGTTTGATTTTTAACATAAAATTTGCTAAAAAAATTCCTATATTTTTTGTCTATGACAAAATCAAGGTGTTTAATACCAAATATGTCTCTCAAAATTCATATTATAGTTCAGATTCTTCATCAAAATCTCTTGATTTAGAACAAAATCTTGATTTTTCATCAAATATAGAATTTGTTCATTCTCATTATGATCCTATATTTGAAACTAATGCATTTGATCTATCTAATCAGTTATCTAACAGAACTATTTCTAATCTATTTGTTGATAATAGCCATTTATTAGTAAAAAATATTCCTGATTTTCTTCCAAATGTGGATATAGAAGAAATTGATGATTATTTTAAAAATATTAAACTGAAAGATTCAGATTTAGATATCGAAAATTCTTTGGAGTTAAAATTTATTTGATTTTTCAATAATTTTTTTTTTGTGTATGACTTTATTGTTGTTTATAACAATCTCAAATCTAATTCAAAATTTTATAATAATTTTCCTCTCACTTATGATTTAAAATCTTCAAGATGAAAAATTTGATCCTTATAATGTTGAATTAAGTGCCATAGCCAAAAATAAAATGATTTTAAAGATCTTAACATTGTGGATGCTAGGATGAATAATCGATTAACAGAAATTGACTATGAAAGACTCAAATTTCTAGATCATGATGTGAAATCAAGAGGTGAGTATAACACATTTTATTATTATTCTATTCTTGAATCATAATCGAATGATAAGATAAAGAATATTGATTATGAATGTTTCAAATTATGTGACCTTATACATGTTAGGATGTGGAGCCTAAAAGCTTCACTTAGGTGTGCACAAATTAGTTTCGGGTCTACACAGTCACCGGCGTCGGTCAGGAGCGACCGACGTCGGTCAGGAGCAATGCAGGAGACGCCGACGTCGGCAGGTAGTCGGTCGACGTCGGTCATAGGCAAGCAGGAAGGAACCGATGTCGGTTACCTGTGTGTCCAGAATCTATTTTCGAGGACAGCAGTGAGAGTTTGCATGATGAGTTTGAGTCTAAGTCTTAAATCTGCGTCTCTAATATTAGCAAGACTGTATTTAGAGCCTTTGTTCAAGAGGCATAACTGATTGTTGTAAGTGCATGCATATGTTTGCTAATTCTATATGTAGGATTATATCTTCTTAGCTAATGAGACAATTGTAGTTGTAGTAGACAATTTGATTGTTGAAGAATAATACAGAGTGTTGAATCAATCCAGACTTGTTGGAATTGATTGTGCTTGAGAGAGATAGCTCTTGAGGGATAGAGATCTAGTGTGAGATCTTGTGCATCTGAGAGAGGTGTGGAAGAAAGGTGTTTCTTCAATTGTATTCCTTCTGTAAAGAGTTTTAATACAAGTTTTCAGGGTGTTTTCTTGTATCTCTTGTTCTTGCTATTATTTGATTCTAGTTACTTGTCTATCTGATTTATTTCCGCGTTTATTGCTTTCATAAGTGTAATCATTGTTGGTTGATCCCCAACAAGTGGTATCAGAGCATAGGTTGTATGTTCAGAGCCTGATCCCCAACAAGTGGTATCAGAGCTCAGGTTCACTAACAGGTGGTTCAGATCTATAGTGTGTATTGATTACAGGGTAGTCACAGAAGTTTCTGCAGGGATTTCTGTTTGAGTGGGAGAAGCAATGGCAGAAGAAAGTAAGCTCAGAATGGAAAAGTTTAATGGCAAAAACTATCAACACTGGAGAATGCAGATAGAGGATTATCTGTATCAGAAAGACTTATACTTGCCGTTAAGTGGAATTGCCAAGAAGCCCAAAGACATGGATGATGAAGATTGGGAAGTTCTTGATAGAAAGGCTCTGGGGTCAATAAGGCTCAGTCTAGCATCTACTGTGATATCCAATTTATCACAGGCAAAAACTACGATAGAGTTAATGTCTACTTTAGCAAATATGTATGAAAAACCTCCGCTTCTAATAAGGTATATCTTATGAAGCAGTTATTTAATTTGCATATGAATGAAGGTGGATCTGTGTCTACTCATCTGAATGATTTCAATGGTATTGTAAACCAATTAAATTCAGTTAGTATTGTATTTGATGATGAAATAAAAGCTCTTTTAATATTATGTTCTTTGCTGAAAAGCTGGCACAGCTTAGTAATGGCAGTAAGTAATACTGCATCTGCATCTCATATTTTGAAAGTAGAGGATGTTGTTAGCGTTATCTTGAATGAGGAGATTCACAGGAAAAGCACAGAAGAGACATCAGGGAATGCTTTGAGTTTTGAGAGCAGGGGGAGGCAGAAGGACAAGAGTAAGAGGAGATCAAGATCTAAGTCTAAGGTGAGAGGAAGATCCAAATCCAGGAATGGCAGGAAGCCACAATGCTGGAATTGTGGAAAGATGGGGCACATAAGCAGAGATTGCTGGTCTAAGCCTAAGGAGGACAATCAACACGAAGGAAATGAAGAAGCCAAGGTTGCAGGTATTGCACAAGATGCTTTAATTTTCTCTTTGCATAATAATATAGAATCTTGGGTATTAGATTCTGGTGCATCTTTTCATGCTACCCCTAACAGAGAATATTTCAGTGACTATGTCCAAGGAGATTTTGGAATAGTGTATTTAGGGGATGACGAGCCTTGTAATATAATTGGCAAAGGTAAAGTGCAGTTAAAGATGCAGAATGGCAACACATGGGTGTTGAGAGACGTGATGCATGTTCCTAGCTTGAAGAGAAATTTGATTTCTGCAGGAAAGTTAGGGGATGAGGGTTGTCCTGTAACTCTCACAGTAGAATCTTGGAAGGTGACCAAGGGAGCACTTGTAATGGCCAGAGGTAAGAGAGTAGGTACTCTCTATTTGTGTAACTGTGTTACTAATATTTCTCTTTCTGTTTTATCCACTTCAGATGTGGATGCAAAATTGTGGCACTCAAGGCTTGGCCACATGAGTGAGAAGGGGATGTCAATTCTTAAGTCCAAAGGTATGCTTTCAGATTTAAAAGGCATAGATCTAGAGTTTTGTGAGCACTGTGTATTTGGAAAACAGAAAAGGGTTAGTTTTCTCAAGACTGGACCTACTAGGAAGAGGCATAAGTTGCAGCTTGTTCACACAGACGTGTGGGGACCGGCTCAAGTTGCTTCCATTGGTGGATCACAGTACTACGTTTCATTCGTAGATGACGCCACAAGGAAGGTATGGATCTACTGTATTAGAAAGAAATCTGATGTTTTTGAGACTTTTAAGATTTGGCTAGCTATGGTTGAGAATGAAACAGGCAATAGATTGAAGTGCCTGAGATCTGACAATGGTGGTGAGTTCTGCAGTAATAAGTTCAGAGATTATTGTTACATGAAAGGAATCCGCAGGCAAAGGACAGTTCCAAGGACACCTCAGCAGAATGGAATTGCTGAAAGGATGAACAAGACAATAATGGAGCGTGCAAGGTGTATGAGATTGCATGCTGGCTTGCCCTTACAGTTTTGGGTAGAAGCTGTTGACACTGCAGTGTACCTGATTAACAGAGGACCCTCTATAGCTCTGGATGGTAGAATTCCAGAAGAGGCATGGACAGGTAAACAGGTAGATCTCTCATATCTCAAAGTTTTTGGTTGTGAAGCCTTTGTGCATATTGATAAGGAAAGTAGAAAAAAGCTGGATGCTAAGTCTACGAGATGCACGTTTATTGGCTATGGCTCAGATGATTTTGGTTTTAGATTTTGTAATCTAGAAACTAACAAGGTAATTAGGAGCCGGGATGTTGTTTTCAATGAAAGAGTGATGTATTGTGATCAGCTAAGGAAGTTGAATCAGTCTGGGCAGAGCAATGGTGAATTGGACGAGGTGACGGTCCAAAATGAGCTCATGGGAAAAAGAAATAATCACTTGCAGGAAAACACAGAGACCGACATCGGCAGGGTAAGGACCGACGTCGGCAGAATAGGAACCGATGTCGATCACACAGAGACCGACGTCGGTAGGTCAGGAACCGACGTCGGTCAGGAAGAACCGACGTCGGCCAGTAACAGGCCTGGAAGTGACCGAGGTCAGTCACTGTCAGAGAATTTGGGTGGACAGCGTGTTGTGGACGAGTCTCAGACACCCATCAGGAGGTCAGAAAGAGTAAGTAAGCCTCCAATTCGATATTCTCCTTCTTTATTTTATTTATTGCTAACTGATGGTGGAGAACCAAAGAGTTTTGAAGAAGCAATACAGGTGGAGTCCAAGGATCAGTGGGAGCTAGGCATGAAAGAGGAAATGGAGTCCTTGAGTGAGAACCAGACATGGGATTTGGTTGAGTTGCCAGCAAGGAAGAGGACACTGAAGAATAGATGGACCTACAGGTTGAAAGAAGGTGAGAATGGAAAGATGAGATACAAGGCCAGGTTAGTAGTGAAAGGATTTGCACAGAAACCAGGTATTGACTTTGGTGAGATTTTTTCTCCAGTTGTTAAAATGACTTCTATACGGACTGTACTGTCTTTGGTTGCTACTGAGGATTTGCATCTTGAGCAGCTAGATGTTAAGACAGCGTTTCTTCATGGAGATTTGGATGAAGAAATTTATATGGAACAGTCGGAAGGATTCGAGGTCAAAGGTAAGGAGAAGTTAGTGTGCAGGTTGAAGAAAAGCTTGTATGGCCTCAAGCAAGCTCCTAGGCAATGGTACTTGAAATTTGACAAGTTTATGACTGAGCATGGCTACAGTAGGTGTCAATCCGACCATTGTGTGTATTTCAAGAGATTGGATAATGGTAGGTACATTATTCTATTGTTGTATGTAGATGATATGCTGGTTGCAGGATCTCACATGCAGGATATCTCTGAGCTTAAGGTGAAGTTAGCTCAAACGTTTGCTATGAAGGATTTGGGAGCAGCAAAGAAAATCCTTGGCATGAGCATCAAGAGAGACAGGAAGAATCACAGGTTGATATTGTCTCAAGAAGATTATGTGGACAAGGTGTTAAAGCGGTTCAATATGCAGGATGCTAAATCAGTAAGTACACCTTTGGCTGGACATTTTAAGTTGAGTAAAGAACAATGTCCCAATTCACATGATGAGGTAGAGTACATGAGTAAGGTTCCATATTCTTCCGCAGTAGGGAGTTTAATGTATGCAATGGTGTGTACTAGACCGGATATTGCCCAAGCAGTGGGAGTAGTAAGTAAGTATATGGCCAATCCAGGTAAGGAACATTGGAAAGCAGTTCAATGGATCCTTAGATATCTGAGAGGAACCAGCAGTAAGCATTTGTGCTATGGAGGTTCAGATACTTCTCTACATGGTTATGTAGATTCAGATATGGCAGGTGATTTGGATGGCAGGAGGAGCACTACATGTTATGTTTTTACTGTAGGTGGAACGGCGGTTAGCTGGATATCTAAGTTGCAGAAGGTTGTTGCCTTGTCAACTACAGAAGCAGAGTATATTGCAGTCACGGAGGCTAGCAAGGAGATGATATGGATGACACGGTTCATGGATGAGCTTGGAAGGGAGCATGAGAGTTGCAGATTGTATAGTGACAGTCAAAGTGCAATCCATTTGGCCAAGAATTCAGCCTTTCATTCAAGAACAAAGCACATACAGCTAAGGTACCATTTCATACAGCAGGTATTGGAAGATGGTGAGTTGAAGCTGGAGAAGATCCATACAGATAGGAATCCTGCGGATATGTTAACCAAGCCGGTTACTAAGGAGAAGTTGAATCTTCATTCAACTTCTGTTGGTCTTCATGATTGAGTTGAAGATGGAGGAGCTAGAAGATGTTGCTGTACAGGTACTGGTGCAGCTGTTTATCTCCAAGTGGGAGATTGTTAGGATGTGGAGCCTAAAAGCTTCACTTAGGTGTGCACAAATCAGTTTCGAGTCTACACAGTCACCGGCGTCAGTCAGGAGCGACCGACGTCAGTCAGGAGCAATGCAGGAGACGTCGACGTCGGCAGGTAGTCGGCCGACGTCGGTCACAGGCAAGCAGGAAGGAACCGATGTCGGTTACCTGTGCGTCCAAAATCTATTTCCGAGGACAGCAGTGAGAGTTTGCATGATGAGTTTGAGTCTAAGTCTTAAATCCGCGTCTCTAATATTAGCAAGACTGTATTTAGAGCCTTTGTTCAAGAGGCATAACTGATTGTTGTAAGTGCATGCATATGTTTGCTAATTCTATATGTAGGATTAGATCTTCTTAGCTAATGAGACAATTGTAGTTGTAGTAGACAATTTGATTGTTGAAGAACAGTACAGAGTGTTGAATCAATCCAGACTTGTTGGAATTGATTGTGCTTGAGAGAGATAGCTCTTGAGGGATAGAGATCTAGTGTGAGATCTTGTGCATCTGAGAGAGGTGTGGAAGAAAGGTGTTTCTTCAATTGTATTCCTTCTATAAAGAGTTTTAATACAAGTTTTCAAGGTGTTTTCTTGTATCTCTTGTTCTTGCTATTATTTGATTCTAGTTACTTGTCTATCTGATTTATTTCCACGTTTATTGCTTTCATAAGTGTAATCATTGTTGGTTGATCCCCAACAATACATTCTAAAACAACAATTCCAATTAAAAATGTGAAAACTGAAAAATAATCAAAATTATTTTTTAGAGATCAATTTGGAAAATTCATTTCAAAAAATAAATCCTTTCATTGATCCAAATTCTCATTATCCTAAATTTAAAAATATTCATCTCTTTTCGAATCAAATAGATAACCTTTCAAATACATTACAAGATTAAGAATTCACTAAAACTTCACATAGTGATGATTCAAGTACCTTTATTTTATTTATGCGAGGGTATATGATGTGTTTATTCTGATGTTTTGTTGCTTTAAAATTGTATACATTAACACATGATAAATATATATGTGCTGAAAGTAATGTCTTACATTATAATTGTATTGAAAGAGATTGAATATCATTTATTATTTTACCTCTCTTGTGGATTAAGCCTTATTTCCTTAATTTTGTTATCTTTCAACATCGGTTTATCTTTCGTTTTGTCTCGTAGTTGATTTTTTAAATGTTGGATAGTTGTTTTGTTTTTGTTTTTCCCTTTGTATATATTTTATCATTTTTGGTTTCTTTTTCTTCTCATGTTTTTCTTCATTTCTCTTCTTTTGGGTTGTTGTTATGACTAATAATTTGAATTAGAGACATGAAGTATTTGTCACATTGGTTAGGAAGAATGATTTTGCATACGATTATAAGATCTTATCTTTATCA
The DNA here is from genome assembly GCA_037957365.1 of Torreya grandis. Taxonomy (NCBI): domain Eukaryota; kingdom Viridiplantae; phylum Streptophyta; class Pinopsida; order Cupressales; family Taxaceae; genus Torreya; species Torreya grandis. Next base: position 3,602,190 of record JARHVA010000244.1, read on the forward strand.
AATGATTAAATTTATTAATTTATTTGAATTAATCATCTTATAATATAATAATATTGAGAATTGTGTTGTTAAAGTATCACTTGATTTCAATATATATGTCATAGGTTGTTGCAATAATATTCATCCAACCCAAACTCCCTCATTAATTATTTATCATTTTTTATGCCACACCATCCCTATTTGTGAAATTCATTAAAAGGGGTTCACACTTAATTACTTAAGAAAAAATTTACTTAGATTGCACTCTTAAGTTTTTAAAATTTTAAAATTTTATTTTACAACCTAACTTTAAATTTGAAACTGGCCTGTAAAGTCACCCGTGTTATCATGAAGTTTTGTACATATTCAAAAATTTGAAAACTTAGATAAATCTATTGTACCATGCTAGTTTTGTCATATATGTGACGAGGGATAATTTTTCTTGCAGCACTTGTTTTTTGTTTCACTTGTTGATATTGTGTGTCAATCATGACATTTTTATTATTTTTAATACAATTATTCGATTGCATTATACAACTTTCCATCAGAATAATATTTAATTCAGTGATATTTGTTTTGCTGACATATGGATTAGTTTAATTTACATGATTAGTTTTAAAAAAAACTTGCCAAAATGGATTAGTTAAATTTACATAATTAGTTTTAAATAAAAATGTTCAAGCGATACAAATTCTTGGGATATTTAATAGTGTTGTATTTGAAAACATTTTTGTAAAATTAGTTTTGCACAAATTTTAGCTTGTGAGGTTAGGTTGTATTTCTTACAGCGTACAAATATTTTAATATCTAACATCAGTACAAAACATGTTGTATTATTAGTCCCCAAGGGAGGGACTATACCATCATTTTGATTTAACTTACAATTAATCTTTATTTCACTATCCAGTGATAATGCATTGTTTTACATGCTCACAAAGATGTGAACAATTAACAAATGTGAGATGTAAGTTATTCAACTAAGATATAAAATAATATAATTTGATTGGACCCAAAAAAAAATTACAAAGTTATGGCAACTTCACTTCAACACAATTGAGGTAGTGGCTGCAATAAAAATGAGATGTCAGTTTAGTTAGTGCCAATTATATTTTTTAAGTAGGATCATTTGACAACTCAACTAGTATGGTCCTTTTGTTGTAGAATCAAGTAATATGTTGGGCCTCTAGATTAATTTGCATTGCAATTTCTAAAGATTAAACATTATCCTTTTTTATTGCCTTTAATTGCTACTTGAAAACCATGGGTGTCCAAATCTAGTTTCAGTACTCATATGACCTACCGTCATTGCTTTTGCTGGTGTAAATCTTTCGCTACCAATTTTGTAGATGCATCATGATGCCTGGGCCAAAAACATCAACTATACTAGTAGAATGCAGTGATTTCAAGACATTTATTGCATTCTTGCACCATTTTTGTATCGTAATATTATTTTAGCTACATGATGGAGGAGGTTCCTCTTTTGCGGTAGCCCTCAAAGTGTGGCAAAATTATGAGGTCAAGTGTTCACATGATGTTACAATTTAAAAGATTTTTCTATATTTTATTTTGTACTCATAAATTCATAAGCATTCAAAAATAAAATTAGAAATAAAAATTAGCTTATAACTTTTTTATTTATCAATAAAATGGACCATTATTCATTGTACATTCATATCTTCTAGGGATATTCTAAATAGAATGAGGGCGATGTTCATAGCAAGATTAAAAAAAAGGTTTTTATCTGTACTATTTTAGTGATTTGGCTAATTGATCTATTAAATTTTAAAATTTATTTTTTACTTTTCAAAAATTATCGATCAAGGTTTACATTTTTAATCAATAAATACTCAATATAATATTTTTACTAACAAATTATCCTATTTTATATATATATATATATATACATATACATATACATATACATATACATATATGTATATACATATACATATACATATATATATACATACACACACACACACACACACACACACACACACACACACACACACACATATATATATTTTGAAGATGAATATATTTGATTAATATTTTACACTTCTTGTGGCTATCAGGGCTTATTGCAGCATTGGGGTTTCTTCAGGATGTGTGCATTTGTCTAATGTTTTACACTTCATATGACTAGTAGGTTTATCTAGCCATCTAATTTGAAAACAATATTACTTTTTTAGAATTTTTATTGGTACATGTTTGATATTACTATTTCTTGCTTACAAAATAGATTATAACTCATTTGTTAGTTTCAAGATGGTGGCAATATGGCTAGTAGGGTTTATGTGGTCATTGGGGTTTCTGATGGTGCCTTATAATTGTTTTTTAATTACAACTTGCTTTTGGTTTACAGAATTAGAGATTCTAGAGGAATTGTGTTTGTTTAGTACAAATATGTAGATGAGGCTCAGAAGACTATCAAGCATCTTGATAGTATGACGATATTTCTAGGAATGATACTTACTTTTGCTTCCATGTATTTGACTCAAATTAATGGTTTTCTCCTCTAGCTGACATTTTTTTATAAAGGTTGCAAGGTTAAGATATGCATTTCACCATGCTTGGCACCTATGGCATGTATTTCGAGATACTTTGTAATTTATCTCCCATAAGATTATTTGTGTTTGTTTGGTACAAATATGTAGATGTAGCTCAAAAGGTTGTCAAACATCTTGATGGTGTGATGATATTTCTCAGAATGATACTTACTTTTGATTCCATGCATTTGAATCAAATCAATGGTTTTCTACTCTTGCTGCCAATTTTTTTTTTTAAAATAATAATAATAATAATTATTATTATTATTATTATTATTATTATTGGAAGGGTTGTAAGGCTAAGATGTGCATTTCACCATGTTAACTTGTGTCGTGCATTTCCAGATAATCTATAATTGATCTCCTACAATAGTTTTTATGTTGAATGTTATTACACATATATATGTTATGAAACTCTACACTCCCCTGCCTCACCCGAATAAATGCAACTGGTTATTGCAAATTTTATAGATTGTATACAAAACATTACATTATATATTAAATATTTTTAGTCTGCGGCTTTGATTGTGCCTTTCCATGGCATTAGACTCTATTCTCCATTGATTCACATTCTTCCTTGCAGACACCTCTACTCTAGGATCAGTCCCTAGGGTTTGGGAAATTATTTTTCATACTTATGTAAACATTGGGATTTACATCCTTCCCACCTACTTATCTCAATCCTCAAGCCTTTGGTAAATTTTATTCACTAAAGTCCACATGTAGTAACCCTGTGGTATTAACCCTCTTGTCATTTTCTTTTTCCATTACATCTAATATTTGTGTCCTTAGTGGGTTGGAGGAATGAGACTGACAGTGTTATTTATAGAAATGGGTTATTATATGATAATGGTTCCTTAAGTATTAAATAATTGATGATCCTTTGCCTTAACCAAAATAATCTTAACTTTCATTTCTGGACTAATTTTATATCAAGTATCAAATTGCAAGAACAAACTTTAAAATGAAATAAAAATATAATCCATAATGACAATCATACCATGATCTAAATTTGTTATCAAGAATGGGTTATAAGAGACATGTATTCTCTCAAGTATCTTTATATTCCAAATTCCTCTTCTCATGCACTCAACATTACTTAATTTTGAAACAAGTGATTTAATCTAAAATAGAGATTCTAGCAAGTGATTTTATATCCCCATTTTGATTGTGTTACAAACCCTGATGAAATTAATCATACAGTTATGAAGGTTATCACAAAGAAAAATAGCAATATTCTAGAATATCTAAATTGCTCAGGAGAGGAGGGTGATCTGATGTGCCCATACACCAAAAACCATATTCCATATTCCAGCTCATACTTCCTCCCTTGGTGGTAATTTTGGTGCCCTATCTATGGTAATACATCATAGGAATCAAAATCCCTACCTTGAATAATTCAAATTCAAATGTTACACTTGTAAGAGGTATCTAGTGTGATTCTTTCTCTACGCTTATTTTTATGACTACAGTTGTTATATCACTAAAGATTGCATTTCCTAATTTGAATCTTGGGTTTAGGCTACCTTGTATGAGACTGGTTAGGGGCTTAAGGCTTGGGAAAAGTTGGGTTTGCCTTGTTTCATGTGTCAAGCCATTGGCTACATTTACAATCACCCACAAGATAAGAATGAAGGGAAACCCTTCTATGGCATGGACTATTGGGTCCAATCCCAAACATAAAAGTAGTGCCAAGATTGGTAGGGAGGGAGTTGAGGCCTACAACAATGGGGATGTGTATATTATGCACTTATATAAAAGAGATGAATCTCTGCTCAGAGCTTTGCAATGAAAACACTTGGTGTAATCAAGAAGGGTGTCCAAATGTAGAAAAGAGCTTCCTTGTCTAAGTATGGCAAGAATTATAGTAAGAATAATTTTCTTTATGTAAGAATATTGTCATCTAGCTGATCCAGTTCTCTATTCAACGGAGATTAGTCTATATTTATAATTACCACCAAATCATGTTGCTTTCTATGTTTGTTTTTACCCCTATTTTAACATGAACAAAGTATAAATATCAAGGCCACTGACCATGAAAGGTATCACCTGTGTATGGGTTGGGGAGACTACTTCCTTATAATAGTTGTATTGTTAGGACTATAAAGCCCCAATTTGGTAATTGACATATCTCTTTATTATCTAAACTCATCTCAAGTGGATCAATATGGTTTATTTATTACATTTATCTACCTTGCTACTAGCCTAGAGAAGTTGTTACCATTATTGTGGTATCTTCCTAATGGGAATAAGTTTGATTGTATGACTACTAGAATCATTGTTATCCCTCTTGTAATTATATGGGATCCTAGACTCTCTACTTGATAGTCTTTCCAAGATGCTATCCAAGATAAAGTAGTAGGCATGTTTGTTGGGCATGAAACCTTATGTGGCCTTCAGTGAGTTGTCATTATAACCTAGGAAAATAATTGCCATGTTGTATGAGATAATTTTTTTACTAGGCTCTAATAAATATAAATTTTGTGACCATGTCTTGTGGACTTTGTGATAAGGACCCTAGAAAGGATATGATGCCCCTAGGTTGTTTAAGTATGGTTTATCATGCTTTATAGACCTTCTAGTTTATGTTCCATCAGAGTAGTTTGGTTCAAGAAGACTAGATCACTCATGTTGATATATCTCTATGTATGGACAAGATATGTACTTGTAAGATGGTCACACATTTGCATATAGTGCCCTCAAGATATAACACCCTTCGGATTGACAGTTGTAGGAGTATTAGCCACTAATTTTGCATGCAATCTATCATTTGATGTCAACATTTGTGCGTCATCTTTGATGATATCACTGTCAGTTGATTTGGAATTAGTTGATTGAGTCTTGAAATGAACTCTAGTTAAATAAAAACTAAATGATATTGATATTATTATCCTATTCATTGACTATAAAAGGGGCCATGGTAGGATTTCCACAGAGTTTGATCTATTCCCCATCCAAATTGACCATCAGACCTTCATCTTGTGGTCAATGTAATTCACATTAAGTAAGTGTGATGAGTAAAACTTATTCTTGTTAAAGACCATAAATAACCACTGCATCATCTAGATGTTAGAAGCCTAAGGAAAGTGTTTTTGCATTGAGAAATACAACAATTTGTTTTTATTCTCTTAGTTGATAAACTATTGACGAGCATGCATATGGTAAAACTCAGATACATCATGAAATTTATTGAGTTGGATGGGTTAGCTAACAACTTCCCCTACATTCTTCTGATTTGATAGCTTCTTATTCTATAAAAAACCATTCTAGGAACTAAATGCAAAAATCTAAAACCAAGGAATGATAAATTTGAGTATTTATATCACATAGAAAATGAAAAATATAATATAATAATATTGCAGGATAAGTAATAGGTTAAATTCTAAGATCTTGATACAAACTTCCAAATCCCTCACTAGCAATTGCTTAAAACCTCCTTCTATAATATTCAGTACTATGGGTTTTAGACTAAAGATTATGTTCATTCTCATTACTTGGTTTAGGATGATTCATGAGGTGACTCATGGATTGAATTTGGAACGATGCCTGCATCCTCAGACTGTAACACTGATTTAACTTACTTTTGTAGCAATAAACTATCATTGCATCTACCAAGAGTGGAACTGATGACCTCATATTATCCATGTACCACATGCATTTACACCGTTATTCCCTTATAATAATAGCTCCAATAGTTCAAACTCCCTATAAATACTTGGCACTTTGTGCCCTTGTTTAATACACCATTTATTTGGCACACTCAACATATATTCAACGTGGTTGATCCTATTAAATTGATAATAATTATAACATTTTCTAAATTTGAGAATGATCTTTAGTGGTAACATTGGTAATGTTGCCCAATTCTGGCCCACATACCAAGTTTTTGCCTGGATAGAGAAGCTGAGCAGAGTTCCTAACCCATAAATGATCAAAATATGGCAAAAGCAAGCTTTGGATAACTAGACCATCATCACACATCATAAAGAAATGAACAAACCAGTTTACTTGTGCATTTTATAAGTATGATTAAGAGGCCTATCAAAGCTAAAGGATTGCATGGATATGAGGTTCTTCATGCCTTCAATATTGTATGTAAATTTTATGACTTGATGACTTGTTTGTCTCAAGATATGAGCATTCAAAGTTGAACAAGTAGAGTGGAGATGTGCATGAAGATGCCAAGTTAAAGCCTTAGGAAATAACCACTGGGTTTTAAATATTTCAAGAGATCTCTAGGGTGAATGTGCAAATGACAAGTGGAAAAATCTCAAGAGCAGAATCTAGATCCAATAGCATCTGGATGAAGCTCGAGACAATGAGTTTAGGCAGATCAATGAAACATGTTCACTCATATAAAGTAGATCTGATGATGAGTGATGGGTCAAAATATCAATGGATCTTAAAATTAAATGCATGGGTGACAAGTGTCTTAAACACATTAAACTAACAGAATATCTATGTCTCATGTTCATTTGTACAGAGAAAGATCAACGGTGCAAGCAAGGTCAATAAGTCAATAGAGCTCAAATCAAGTGTGAGGCCATCAAATGTCTAAATTTGATTGTCATGAATCAATAAGTTGATGGCCAATGAACAAAGGTGAGCCTAGGAGACTTCTAGTGAAGGTTGACAAAGTTGTTTTCGACTTAGGCAAGTAAATACATAAGAGTCGAGTTCGAAGATGAACCAGGTTAAACTAGAATGGATATTTCATGGATTGAGCATCACCATTAGAGATCCATGGAGGAAGAATAGGTCTTTTAGACCTAATACAGATAAAAGGGTGGCAATTATTATCAAAGTGAGATTTAAAAACTGACAAGCTTCATTTCATCGACATTAAGATTATAAAAAAACCAATAATTGGGATTAGTTTTCATCTATAGTAGACTTGGGTTCAGATTTCAAAGTAAGGGTAGATATTTGTGATTACGAGAAGGCATCTTATCCTTTGACATAGCTATAGCCTCAACAAATGGGTACGTGCAACTGCTTAAAGTAGACTTAGTCATGGCTATGACAGGATTCAAGATGTGAGGATTTTGTCATCATAATGAAACCAAATGGAAGATGGTGTGGAAGATCAAAGCAAAGGGATCTTGTGGTTGGAGAAAGAAGTTAGAGCATTCATTTCTATTTTAGGGCCTTTAAATATTTTCTCCAACAACAAGATCATGACTCATCATCCTCAATAGATTATTGTCTTGTAGTGCATTTATCAATCAATGAGAAGAGTTTGAAGACTATTGGAGCAAATGAAGGCTAATTTGTCGATGAAGGATCAGTCTTGATTCGATTAAAATGTGGTAAAGATTTCAAGAAAGGTGGTGACAACTCATTGATTGATATATGATTGCATGATTTTAATCTCTTTCTTTCCCTTTCCCTATATTACCCTTTTCTTTACCATTTTGTAAGCTCTCTCTGATTTTGGATTCTTAAAAAAACCCTTTGATTTTGAAGAGCAGGTGACTCTCTAAGATATTACAAGATATTCTCCTCTTTATTAGGATAAACCATGTCAAGTATTTGTAAGAACTACCTCTTGATGCAATAAAAAACTTTATTTACCTATCTCTTGCCTTGGATCAATGTTTAGTGAGTTGTGCATGATAGCATAGTGAAGGAGAATCTTCCGCATCCATTGTCCTCCTTTGTGACCTCCTTTAGGGTGTTTTTAAGCTGTTTGTAGGTTTAGATTAGTTTTCTGTCTGAACCTAGTCCATGAAACACTTATGCACTAAGCTAGATTATGAGGTTGTGTGAGCTAGCATTGTCTTCTACAGATCTAGTGTGGGTTTAAGCTTATGGGAGCTTCCCATTTTTATTTAGTGCATCACCTTTTAGCCTTCTTAGGAGCCCTTTTCCCCTTTATAACCCTTGTCCCTATGAAAACATTAGTTTAGGTGCTTCATTAGAAGGAAGGTGACCTTCTCCAGAGGTTCGGCCCTATCTAGGTTACCCACAGCTTGGGGTTATTCCAATATTGTGACTAGGAGTGGGGGAGCCTGAATAACTCCTCCACAAGGGTGCAATCTCAAGTCATAATAGTTTTTGGCATGCCTGATGAGATTTACTACATTATTCACTGGTGAAAAGTTTTGATGTTCTCTTCATCTAATTAGCCTTTGGAGGCAAGTGTTTAAACATCAATGGTGACTCTGAGCATTCATCAACTATTTTAAGCAGCCAAGGTGCCTAGTCATCATTATTCAGTATGTATCATCACTATTTTGATAGATATGCTTATTCTCTACCTCAATATCCTTCATATCATATTATAAATGTTTATGGATTCACCCCAAGTGGTTCTCAAGATTTAGTGCATCAGCCTTCTCAGGCTCAAGATGTCCCTAGTCATTCCCCAGATCGATCCATTTCAAGTTGGAAGCAAATGCTCTTAGGCTATCAAAGGTACATGATATACCTTAATACCCAAAGGGTAAATGGTCAAGATATACCTAATCATATTATTCATGACATGAGAAATGCATTATATCTAATGAAGGAAGAATGTACACCTATTGAGGGAGAAAATTAAAAAAACCTCTCAAATGAGATAATGAATATAAGTGGTTGCATTCAAAGCATCTAGGATAAGCTAATATGCCTTGAATAAAAATAGGTCCAACTCTATCAACCTTATGTATCTTCATATACACCACCTCAACCCTCATGTATGCCACCCATTATTCCCTAAGATACCATTCCAAGTGACCTTTCATGTGTTTCTCAAACCTTCCCTTCTTGGAATTCAATCCAAGAGAGCCTTCAAAGAAAGGAGACTATTATGGAGCAGTCTATTGTTGAGACCCAAATTTCCACTTATCTTCCTCAAGAATCCTCTTGTAGTTCATACCATCCCTCTTGTGCTCCTTATCTTCATGAAGCCCCTAACCACCTTCAAGAGAAGCTACTTTAAGAGAATATAGATAGGCAAATCAAAGAGTTAGAGTTGAAGATGAAGAAAGAGGAAGAGAGTCAAAATCAAGAAGAGGCAATTGGTTTTTACACATTCCCCTCATGAAAGTCAATTCAGAAAGGTTTCTAAAAAAAAGATGTGTTAGTTAAAGCAACCCAACCACTAATTCAAGAGCCAACAAAGAGACCCTTCAAAGTCCCTAGCTGGAAGGATGCTCTCATAAGCTATAAAAAAGGTGAACTTCTTCACCCTCCCACCATCTCCCTCTTAGACAAATAACCTATTCTATAAAGGATAGAGGAGGAGCTTGCAGTCATAGGTTAACCTAAAGAGGATAATGCAAGTGTCTATGATGAGGAGATCATGATAGGTAACCCACTTCATTTAGAAAGGGAAGAATCAGGTTTGGACCAATATTTTTGGCTTGGCTTTGACACTAATGAACTAGATCCTGAGGAGGACAATCTTCAAGTTGAAAATAGAGCAAACCTTGAATGGATTATTGAAGTTCCATTCTACATAGATGAAAAAGAGGATCAAAACCAGGAACTAGAGGTTGGTTCACTTCAAGATGAGTTGTCAAATGAAAGTAGCCCTAATAGATTGGAGCTAAAAGAAGGTAAATCAAACCTTGAGAAAGACAAATGTATCTTTTTGGACCTTGGTTGGTCAAATCAACCCTCATTTGAAGTTGAAAAATAAGATGAAATCTTGAGTGAGGTTGATGAAGAAGACATCTCAAGTGCTTAGGTAATGGAGTTTGATGAGCTACCACTTTATGTGATGGAGGAGGACCTTGAGTGTGAACAAAGCTTTCAATATGAGCATGTGCTTCAAGATTAAGATCCTAATCAAATAAAAATCAAATGGCATACAACAACAAGTGAAAGGGAGTTAGAGGACTTATTGGATGTCTTAAGAGGAGGTTTTGTTCCTCTCTAAGGAGACTACGATCTGATTGTGCCTGAGAGCATAATGATGGAGCAATAATGTGAGAGAGTGAGGTAAAATCTGATTGTGCCTGAGAGCATAATGATGGAGCAATAATGTGCAAGAGTGAGGTAAAATCTGATTGCTCAACATTTGTATTAACAAGAGGATGTCTTATCAAGTACCTAGCTCGATCTAAAGATGACAAGGAGGAACCATCACTTGTTGTGATTAATTCAGAGCACAAAGTTGAGCATCAAAAAGAGCCATATCAACTTGTCTATCCACTCCAAGATGCTTGTATGTCTAATCAATCAGATTGGGTAGGTGAGTTTGTTTTTGTTTTTATTCTTGGAGAAGTATATCACCAATATGTTAAATATCCATTCCTTCTCCATCTTTGGTTGGTTGCACTCAAACATGTAAATCATATTAGATTAGTAAGAAAGGGCAGTTATTTTATACAACCAATCAATGGTTTTGTATAGGTTCCATTCTAATTGGTTAGTTTAGGGTAGGTAGATTTTATGTTTTCCTCTAAGTGCCCTATGCACATTTCTTTTAGTTCTATGTTTCCCTTTCATAAGTTCCTTGGGCACAGTTATTTTATTTTTGTTCTTTATTATTTCAAGAGGAGTTATCCAGAGGGGTAGCCTTGTATCATTTCCTATTAGCTGGGAACAAAGAGAGGAGACTCCATGCCCAATGGATCAGATAAGGCAACTAGTCTAGGTTCTCAAGAATATTAGGCATGCTTCCTTGTGAGTCACTAAAGATGTTGGCTAATTTTGGCCCACATACCAAGCTTCTACCTGGATAGAGAAGTTGAGTAGAGTTTTTGAACCATAAATGATCAAAAGATGGCAAAATCAAGCTTTGAAGAGCCAGACCATCATCGATTGTCACAAAAAAATGAATAGACCATTTTTCTTATGCATTTTATAAGTATTCTCAAGAGGCTTCTCAAATCCAAAGGATTGCATGGATATGAATCTCTTCATGCCTTGAACATTCTCTACAAATTTTATGACTTGATGAGTTTTTGTCTCAAGACATCAACATTTAAAGTTGAACAAGTAGTGTGGAAATGTGCATGGGGACGTCAAGTTAAAGCCTTGAGAAACAACCATTAGGTTTAAAAAATTTCAAAGGATCTCTAGGATGAATGCCCAAATGACAAGTGGTGTAATCTCAGGATTAGAATCTAGATCCAACTGCATCTGAATGAAGCTTGAGTTAGTGGGTTCAGGCAGATCAATAAAGTGAATTCACTCATATAAAGCAGATCTGATGATGAGTGGTGGGTCAAAAGGGTAGCAGATCCTAAAAGCAAATGCATGAGTGAGAAGTGTCTTAAGTACGTTAAACTAGTATAAGATCTATGGCTCGTATTAATTTTAACAAATAAAGATTAACGGGATGATCAAGTTCAGTAAGTCAATAGAACACAGATCAAGCATGAGACCACCAAGTGTCTAAATTTGATAGTCTTGAATCAATAAGTCAACAGCTAATGAACAAAGGCAAGCCCAAGAGACTTTCAATGGAGGTTGATGAAGTTATTTTTGACCCAAATAAGTAAATGCATAAGAGCTAAGTGCGAAGATGATCCAGGTTGAACTACAATGGATATTTCAAGGATCAAGCATCACCATTAGATCTCTATGAAGGTAGAATAGGTCTTTTAGACCTAATACAAACAAAAGGGTGGTAGTTATTATCGAAGCAAGATCAAACACCTGGTGAGCTTCATTTCATCAACATTAAGACTATAGTAAAACCAATAATTGGGATTGGTTTTCATCTATAGTAGACCTGGGTTTTGATTTGAAAGTAAGGGTAGATATTTGAGATTATGAAAAGGCATATCATCCTTTGATATAGCTATAGCCTCAACAAACATGTACTTGTATTCGCTTAAAACAAACTTAATCATGGCTATGTCAGGATTCAAGATATAGAGATTCTGTCATCACAATGACACCAAGTGGAAGATGGCATGGAAGATCAAAGCAAAAGGATCTGATGGTTAAAGAAAGCAGTTGGAGCATTCATTTCTATTTTAGAGCCTTTAAAGATTTTCTCCAATAACAAGATCATGACTCATCATCCTTAACATATTCTTGTCTTCTAGTGCATTTCTCTAGTCAATGAAAAGAGTTTGAAGACTATTGGAGCAAATGAAGATTAATTTGTTAATGAAGGATCAGTCCTGATTGGATTAAAATGTGGCATAAATTTTTAAGAAAGGTGGTGATAGCTCATTGATTGATTTTTGGATGCATGTTCTTCCTCTATTTCTTTTTTTTTCCATTTTGTAAGATCTCTATGATTTTGTATTCCCATAAGGACTCTTTGATTTTAAAAATCAAGAGACTCTCTGAGATATTTCAAGATATTCTCTTATTGATTAAGCTAAACCCTATCAAATATTTGTAAGCACTACCTCTTGATGCAATAAAAGACTTTCTTTACCTATATCTTGCCTTGGATCAATGTTTAATGAGTTGTGCATGATGGCATAGTGAAGGAGAATCTTCCTCATCCATTATCCTCCTTTATGACCTCTAAGGTGTTTTCAAGTTGTTTGCAAGTCTGGATCAGTGTTCTTCCTGAACAAAATCCATGAAACACTTATGTACTGATCTAGATTATGAGGTTGTGTGAGCTAGCATTGTATTCTAAAAATCTAGTGTGGGATCAAGCTTATGGGAGTTTCCCATTTTTATTTGGTGCATCACCTTTTAGCCATCTTATGAGCCATTTTACCCTTTCTAACCCTTTTCCTTGTGACAACATTAGTTTAGGTTATTCATCAGAAGAAAGCTGACCTTTTTCAAAGGTTCAACCCCATCATAGGTTACCCATAGTTTGGGGCTATCCTAATATTGTGATTGGGAGTGGGAGGGCCTGAATAACTCTTCCACAAGGGTTCAACCTCAAGTCATAGCAAGTAGTATATTAGTGATGATAGTTTTAGAATGGTTTAAAATAATTTGTAATCAACTCATCAAACTTTGCAAAGAAGACACATAAATAATGATATTAATTATTTTGACAGTCATCCTCAAAAAATAAGACTCTTTACACTAAATGTGCCATACTTGTGTAGTATTTTATTGCTCTAAATATGTCATTTTTACAACCTTTAGATTGTGATACATTTGTATTGATTATGTCATACATAAAACTACCAAATCAAAGACATTAATGGTTATTATACAAAACATGTTAACACTAGATATGTCATGTTTATTTGGAAGTTACAACAATGAATTGAAAGTGTTATTCACATTTTTCATGCACATAATCTCTTTCACCTTTTCTCATTTGTGTTGGATTAATTTGTTTATTTTTTCCAAGTTGGAGCTATTTTTAAATTGGATGATGAATAAAATTATAGAGATGAGTTTAATGAAAAAGATGATTTGTTTTATGAATGATATAACAAAATAACATAGGTGATCTCAAGTAATGTTCACTGTCCTTAATTAATATTTTAAATCCAAATCTTTAAACTACAAGCAAGATATACTTTTGATTGAGCAAGACAAGAAGAAATAAGAAAAGCAGTATAGCTTCTACTGATAATACTTTTCTCTTAGAAAAGATCTAAATGTTGTTCATTCAAAGATATTTGTTTTCAGCATGAATAAACCATATAATAATTTAAATAAGATAATTTTATGACATGCAGTATGTACTCTTGAAATATTCAAAATCAAATTACAAGTAAGATCTTTTGTTCTATCATTTCACATATCTAGAGCATGATGACAAGAAATTGTGTGAAGGATTACATATGTTCAACCCTAAATTAAGATGGGTCAATATAGTATAGGGTTAAAAATATATAAATGAATAAGCATAAGGGTGATAAACATATCTATAGTAAGCCAATAAAATGGTTTTTATTCATTTAAGTGTGAATGATTCTATGTGTTTAACCCTAAATTGAGATGGGTTAATATAGTATAGGGTTAAGAATATATAAGTAAATAATCACAAGAGTGATAAATAGATCTATAGTAGAGCAATTAATTTGTAAACTCAAATAAATAATATTTTGTAACATCACCACTGGGATCTACCTAGAAACACATGATTTTTTTAAAAATTTATACACATATACTTAAAATAGATTACACCAAGAAAGTCTAGTCAAAGATCCTATAAAATGCTCTAAGTGTGATAATTGTAAATGAAGTATATTACATCATACATCACTGATCACTAACATCATAAGAAACCCACCATAAGACAAATATAGAAAGTAATTACAATTAATCAGCCATGACTGATACATGCCTACAACCATTATTGTCAATGTACACTGAATTAGTAATTATAGCTCATCATGATAATGTTTCAATAATAAATATAATACAATTACAATATACATATATAAGATACATGGCTCGATAAAGCACAAGTTCCCCAGACTCTAGTATCTGTGATAATCTCAAGTGTCATCTCAAAAGTAGTATTGAAGTGGGAAAGGAGAGTATCATACAAGTGCTTTTTCACATAAACCACAGACCAACAATCCCGTACACTAATACCATCAGGGAATGGTCCTCCCTTCATAGATGAGTAGACAGTGATGGCACGAGAATCCAAAAAGACAAGCTAGTACCCGTGTGCTATATGATTTCTAAAACTAAACATGCAGTGTATAATAGAAACTTGTTCTATTGCAAGATATTGCACAAACATGTAAATCATACTCATGAAATGACAATGTCTCACTAAACATTTACTAGCCAAAGTTTATAATAATAAATAATGATGTAAGGATCAGTTAATTTTATACACACCACTTGATTGGATTACCTTCATTTAGCATTATGATGCTAGTAAGCTAGTGAAATTTTACTCACTACTTACTACTAATGCGAGATGTGACTGACATAGTATAACTAAGAGATTCATATGGACTACTATTATGAATTCAAAGAGCTGAATTCAAAAACAAGTAGTGCATAGAGAATTTCAATATCATAAATAATAATATTCTGCTCTATTTCTCATTAATCTAAATCTATGATAAAACATCTAAGACATAAAACATATTTATAAGAATATTATTCCTATAATTCTCCCCTATTTTCTCTCATCTGAATCCTATAATTAAGCAAAACTATTATGATATATTATTATAACCTATTAACAATATATCTTAACAATAATATAGTATTACTGTATTAACCATACAGTTACACACTAACTAGTTACTATTTACCTTTTGGTAAATATCAAACGTACCATTTATCTCTCGATAAATACTCATATTCACTAATGTAAAATCTATATTTCCTAACATTCCTCCCCATAGTTATTACATGGTGCAAAAACATTCACACTCTTATTTGCAGTATGCTTACCCACTATAGCATGCCCTATTTGACTCATGACCTTGATACAAAGAGAGCCTCACTCCTCCCATGGTTTTACAAGTTTACCACAAACCTTGACATGAAAAGGAACAACATCTAACTCCTAGAATTGACATGAACATAACTATATTTCACTGCATACTCATAGGTCAGCATATTATTGATGCAATCTTGATGCACATGACCACTATATGAGAAGGAATACATCTCACATTTACTTTATGTGACTGCAATAGACATGTCACTGAGGGTCATATCCATAAAGAAGTAAGTTAGTTGTGCGATCTCTGTAGTAGTTGCTCTCTTAATTATTGCTAAAACACTATTCACCTTTTGTGGTTTTCTAGATCTCTACCACAAACCCTTTCAAGATCCATGAACTAACTTAAATTGGTGCTTTCTATCATTTCAAAAAAAATTCGCATCAGGGAATCATGTTTGAAATTTGCACACAAATTATATTACATGAATAGGCATATTCTTTTGTCCTTATTTTGAAATCACATAGTGAAAATAAAAAATTACACAACACAAAATGTCACCATATTATTAGGGTGGTCCCATCATTAATGGCTGATGAGAGGTCGTTAAAAGACCTTCTTCCATGTATCCTCCAACCTCTAGTTGATGATGTTGTTTAATCAACTGATGATTTTTTTTTAAAATAATGTCTGTACTAACGTGCTGTCAGATGTTGCCATTTTCTTGGTTGAGTATCCTCTAGTTCGGCATCTCCTTCATATCCTATTTTAAATTTTTTTCAGCTTTTGATGTCTTGGTATTGATAGTTTGGATGTTGGTTTCCATCGATAATGCATCCATAAGGAAAAATTGTTTTACAATGACCCATTTTAAAATATTATATCATTTTTGACACATTTGACTCAAGACATCAGGTTCGCCCGATAATGTGTCCTTTACAAGGATGGATTTTTTGACTTGAATTTTTTGACATGTTAAAATGACATTAATGACTTATTATTATTTTTGACTCATGACACCACTTTATTTGGATAACACTATTATTTGAACAACAAACTTTCTATCCTAGATATTCTATAATGACTTAATAACTATAGACCACTAAATGACTTACATAAGTCTCTTGAATCACAAATTAAAACTCTATACAACTCAAAACTTATTACAAACTGAAAAAATTTAAATAATTAGACTTAAAACTAATAAACATAAAATAAAACCTTGTTGATTGTTGAAACCGCGTGGGAAGAATTTTACCTCAGCAAAAACAATGATGCAATAAGTATCTCGATGCATGCAAACTTGTCACTTTGTGAATATTTAATGCATCAATAACTCAACTGAAACTAAATGGGGACTTGTCACCATGTATATTCACCATTATAGAGATTGTATAGATCATTGTCTACATACATAAATTGTTGGATGAGATGGTTGCATACATGAATATGGTAGTTACATTATAAACTCTTGTAGATTATGTATGATGAAGAGCTAGTTGTTATTATGTAAGTTGGTGGGATTTGATGGAATCGTCCATAAAATTATCCAATGCTATCAAAGAATCACATGAAACTGAATGCAACCAAACAATTTCCAAGGCGGAAGATAGAATAAGCAACTTCAAAAGTGAACACTTAGATCTGGAGTTTAATTTAATGCAACTATAAATAATGTGGTCGATAAGTATCACTTTAGATCTAGCAGAGGGCGTAACACTCACAAGTAGATGATGAAAATTCAATCGATGCATGAGTATTGATGTAATATATTTTGATTGAATTGAACTCTCCACATGTATATGCCAATCAATATTAAAATAGCAATGCAAAAATTTGTTATCTGATCTATGCATTTAAATATTTCTCCTTCACATTGTTTGAACACTGATGAGTCTTCTTCCATGTGTCAAGACTAAAATTAGAATATGCTAGAGCAATACATAAATAAAAAATAAATAAAACCTAAACTACCCACAAATTCAGAGTAGAAGAATTTACATGGGATGGGGTAATATAGAAGAACTAACACTACCCCTTTCTCACATCAAAAATCCATTTTCACACAATCCTCTCACTATCCATGCTCTGATACCACTGTTATGAATTCAAAGAGCTAAATTTAGAAACAAGCAGTGCACAGAGAATTTCAATTTCACAAACAATAATTTTCTGCTCTATTTCTCATTAATATGAATCTATGATAAAACATCTAGGACATTACACATATTTATAGGAATATTATTCCTACAACTTCTCCCCTATTTCTCTCACTCAAATCCTATAATTAAGCAAACTTATTATGATATATTGTTATAACCTATTAACAATATATCTTAACAATAATATAATCTAATTAGTACAATCTTATCATATTAATCAGATGGTTACACACTAACTAATTACTATTTACCTTTCGATAAATATCAAACTTACTATTTACCTCTTAGTAAATACTCAGATTCACTAATGTAAAAACTAGATTTCCTAACATTCACCCCCATAGTTTTTACATGGTGCAAAAACATTCACACTCTTATCTACAATATGCTCACGCACTGTAGCATGCCCTATTTGGCTCATGACCTTGATACAAAGAGAGCCTCACACCTCCCATGGTTTTACAGGTTTATCCCAAACCTTAACATGAACATGAACATCATCTACCTCCAAGAATTGACATGAAAAAAATTGTATGCCATCATATATTCATAGGTTTGCATACTACTGACACAATTTTGCTGCACATGACCACTATATGCAAAGGAACAGATCTCACATTTACTTTATATGACCACAATAGATGTGTCACTGAGGGTCATCTCCATAAATAAGTAAAGTATTCACGTGATCTCTGTAGTAGCTATTCACCTAAATGTTGTCAAAACATTGTTCACCTCCTGTGGTTTTCTGAATCTCTACCACAAATCCTTTCAAGATCTATGAACTGACTTACATTGGTATTTTTTGTCTTTTCACAATTTTTTCACATCAAGGAATCATGTTTGGAATTTGCACACAAATTACATTACATGAATAGGCATATTATTTTGTTCTTATTTTGAAATCGCATAACAAAAATGAAAAATTACACCACATAAAATGTCACCATATCATTGGTGTGGCCCCGTCGTCGACAACTAGTTAGATGTCATTGAAAGACCTCCTTCCTCTGTGTATCCTCCAACCTCCAATTGATGAAGTTGTTGAATCAGCTGATGAAAATTTATTTTATAAATACTATCTATATTGACGTGCTATCAGACTTTTCCTTTTCTTGATTGAGCATCCTACATTTTGACGTCTCCTTCATATCTTGTTTTAAAATTCTTTTGAATTATGATGTCTTGGTATTATATAGTTTGGATGTCAATTTTCACCAATAATGCATCTGTAAGGCAAAATTGTTTTACAATTTTTTTAACAATGACCCATTTTAAAATATTTTATCATTTTTGACACATTTGACTGAAGACCTCAGGTTCGCTCGATGATATGTCCTTTACAAGGATGGATTTTTTAACTTGACTTTTTTGACATATTAAAATGACATAAATGACTTATTATTATTTTTGACTCATGACACTACTTTATTTATATAACACTATTATTTGAACAAAAAACTTTCTATCTTAAATAAGCTATAATGGCTTAATAACTATAGACCACTAAATGACTTACACAAGTCTTTTGACTCACAAATTAAAAATCTATATGACTCAAAACTTATTACAAATTGACAAAATTTAAATTGTAAGACTTAAAACTAATAAACATAAAATAAAACCTTGTTCACTATTGAAACAGTGTGGGAAGAATTTTACCTCAAAAAAAATAATGATACAAGAAGTATCTCAACGCATGCAAGCTTGTCACTTTGTGAAGATTTAATGCATCCATAACTATAGTCATATAAATGTAAAAATTGGTAACTTGAGCATGACTAAGGACACCTAACCCATAGGTCCCTCTTGATTGCTTTCATGACCCTTGTAGGCTTATTTTCATTGATTCTTAGTCATTTGTAGCCTTCCAGACTTGACCCTAGTTGATTCAAGACCCTCTTTTCATGACCAATCCATCCCCCCAAGTCCCATCTGCCTAGGATAATAGCATCCAACTAGGATAGGAGCACTGATGCCACTGATATCTACTTTCAGTGTTGTTGTCGAAGCTCAATTTTGTCCTTAATAGTCAATTTATTCTAGTTCCTCATCCTTCTCTTTATTGGCCTAACGTGAGCAAATTTAATCCATGACCAATAGATCCCAATAAAATCCCATTCAAAGATCATTTGGAGAGGGTTGGAAAATATCACTCAAGCAAGTAAGAATACAAGCAAGACCACTCAAGCAATCTTCCTTATTCTTTGCATATAACCAGTCTATACACTTTCCAACCAATTCAAGTATTTACACCAGCCCCTAGTCATCTCAAGCACACCTAGTTTTTGCATTTCTTACATTTTTATTTACTATTACACCAAACACTCTTAAAGGGAGAATTGCATATGGCTTGATCCCTCCTCAGAGTATTGGTATGTAGGCAGTGTACCCATACATAGGGTGTGAATCACGTCTAGTGCATCTTACACACACTAAACCATTTTCCCTATCTACCAAAGTTTATATTCAAGTGCATAGAAGACACATACATATAAAATGAACTCGATAAGGATTTTTATCAACAATGAGGCTCTAAAATTTGGTACACAAGCTCACACTGACCAGGTGAACAAAACCCAGAAAGCTTAGATCTTCAGGACAAAAGCATTAGGGAAGGACCACAATGCCGATGCCACTCGTGTGCACTTTCGATGCTCTTATCCATTAAGAAAATGAAATACATAATCTTTTTTGTGATATTGTCTCAAGCCTGCACACAAATTTTTGGACCCTGTCTCAGTTAGATCAACACAAAATAAGATAAGTTTAATTTTCTCTCTCTCACTACTATTTTTAAAAAAGCTATAATTATAAATAAATTTCACAAATCAGTAGTTTTAATTTGGAATATTATTTACTGATTTTCTCTTACCGAGACCCTTTTATTATTTAAAAATTAAACACTAATTTCCCCAAAAAGAATAAAATATATGGTGAACCCGACTTACTTTGAATTGCTCATAAAAACCCTAAAAACCCTAGGGTAAATTCTTAGCTGATTTTTCCCATAAATTTTTGAATTTTTTTTAATATTTTAAGCAAAAATTCATCCCAAATTTTAAAATTTAGTTGTAAATTTTAAAATAATTGTATTTCAAACCCTAGTTACATCGACTGACTCCTAGTAATTTTCCAATCATTTTCTAAATTTTTAGTTGCATATTAAAATCAGAAAATCACTTCAAATTTTAAAAATTCATAGTAATTTTTAAAATATATATTCAAAACCCTAGTTGCATCTACTAGGTCCTATTAAATCACTAATTTTTCAATAAATTTATGCTTTTTTAGTTGCATATTTTATTTAGAAGTTCACTTTCAATTTCAAAATTCCATAGTATATTTTTAAAATAATTATATATCAAACCCTAGTTGCATATACTAAGTCCCATTACTTCTTGAGATATCACTTTACATGTTTGTGAGCTTCATATCCTTTTTATGAAATTTCTAGTTAACTATTTTTAGAATTTTACATTTTCTATATTCAATATTTTCTTTATATCACAATTTGTCTATCACAAATTTTCACAAAAAATTCAATCAATTTTTAATTTATTTTCCTACCTTACCAATTGTCCAATATACCGATTTTGACGAAACTGATAAAAGGGAACTCCAAAAACTATTAACTAAACACCTTGACATGCAAGATGACATGTTTAAAATACTACAAGAAGAACAAAAAATAATTAATAATGGTCAATCTTCTCAAACCACAGAGCAACCAATTGTAAATGACACTATAAGGGCAACTATGTCTCAACAACCCCCTATAACAACCCAACCTACCTCTATGCCACCAATTACAGCTAGTACATCCCTATCTCCTGATATGGTAGCCCTTGTGCAAGAGATAAGATCTCTTCAATCTAAGGGGCTATATATTGAGCAAGGTATCACTAGACATACGCAAACTTTGGATTCTTTCGCTCTTTTACATCAACCATTGGCATGTCACATTGCTTCTACACCCTTGTCACAAGGTTTTGTTCAACCCAAGCTTACTTTATATGATGACAAGGGTGATCCAAAGACACATTTGAGAGATTTTCACATAGCATGCTTGGACTATGTAGCTAACGATTGGCTACTTACAAGTTATTTCCATGAAGCCTAAAGGATTATGCTTTACAATGGTTCTATAGTTTACCGAATCAGTCGATTAATGCATTCAATCCTTTAGCTGACATGTTCCTAGCTCATTTTAGAATTAACATTGGTGACAAGGTTTCATATGCTCAAGTTGCATAACAGAAACAAAGGTCGAATGAGCATCTCATTAATTATGTTCTTTGATATAAGACTATCTTGGCTAAGATGACTAGCCCCATGGTTGATCAAGAGTTACAGGATCTCTTCAAACACAGTCTTCTACCAGCTTTGTATAAATCAATTATGTTGATTTTTTTTTCTTACTTCGCTGAATTGTGTCACACACTAAAGGAAAGAGAAGTCAAGTTAATTTTAATGGGCAAACTCAAATACAAAAGTATCTCAGACACAATAAATAAGAGTAACAACAAAGTCCCACACAAATTAAAGGTCAATGATAATAAGAGTCGAATCAACTTACAGTTAATGTAGCTTCAGAGCCCCCTCAATGAGTGGTTTTAATAGCACCTCCTCAGCATATATTTACCAATCTACCAGTTTCTCCAGTCAGAGTTTTACAACAACTATTAGATGGTAACATCATATCTCTCCCTCTTATTTGGGAAGTTAACCCAACAAAGCCTCTTCCATAGGGATATGATCAGCATGCATTTTGCAAGTTTCACATGGCACTAGGCCATACAACATATAGATGCATCAGTTTAAGACACAAGATACAAGATTTAATAGATGGTAGTTATATTGATCTTGGCACTTCAGTTGAGCCTCCTCAGGCAAAGTAAACATAGGATAAAGCGTTGTAAATATTTTTAGATCTTTTTCCACAAAATTTCAAACAGGGGATAGGGGACACATTTAGGGTTCACCATGCATATCATTCACATCCACTACTAGATACATATAGGGCAACTTTAGTTGAGACACATCCTTTGAGTAAAATGATTGGTGTATACAATTTTAGAGTTATAGCTAGACCTTTCATCTCCTTCTCAGAGCAAGAGATCATCGAGGATGATTCGGATTATCATGCACTCTTTATCATAGGTTACATTCATAATCATCCTATTCATAGTGTTCATATTGATAATGGATATAGTGTAAACATGTGCACTGTGATATTACTACAACATTTAGGATATTCAAAAATAAGATATTACCTCGATAGACACAATTATTAATGGATTTAGTAGGCACATGTAAAGTTCATTGGGTGAGATTGTACTTCCTTTACAGGTTGGTCCAACACACATGGCCACACCATTCACTATTGTTCCTAGTGTAGGGGTTTTTGACATATTATTTGGTCAATAGTGGATTTAAAAACTTTGAGTAGTACCTTTTATAGTTCACATATGCATAAAATTCATTCACACTAATCAAGTTGTTATAGTTGGTGGAGTTCCATATGAGTTACCACTCCCCACTTTAGAATCATATACTATTTTGTAGTCACCATTTTTAGTTCTGCCACTAGTTATAGTTCTTCCTCTAGTTCTTATTCAGACACAATTGAGGCATCTATCGCCAGCATGGAGAGTCCATACACCTCCATAGCTTTAGGATTCTAGATAGCTTCTAGCTATAGTGTTCACACCCCAGGTAGTATCATTGAGATCTCATGCATATACTCACAAATCACATGTTTAGAGAGATTTTTATACTACCAGATGGGTCCTTAAGAACCCTATAGTTTCATCCACTTCTCAGAGTCACTAGAGAACTGCACACTCAGTTTCTACTTTAGATATTTCATAGTATTTATAGCATATACAGATCTTAGAACCATAGTCTCAACATTTCCATTATGTTCCATGATCACACACGATTCCTCTCCTTGATACAACAAACCATGATAGAGAGTCTCTTATGAGACTCATTAGTTAGTATCATCCTTTCCTAGCTTACCTGTACATAGTTTCTTATGCTCACTTGTACATAGCTTTAAAAACTTTCAAAAAAAATCCAAAAAAACATCCACATATGTTAAAAACACCAATTTTTTTTTGATTGTATGCATCATCCATGCTTTATATTGTTAATACTATGATATGACTTACATTTGTTGTTTCATGCTATTGTATGTCGATTTATCTACATTACCATGCTTCACTTAATCTTCTTTAAGTGTGTGTAGTGACATCTAGGTACTTGATTACTTCAATCTACCTATTGAGGAGGTATCTTACTTATATATTCGAGACACACATCGATATACATACCCATTGGAGGCATCTTCTATATGACTACACAATCCATGTTATTTCATTCCTACACCACACACTCTAAGTTATCATGTTGATGTACATTATCTACTAGCTTACATAGATTACTTTATCAACATATCATTATCATCTAGCACTTATGTATTTATTAGCATATACCTAGTCTTGTACTAATATGTCTTGCATATATTCACTTCTTGTGTTGATTAGTTAGATGCATTTGTAATTCTAGTTTCTTATATGCTTTCTTTTTTGGCTTAGCATTAGCTTGATTTGATTGCATTTCTTAGTTTCTATTTGTCTTTTGTATGTGCCTTCAGAAATTTGCCAATATTCTTTGCTTATATTAATATGTGTGCCTTAGGACATTTGCCAATGTCTTTTGCCTGTACTTCTCTATGTGATTGTGGCTTTCACACTAATTTTCTTATGTCAATTGTATATGTATGTGGCATTTGAACATGCCTTGTATGCTTATTTTCTAGTTTGAGTAGCATGTGCCTATGTCTCTTATTTGTGTGGCCCCTTGGCCACCCTTGTATGCTTCTGGCTTCTTACTTTGTGTATTTGTTGCTTGATTACTTTCGATTGTTTACAATGTCACAATCCAAATTATGCATTATCTTGCTTCTTAGATGCCATGATGGACATCATGTTCCATCCCTCCCTAATAAATAACAACTAACATTTCTAGTTTTAATTCAATTCTAGTACATTTCACATGTTATTACATTGTTATATCTATATAGGCATACCCCTGTTGATCTAACAATCTCTCAATACAAACCATGCTATACCTTGAGATATCTTATCAATTATAATTTGTATATCATATATTTTACAACATAACACACTTATAAGGCTCTTTCATCACAGGATAGTCATTGTAGGGTATCCATTCCTACCCTTAGAAGAGGGAGAAACAGATAGGGGTTTTTGTTATAGAGATCAAAGCTCCTATTGGTCAAAAAAATCTAGTTTCAGAACATCTAAAATAGTAACCAAACATCAAACCAGTCAGAGCAGACTAGGCAGATAGTCAAGAATCTAGAATAGTCATCAGATTTGGGTCAAGATAATAGTGTTGAGACTGGACTATAGCATCGATGGCACTGTTGTCCATTTCCAGCACTCCTATCTAAATAGTAGAAAAACTAGATTTTCCAGAAGAAGGCAGAAAGATAAGTTCAATTACAATTTTGTCAACTATAGTTCAAACCAAAATCAATAGTTTTAGAATAGTTTTCTCAGAGGATCTAGATTTAGAGGGCATCATACGCAACATGATGGATATCACTTCAAGTTTTAGATAGGTTAGTTGGTATAACTTCAAGATTAGAATCCATCTTTTAGACACCAGTGATTGGGGGCAATGTGTGTGGCATATTTGTTTTCATTCTTTTTGAGTTCAGCATTACCCAAGCATTCTCAACAGTTACATGCCTCACTCTATTTATAGGTGTTTGGTATCATTTTTAGTTTGGCTTTCATACAAACCTAACTTTCAAGTTCTTGAGGTCTCGAGTGGCTTCCACATAAGCTAGATTCTTAGTTTCAGAGTGGCTTTCATACAAGCTTAATATTCATCTTTTAGAATGGCCAAGAGTGGCCTAGTTTTTAGCATATATTCATCTATCCATGATAACATTATCAGATCATAGTACATTCATGAGCTTCAGGATCCATCTCATATGACACACATTCTATATCGGTATCAATTTATAGCTTCACTTCATGAGGCAACGATGGAGCCAAAGGTCTAGCTAGCCTTTGTATTCTTGAGCCACCTATTCAAAGGGATTAAACACATAGTCCAAATATCAATCAACACATGTAAGATCATCTAGCTTCACTTAATAGGCAATGATGGATCCAAATTTTTAGCTAGCCTTTATATTCTTGAGCCACCTATTCAGAGGGATTGGATATATAATCAAAACATCGATCAACACATGCAGGATCATCTAGCTTCACTTAGTAGGTGATGATGGAGCCAAAGGGCTAGCCTTTACATTCTTGAGCCACTCTCAGAGAATTGATCACTCAGATCCATTTGTTATTTACTCTTGGTTTATCACACATCTAGTATTACTCATCATCACTCAGTATCACAATAGATTTACACTTCATAGCATGCTCTCTATGCACACCCAACATCACACAACTTCATGGGCTTCACCCTTGCAGGTAAGTTCAGGTACACTTTCTATTTTTATTTTATCCTATTATTTCACTTTGTTGCATTAGTAAAATAAAGAAGTGGGAAATTTAGTCATATAAAATGCAAAAATTGGTAACTTAAACATGACTAATGACACCCAACCCATAGATTACTCTTGCTTGCTCTCATGACCTTCATAGACTTATTTTCACTAATTCATAATCATTCATAGCCTTCCAAACTTGACCCTAGCTGATCCAAGACCCTCTTTTCATGACCAATCCATCCCCCCAAGTCTCGTCTATCTATGGCCCCAATGATCAATTTCTTTTGGTTCTTCATTATTCTCCTTATCGACCTCACACGAGCAAATTCAATCCATGACCAATAGATCCTTACTAAAGCCTATTAAAAGATCATTTGGAGAGCGTTGGTAAATATTACTCAAGCAAGTAAGAATACAAGCAAGAATATAAGCAAGACCACTCAATCAATCTTCCCTATTCTATGCATACAACTAGTCTATACACTTTCAAGCCAATTCAAGTCTTTACACCAGCCCCTAGTCATCTCAAGCACACCTAATTTTTGCATTTTTTGTATTTTCATTCACTATTGCACCAAACACTCTTAAAAGAAGAACTACTTATGTCTTGATCCCTCCTCAAAATATTGGTATGTAGGCAACATGCCCCTGCACGGAGTGTGAAGCACGTCCAGTGCATCTTACACACACTAACACCTTTTCTCTATTTGCTAAAGCTTCTATTCAAGTGCATAAAAGACATATACATAGAAAATCAAATCTATAAGGAGTTTTTTTGATAAAAAGACTCCAAATTTTAGTACGTAGGCTCACACTGACTAGGTGAACAAAACCCATAAAGCTTAGATCTTCAAGACAATAGCATCAGGGAAGGACTACAGTGTTGGTGCCACTCGTGTCCACTTTCAATGCTCCTATCTAATTAGAAAATAAAAGTCAGAATCCTATTTGTGATAGTGTCTCAAACCTACACACAAATTTTTAGACCCTATCTCAGTTGAATCCGCACAAAATAAGATAAGTTTAATTTTCTCTCTCTCACTACTATTTTTAGAAAAGCTATAATTACAAATAAATTTCACAAATCAGTAGCTTTAATTTGAAATATTATTTACTAATTTTATCTTACTCAGACCCTTTTATTATTTAGAAATTAAACACTAATTTCTCCAAAAATAATAAAATAATAACTCTACTGCAACTAAATGGGGACTTGTCACCATGTATATTCACTGTGATAGAGACTATATAGCTCACTGTCTACATGCACAAATAATTAGATGAGATGGTTACATGTATGAATATGGTAGTTACATTGTAGACTCTCATAGATTGTGTATGATGAAGAGCTGGTTGTTACTATGTAATTTGATGGAACCATCCATAGAATTATCCAATGCTATCAAAGATTCACATGAAACTGAATGCAACCAAATAATTTCCAAGGTGGAAGATAGAAGTAGCCTCAAAAGTGAACTCTTAGATCTGGAGTTTAATTTGATGCAACTGTAAACAATGTGGCTGATATGTATCACTTCAGATCTGGCAAACGTCGTAACACTCACAAATGGATGATGAAAAGTCAATAGATGCACGAGTATTGATGTAATATATTTTTATTGAATCAAACTCTTCACATGTATATACCAATCAATATTAAAATAGCAATGCAAAAACTTGTTATCTAATCTGTGCACTTAAATATTTCTCCTTCATAGTTCTTAAACACTAATGAATCTTCTTCTATGTGTCGAGATTGAAATCAGAATATGCTAGAACAATACACGAATAAAAAATAAATAAAACTTAAACTACCCACAAATTCAGAGTAGAAGAATTTACATGGGACGGGGCAATACAAAAGAACTAACATTGCCCCTTTCTCATATCAAAAATCCATTTTCGTACAATCCTCTCATTATCTCTGCTCTGATACCATTGTTACGAATTTAAAAAACTGAATTTAGAAATAAAAAGTGCATAGAGAATTTCAATTTTACAAACAATAATATTCATCTTTATTTCTCATTAATCTGAATCTATGATAAAACATCCAAGACATTACACATATTTATAGGAATATAATTCCTATAACTTATCTCCTATTTTCTCTCATCTAAATCCTATAATTAAGCAAACCTATTATGATATATTGTTATAACCTATTAACAATATATCTTAACAATAATATAATCTAACTAATATAATCTTACCGTATTAACCATACGATTGCACACTAACTAATTACTATTTACCTTTCGATAAATATTAAACTTACTATTTACCTCTCGATAAATACTCAGATTCACTAATGTAAAAGCTAGATTTCCTAACAACTACATCCTATTAACAATATTATCACATAATATGCCTAGTACAAGATAATCTAACAACATACATTTATTCCATCAAATATATGAATGAATTTCACAGATATATCTATCCCATAATAAAAATATTAAGCAAACAAGTTCAAATTATACTACCTGAGTATAATATATATTAGGTTGCACACTCTATGTTTCATAAGCAGACACAATATAATATTCTCTACTAACTGTCATAAGGCATGCCATTCTTAGAAATATTCAACATACAAACATTTAATCCATCAAATGTATGAATGAATCTAGACATATTAATTATAGTTTGTACCACCTAGGGATAACATACGTTTAGACTAGTTTTTAAATAAAATACTTTCTATGACATCCCATAATATCATAGTTCATTGCACATGATCACGCCACTTAGTCATGAATAATCAGGTTTATAATTTTAAAAATCAAATATCTATAATCTAAAATATTAGATAAACAAGTATAGTTTATATCAACCAAGTATATCCTATGTTTAAACTACATACTAGCAATCAAAAGAAATATAATTTATAGGCACACATCATGATGCATTAATAAATGTTATACACACACACACACACACACACACACACACACACACACTTGTTCCTTTAGATCTACTCACAATATGTATTGATCACCAGTTTTTATTAATCAACATCTATGTGTACACATCAGAGGATCAATACTCAAAATTATGTTAATACATCTATTAATGTTTATAATAAAAAGAATGAAATAATAGATTATGATAGTAGAAAGTATATCTTCACATACATTTAAGTATGCAATATAAATACATAACATCAATGGGTGTGTTAGGTCATATATCTAAGCTTATAACTAACTGGATGGTTATATTGAGTCATAAAGTGTCCGAGAGAATAAAACTATAACCATATGAAAGCAATCCCTAGAAACAAAATTAAGTTATTTAAATGAAAGTCTATGGTGTATCTTGGTTATGGGTTATCTAACTCTTTGAAAATAGCATGACTAATTGTTATATATATATATATATATATATATATATATGGTATATTTTGGTTATGGGTTATCTAACTCCTTGAAAATAGCATAACTTATTGTTATATATATATAACAATCAATCATGTTATTTTCAAAGAGTTAGATAACCCATAACCAAGATATATATATATATATATATATATATATATATATATATATATATATATATATATATATATATATCAATTCTGCTATTTTCAAGGAGTTAGATAACCCATAACCAAGATATACCATATATATATATATATATATATATATATATATATATATATATATATATATATAGATATATATATATATATATATATATATATATATATATATATATATATTGATTGTATACTTAAATTTATATGAAGATATACTTCTTATTATCATAATCTGTTATTTGACTCTTTTTCTTATAGATATTATTAGATGTATTAACATAGTTTTGAGTACTGATCATTTGATGCTTACATATAGATGTTGATTAATGCTATCCTTCAGCAACATATTTTGATTCTACAACAATATATTTTGATGTTATCTTGTAACAACATACTTTGATCCTACAACAACATATTTTGATGTTATCCTGCAGTAACATACTTTGATCCTACAACAACATATTTTGATCTTACATATTAATGATGTCATCAATATAATCTTATATTGTGATGATTATTCAGTTCAAATTTACATGTATATATATTTTTCATGTAGAGAAAATATTGTTAATGTCCTATTTTGATGGCTAAAAGGCTCATAGATACATGAGCTAGGCTAGCGATAGAATTCGATAGTTGGAGTAATAATGGTGGAGGCAGTGAGTAACTATATAACACCAACACTAGATAAGAAATATAAAGTTAATGAGCCATCTAGTCCTTGAGCAGTTGCAACATGCCTAATATTCCTGTTTTTGTCTTATTTTATTTATTTAATCTTGATTGATATCTCATCTTTTTATTTGCTTGACTATTGTTGTGTCTGCATTTAGTTTGTATTTTTTAATTTTTATTTTATTTGATTGGTGTCTTTTATGTGTTGGCTTAGTGATGAGCTGTTTTTTTCTCAACTATCAATTTTTTTATTTTGGCTGCTAAGGGGCCCAATACTTTAATATCACATCTAACTTGCTAACTCATTACCCACTATGGATTATATTGTGATTAAAATTGTTTAATATAACTCTTTTGCCTTGGTTTTATTATCAAGAGACCCTGAACAAGTTGATGCCACGTAATATAATGAATTGAAACTTCATAATGGTCTCAATTTAATAACTCTGTGGGCAAAAAGTAACCCATGATTAAATAAATTTTGGTTAGACCATGATGGCCATAAAGGGGATTGTGGACTTTGATCAAGCATTATAGTTAAAATAAAATAAAGCATATCTATTTATGAATAAATAGATAAAGGAAAGCAAAAATAAAAATAAAAGTTTAATGCTTAGGGCTAATTATGACCGTAGAGGTTGACTCTTCCCCCCAAAAAAGAGGGTAATCGATTGTTTTCTTGGGAGAAATGTCATTTTTACTGCATTGGCTTACGAGTAAAAATCTTAGAGGAAAATGGTGTCCATGGAGAGTAATAGTGGCTCAAAATTCATCCTAGTACGTTTTAATAGCTTGAAATTTTTTGTGTCTAGACAGAAAAAAAAAAAAAAAGAGCAAGTCATGGAAAAGAAGGGACGGAGCTGGGCAAAAGTTGCATTTTTGTGAAGGGTAACCAAGGATAATTTCATTTTCTTCTTTTTAAAGTAGATTTGTGCCAAATAAGTGATGTTTTTTTTTAATTTTTTACTGGAGTTTGTCTTTCATGGTTGTGTAGGGTTGGATTGGTTCTTTATACTAGTTTATTTATTTTATAAAATGCTTACTGGTTTAAGAGGAAGTCATGAGACTTCCCCATGAACCTGTACGTCTCCTCAACTAGTCAAAATCTTACAAAACTATTTAGTTTTAGATTAAAATTAATTTAATATTGATATTTCATACATAATTGTGGGTTAAAAATTTTACCTGGTGTACAAGACTTAAAAATTAGATTTATTATTGAAATGTCTTAGTGAATAAAGTATTAAAATCTTAACTGCTCATTTTATTCATGACTGGAAGTGTTGCCTTAAAAATGGCGTGTTGGATTTTTTTAATTGTATTATAGTTATCTAATGGGCATATGGGTATTTTTTTTATATTGTATTATTTTATAGGTGATGAGTTTTTATTATTTCTATTTTTATTTGATCATGCTAGTCTTTATTGGCAATCTATAAAAATATGGCATGATAGTCAAGTTATATATTTTTATTTTGGCTTATTTTGCCTAGATTTTGGTGCATTTTGAAGTATTGGGGTAAAGCTATTGATGTCCTTATTTTACTTCTTGCATTTTTCTTACTTGAGTTAAAATATGATTGAGCCCTTTACTTTGCTCTTAGAAAAAAATACAGATCTAGGTGTTTTGTTTTATGATTGGGTGCTTGATAGATTTGACAGATCCCTTTTTGTAAGAGAAATTTGTGAAGTTTTTGATGTAATCTTGTTGGCTTTATTGGTACATAATGTTAAGGTTATCATATTTGATAATGTTTTATAACTATTGCAAATTTCTCAGTGACAGCTAAAAACATCTTGCTCACACCTTCACACAAAGCTCTAATCCCTGACTCCATCACTCAGTTGATGGTTGGAGTGGTGAGGGCCACCGATTGGGGGGCTCATAGGATAGGTTGTGGCAGTGTGTGGATCATTTGGTGGTTTTTATTTCATTATGGAGCTACATGATGTGTTTGGCACTAGTCTTACTCAGTTTTAATGATTAAATAATTTTTTTTAACATGTTTAAAATTACTCTTCCTATGTATTATTAATGCAATAACTTCTTGCAATGTAAAAGAGTATGTTATATTTTTTTGTATAAACCCAAAATTGATGTAGTTACTGCTCATAACTTATAGAGTGATATCAAAAATGATTTCTAGGTTTTATTTTCTTATGTTTAATCTTAGAAATGCATATATGAATTTTTTTTTTTTTGAGTATTAAGAAATAAAATCAAGTTTTAATATGACTATATTTTGTTATTTAAAAGAAAAATATCCTACAGTAATTAACTGCTCTTCCTATAACATAATCTTGAGAGTTATTATTTTTATTTGTTAATCATGTAGCATCTATTTAGAATAAAAGTTGTTATTAAATCTAGTAAGCTACAATCAAGTTAAAATTAACTTGAGCTGGTTATTAGCTGGATGTATGAATATATGGGGTACTGGAATATAGTTTCTGAGTTATATAAATTATTGATTTATTTATTTATATGGCTGTAGTAAGAGTTATTTTTATTTTTATATGACTGTAATAAGTGATTATTGGTGTTATTTACACTATCGTTGATATTGGCAAGTAGTCCTATGGAGTAGACACAATGTAATGCTATTGTCATCATACATAAATATCTTAAGAAGGATTTGGAATGTTGGTATTGCAAGCTCAATCGGTGTCATGCATGTAGATATTTCAAGTTTGGATTTTCTTTAAATGATTAAGATGTGAGTATATAATTAAATCATATTTCAACTTGTATCTAACATTAAGTGTAAAAATTAAATATGGTGCAATGATCCTTAAATTTACGAGATCGTGGTATAAAGATTTGTATAGGATAGTACCATTGCATATATCTTATATGTATAAAGTTTAATGAGAAACGATATCCTTGGAAGCTTATATATTCTTATAGATTGATGTAAGCATGTTTTGTCTTGATTGTTTCAATTATGATTAAGCCCTGAATTTGTTGGTACAATGAT
The DNA here is from genome assembly GCA_037957365.1 of Torreya grandis. Lineage (NCBI taxonomy): Eukaryota > Viridiplantae > Streptophyta > Pinopsida > Cupressales > Taxaceae > Torreya > Torreya grandis. Next base: position 3,635,851 of record JARHVA010000244.1, read on the forward strand.
TCTTTTGCATTATGAGTCTTGGATTTTACAAGAAATATTGCATGTTCTAATTATTTGAATATTAAACTAGTGTATGAAATAAATTAGAAAACCTTTATAATCATTATCTTCACCTTTAATACTGTTCACATGGTTTAATAACTGATACATAATGCTCTTTTTAATTATCCTGAATGAGGCAAGAATTATTGTACCTAAATCTATAACCTGATTTACGCAAGTGTGAGTCTCTTACATAAGGTAAAGACATCTAAATGGTCATATTGGGATGATGTCTACTCCTATTTAGTTCAGGGCTTATAATTATGGATTTCATGACTATACACCTTGAATTGCATGCATTTATTAGAGCAATAATCTTCGTCGAAGAATCTTCTAGGGGTAATCGCCCTAATTAAGAAAATTGTAAATGTGTAATTCTGATTATGGGTTGTGGGTGCATTATACAATCCCAACTGCATGTAGTGAACTATATTCACAATTCTATTTGTACTTTTAATGAAGAGATACTCAATTTTTTTTGGATCATTTCACTTATATATACACCCTTGTACATATTAACTATATTTGTACTATGTATTACATATAAGTACTCATCAATATAAAAATATTATAATCATCAACAATCATCTACAACTCTCATTATCTTAAATAGTTTGCAAATATACTATACCCTATGATAATCCATATTATCATAGTTTAGTGTTCTTAAGCACAACTACTAATTACCACAATCGATTATAATAAACTAGTATAAATCAATGGAAGCACAAGCTTTTGTTCAAACATGTAGATATAATGAAGAAAGTCTCAGTTTACACAAACATAAAATATTTCATTCTAGCATTTGATATACTCTCAGGGGTTGTATGCATGCATAAATAAGATTCTATTATACATAAATCTATAATATAATTTTAAACCACCAATGGAACTATAATTAGAAGAATATACCCTTACGTTTAAGTATAAGTTATTAGACATATGTATACATATATTCTTCTTAAGCATAACATTGATAATTCATAGCTTATTATAATGTTATATCCACACCACATGTTTTGTTTCTTAAACTAGTCATATCATATCATAAAATGTATCATAAAATAATGAAAGACTACATTGAGATATTTATACTTCACATGTCTTATTAAAAGCTATTTTAAGATTTTTGATACATCATAACTGCATATAAATGCCTACAGTCATTAATATTTTTAAATAAGGTTTTCATGAGGTTTTTCAACAATCATTATACCGAGTAGATTAGCTATCATTTTTAAGTCTTATACTTTTGAGAATATTAATAACCAACTCTTCTTAGTCAGTTTTGAGGTTTTTTTTTTTTTTTGGACAAATCACCACTTAGTTTTAACTACCAAACACCTCAAATCTCTTATATTTGGTTAAGCATATTATCCTACCTCTTACTATAAGATCTAATCCGATGATCCCTTTTTGCATAAGTTCTATCCATACCTATATATACTCATGAATAAATCCATTCACATGGACACACACCCCAAAGTACATTTATAAGCTTTATATATATGATTAAGAGTATCTACATTCTCAATAACATTCTTCCAATTAACTCCTTAATACATAACATATTAACAATATGTAAATATACAACTTATAGATTCAATTATATGATATGCCTTAATTTTTATGCTCGTATTGATATGTATCCCACCAAACTTGACTAATATGTAGACTCTTTTAGAGGATTCTCCAATTCGTTCCATCAACTCCATACAATATTGATCGATATAATCATTCTTATATTTTATATAACATGTGAAAATATTAGAATCCATAAACTATAAATTAATTCAAATTTAATATTTAATAACACTTACATATGACCGATTGTCATATAACATATATGACATAATATTAATGCAAGTATTTAATAACATAACTCATTAATTCAAACATGATATAAGAATTATGTTTAGTGAGACAATATAATAATTACGTATTTTAATAATTATTTAAACACAACTTACTAGCTCACTAATGCAAATATCGACATAATATTAATGCAAATAACATAGCTCATTAATATATCAGATTGCCCAACATGGTATAAGCACTATACAATAAGATATACCAAATCTAATTTTTATTATATTTAAGATTGATATATGTCCTTTGATGAGTCACTGTAACAATATTTAAGATTTAGATATATATAATATCTGAAAATATATATATATAAAGAAAACCAGCGATCTGCACATAGACAAGCCATCAACAACCAAATTAGAACTTCCATATTAAGAACTATGAAAATCTGAATCAAAATCTTACATTATATAGAACACTATTCAAAACTTATATAACAATATTCAAAACTATGCTTCAAACATATTATATTCTTATAATACCATGTTGCTGACTATTTGAACATAATATAATATTGATTCAAATATATAGTGCGATTTTATCTTAAATCATTATTTAATCAAATATATTAAGTCACTATATATCTTGAGTCACTGCATATCTTGAGTTGTTGCATATCTAGACTCATGCTATAAAATTTATCTTAAATAGTTATTATACTAGTTATATCTTAAGATCTAAATACGATACGTCTGATCGTAAAGGAGTTCATATTACAATGAACTCATGTTTGATCTTAAGATTATACAAAATATATTGTTGTAATATATTACTAGGTATATATAGGTAATTAAGTTCGTTGTAATTACAAATTCCACAAGCTCACTGATAATATAATGAATATTATATATAATGATAGACACACAACATGATATATACACATAACAAGAGATGTGTGTGTGTGTGTGTGTGTGTGTGTGTGCATAATCTCAACAAACATATGAGAGTTCATTCATACAATTCACATAATCATACAGAACATAAATACATCACTTACCTCTCAATTCTGACCCAAAATTACTTGGTATTGAAAAGATCTTCTTCCTTACACAACTCTCACCTTCTTTTCTTCTCTTCCAATCACCTTCACACTCTGTTGCACCTCCTCTCCTTTTCCCTAGATATGTCCCTCCCTTGGTCTACGCCTCTCTCCTCTTTATTTTTGTTTCCTTTCATGGAAAAAGAGGGTGAAGCTTTGTTTTTTTGTTTTCCTTTGTTTTTATTTTTATCAATATTTTTCTTGTTTTTATTTTTCTAATTTTAAATATTTCTCTTATTTATTTATTTATTACTATTTTTTATTTTATTTTATTTTTTCCTCGAAAACATTAATTTTCATAAATTATTTCTTTTTATTTTTAATTATAATAATTAGTATATTCACTAATTAAATTAGCATCTCTAAATGTCGTAAGGGTTTAAGGATAAATCAATCAATAAATCCAAATTTAAATTTAATTATGAAAATCACATCTCTAACATCATTTAATGATCACACACTAAATGAGGCAAAATAAGTTTTTTAAAACCATTAACTATGCTAGCAAACCACATATAAATGACTATCTAATGCAAATGACATCAAAACACATTATGCTAACCACTTTATTATGCATCTAACATGTGCTAGCTAATGTGGTGTGTGCAGGGTTCTAGTCGGTTTCTCAATCATCCTTCGACATCTTGATCTACATCACCTTCTCCAATGATGCTCTCCCTTTGACATGCTCTAAGGGATTAGTTATCCTTCATCAATCTCATAACAAATAAATAGTTAGACCATAACAACATGATATATGTTCATCATAAAATATAACTGAAATAATAAATCAACATGATCATAAGGTAAAAATATACTTACAACTATCTTATAGCTATGTAATCATGTAACTTAAGCAACATCCAACTGTCTCATAATAGCATATATCTCAAAGCTTAGTTAAAAATAACAAATCAAAATTTTCAACTATAAATATCCACAAATAATCAAGTAATATATTTGGTGAGGAATTGAGATGTGACAATTTTGAATTTAAATGTTGAGATATACTAAAAATAGAAAGTAAATTTACTGATTGATATTATAATAAATTAGAAACAAAAGTACTTAGTTGGTTTATTGTATGCATGTAGATATGAGATGGAATAGGATGGAAGTAGATTGGATTTAGATTCTAAATCAATTACCAGTTTCTAGAAATTTGCATTATGTGGCCTTAAATGCTTGCATCGGACCTAAACACTTGCATCAATGCTAGTATCTAGATTAGACATAGGTGTCAAGTATAAAATATTGATTGGATAGGAGTGATACCACTTGGAATCTTTTGGGTTTTCTATCGCCTTTACTCTAGTGTATTCAAATATTGCGTACAAGTTGTTGTTCTTTATCAAATAATTAAAATCCTAACTTCCTCACCCTTGAAGTGACTATGGGAAAATGGGTTAGTGGGCACATGGTATTAAGATAAATCAAGGAATCCTCTATCAATGGGTGTTGTCTACATATCCAATAGTCTAAAGAGGGCCGCAGACTTATTGTAGTTCTCCACTATGTGTTGGTTTATGTGTGCATAATAATGTAATGCATGATAAACAAATACATAAAGTGACCTAGCTTATAACTTGGTAAATATGACGCATGGAATGATCCTTCAATATTTAAAATCTATAGATGGTTGTCCCTATGATTGATTTGAAATAGGAAAGAATAAATAACCTTTACTCAGTTGAATGTTTGATTAAATGCTTTTGGTAAGTTGTCTTGTGAGTTGCTAGGTCTATGTTAGGTGATGAATGAATGAGGGTTCATCTTATATATCTACCAATCCATTTTATAAATATCTTACATTAAAACACTAAGACGACCATAAGGACATGTTACAATTGAAATTTTGATGACTTTAGGGCACTGGACACTTAGTTTGGCATATGACACTAATATCGATGTAAGCGTCTCACTGGGACACAAGTGTTTAGGAAGCTAAAAAATAGGTACAAGTCTAAAACTTGTAACATATGATAATAAGTGGGTTTATAACATTATATATAGTACATAAGGCCTGGTCATTAAATGACATATGGTCGAATCAAGAGATGAGCAATAGGCACAAGAGATAAAGGATGTGAGCCTTTCAACAACAGGAAGGTATAAAAACTAAAGGGTACAACCATGAGAAGTACTTACCAAGTATATAAGATTGAGATAATATATAATTCAGATTTAATGTCTACACTATGATTTTCAAAATGCATGTTCATTTCATTTTATAGCAAGTTGAAAGATTTATATCAAGATTCAAAGAGTTTACTTAGTTCTATTGAAACACCACAAGGTTTTGATTTATTGGACTTTAAACAACAAGTTTCTGATCAAATTTTTCATGTTGAAATTTCTCTCACATGCAAAAAAAATCCATTTAGCCACCTAAAAAAAATCATAATGTTAAAATTGATGACCAAGTGACCACCATTGTAGACCAAAACTAACATAATATGATGGTCATTTGGACGTCAATTTTAAATTAGTCCAAAATGGTACAAAATGGTTGTTTTCAACCAAATGAAGGATGTTGTGTTTTGATATATGTTTCATCTTACATGTTCTATAGTCAAAATTAGTTTTGAGTAAAGGTTTTAAGCTAAATAAATTGTGTTAAACATGGGTATGGTCATATGACAGACTTCATGCATTTGTTCATATTTAGGAGATAATAATTTATTGAGATCAAATTTATGAAGTGTTTGAAAGTGGTCTAATAATATTTTGAAAATTTATGTGCATATAGTGAGATTAGATTTGGAAAGATAAGATTTATGTCATATAGTTGCATTTTTAAAAAGATATGAGAATTAGGGTTTTCATTCGAAAGTAATATTGATGTCTTCTTTTGGTTTGTGATAAATCCATTCAAGGTTATTTGAATGCACCAACAGAGATTTGATTTCATACACTAATTAGTGGATTCCAAGATGCAATTTGAGGTGAAGTTGTTTGTTCGTTAAGTCTTATAGAAAATATTGAATGCTTTGATTAAAAGAATGGTTCAAATGTGTTCATATCATACTTGGTTATGGAATAAACAAATTTGATTAGGTTTGATGGTCATGGTAAAATAGTTGGCAGAGTGATTTTGAATGATTTATTACATTAAATGCTCATTTGTGTTAATTTACTCACATGTTAACTTGTTTAACAATTTATTGAGTTGTTTGTAAGTTAAGTTGGGCCCCCACCCATTAAACATGTTGTTCATTATTAAAATATTATCCTTGAGAGTCTTAAAGTTACAATGTAACTTATTATTAAACCATAAATATGTCATTAAATATGGTATAATTTGATCTACTTAATATAAGTCATGTTGGAAAAATTGTCATTGATGTCAAAAGTCTAGTAATATAGCATTTAATGTCTAAAAGTGCTTTTAATGTTCATATATTAGCTAATGTGTGTTAATATTAATTAAATATTAATGAATATATTTTTGGTTGAATAAAGACAAAAGAGGGAAATGATGCATTTTCCCATGAAGGGTCACCTTGAGGAATTCAAAGAGTCACCAGATAAAGACAAAAGAGGGAAATGATGCATTTTCCTATGAAGGGTCACCTTGAGGAATTTGAAGGGTCATGCAAGACAAAAGAGGTTCCATGAGGAAGTCAAAGAGTCACCAAGTAAAAACAAAAGAGGAAAATGACACATTTTCCCATGAAGGGTTACCTTGAGGAATTCAAAGAGTCACCAGATAAAGACAAAAGAGGGAAATGATGCATTTTCCTATAAATGGTCACCTTGAGGAATTTGAAGGGTCATGTAAGACAAGTTTGGTGCCATTTTCTATGTGAATTGAAAAGTCTCAAAGGGTGAATGCCAAAGGTCATTTGGAAGGTTATAAAAGGAGGCTTGGGAAGCCATTTTGATGTATGGAAGCGAATGATTTTATCTAGCTAAGAAAAGTAGAGGAGAGTAGAGAAAAGAGAAGAGATATATTAGTGTGCTATCATTTGTTGAGAAAGCAAAATTTAGATATAGTGGTGTTTTATACACAAGAGGGGTTGGTGCTCTTGCAAGTTGGTCCCTGCGAACTTTGTAACTTGAGTTGGTGTTCATTTATATACTTGAGATTGTTCTCCATGGTTTTTCCCACTTTGGATTTCCACGTAAAATCTGGTGTCTCTCCTTTCTCTTATGTGGTGCATGTTATTGCTTTCAATTTTATTTCATATCATGAATGTGTGACTAAGTGGTTAAAGTATAGGAATTTGATTAAGTAAAAGATATATGATATACTGTGAATCAGTATATCCCATGCTTAACAAGTTTTAATGACTTAAATTAATTTAAAAAGTTGTTAAAAAATAATAACTTCTTAAAACATAACTAATTCCTTTAATAAGCTTATAAAAAGACCCAAAGGAGAAGATATGAAGGGAGGAACTATTACATAGGTACCTAGAACTCTAAGTTTAATTTCATACTGTGTTTTCTTTCTACCATGATCTTTGAGATGAAGTATGACTTGCAGGAAGATCAAACAATATATTTGTTGATGGTGAAGTGATTTAACATGTTACATCAGGGATACTAAGATTAAAATATCACATCAGGGTTATTAATTAGTACATCAGGGATCTCACTGGTCAATAATAGTGTTGAGTTTTCATTTGATAGTTTATTGTTTATTTATAAATTGATTATCTAAAAATGGCCATGATTTGTAATCATTTGGTGACTACAAAATAACTCAATCATATGTGTGGAATCTAATTTAACTTCACTTGAATATTGATGAATATTTCATACTTGTATGATAGATTGTCAAGTCTGGTAAAGCTGTGGCATGTTAATTTCTCAGATCTTGTAATCAATCATGAAACATATTTGGTTTCTCAATAAAGTTCTATTTTCATTACAATTGAAGTCACCTTGCATAATTTAGTTATTAGTTAGTTTAATTTTCTCTCTCTTAGTTAGTTTGCAGTTGTCTTTCTTTTTATTTAGTTTTCCTTTTAGCAACCATTTGTAGTTTAGTTTTAAATTTCTTATAGATTAGTGTAATATTTGCTTTCTTTTATTTTTGTCTCATAGCTTTAAATACTTTTTAATGTTTTCTCTAACTTGTCCAATCTTTGATTTGTATCATATAATTGCTTTTAATCTTAGTTTGATTTCTTCTTGTTTTTTCTTCTTTGTTCATTATCTTTCTTTTTCTTTCTCGTTCTCTTTTTTTTTTATCCTTAGTATGAAAATATGTATGAGATACATTTTATCTGACAAATCTAAATATTTTATCCTTTCATAGATAGGTTAGACTATAGGATTTATTTTTTAAGATAGGTCAAATAACAGTTCTAAATCTGATTTGAGATTGTTTAAATAGTACATTGAAATAATTATTAGCATATTTGATCAGAGTTTGTTAATAAACATCTTTATTCTAGACATCATCAATAATAGTGTTGAGTTTTCAATTGATTTTATGAAATGGTTATAAGATTTATTTAGATTTATCACTAAATGTTTTAATCCCCAGAACTTAAAAGACCTCTTTTCACGCTTTAGGATTGATTCTCAGCCATATGCCCCTTATGATTAAACTGATATGATTCCATCTTGACCTCAATGATAGGTGAATGGGTTGATTCATTTACATGACAATTTTCACTATCAACAAAAGCTTTGAAAATAGGGTCAAAAGGTTGAAAACCCATAAAGAGTGATTTCCTAGTTATGCCAATCTATTGAAAACTCACAAAGGTGGTAGATTGGTGGGTTACTTAGTATAAAAGTTGAAAGGGTGGCTAAGTAGTACACAAGAAATTAAAACTGATAAACGACACTTCAATCAAAATTATAACCATTGCTTCTTAACCAACACATCACCTAAGCTCAAGGAAACTCCACCTAGCTTTAATCAGTGATACTCTGCTAACATCTTTGTCTCAAGATGAGACAAATATTAAAGACTGGTAAAGTTTTAGTAGGGTTATGTGAAGCATAATTCCCCCCTTGTTTTTTTAATATATATAGGCGACAAGTGTATGACATATTGTATTTTGTATATAATATGGTCTCATGCAGGATAATGAAGCACGTGGAAGTTAAACAGTTCCCTTGATCCTGAAAATGAAAAGTCACGAAGATAAAGAGTCATAGTCTCTTCACAACATTATATATAATCTAATTTTGTAAAATAAAAGGTTAGAATGTGATAGAGATCATTATATGGTAATCTTTGATTCAGTAATCTATTTTCAAGTTTTGATTGTATGTATATAAATCTTACTTGAATTGATCACATCTTCCTTGCGAATGAATCTATTCTTGCTTATTATTTATATCAAAATTATTCTAATGGTAAAATGTTAATAAGTGAAAATATGTTAATGGAGAACAAGAAGAAAGACATGTGCATTGCATTTAGCCTTAACATGTCTATAAATTCATGTAATACTTCAGAGTCATGTCACAACCTTCGCAGACTAAAATGACTAGCATGTCTTGAAGAGTGATTCCAGGGACTGCTAATGACATAAACCTAATATAATGGCAAACATATAAATCATAGGGTTTTAAAATGTTATGTGCACCAATAATTGAAACATTAATGTCAAAGGACACATATTAAGGACAAATCAAAAATCAAATTTGAAAATCAAATCTTCAGAGAGGATAAATCTAAAACCCTAAGAAAAATTAAATAGGGTTTTTTTTTGTGGTCAACTAAATGATTAGGTTTAAAGAAAAAATAATTATGAGAGATATTTGTGTCATAAAATAATATTAAACCATGCTTTAATCAAATTATGTAAAATATGAAAGTAAAGTACTAATTTGAATCAAAATTGATATTATAGATACTACTATTTTTTTATTTAGAATTGACAAAGCAAAAGGGGAGGAGTGTACTTAATTGATTCTAATATATTATTGCTCACTAAAGGTGTTGCTATACCTCTAAATTATTTTTACCTAAGTCGTCAACTACTTTTAAAAACATCTTTGGATGTTGCCAATGTACTTTGCCCCTTGTGGTAGTTGACATTGTCTAGTGGTTATTGATAGTCTCTTTGTGCACTTTTTGGGTCTATAACTCCCTAGATACATGTCTTTGCACGTGTAAATTTTCATGTGTGTGTTCTTGTAAATACTTCTTATGTGCGCGCTTGTCTTTGATCCTTTACACTGATCTTTGTTTTCCTCTCCCTTATGTCTAAATGTTGATTGTACTTTTAATCATGAGATGAATTGAAAAAGGGATTAGCTCTTAGGTTAGACTGACCCCAACCACTCCCCTTTGAGTGACTGAGCATTGCCTATGTTCCAATACTCTGAAGAGGGCTCAAACCACATTTAATTTTCCCACTTATATGTGTATGCTAAGTCATGTGAATACAAGTATAAATGCCATTTTTCTAAGGTCCTCCTTTGGTATAAGCATAAAATTGATATACACAATAAAATTTATTCCTTTAAAAACTTCTAAAAATGTGCTTTAGTATACTATAACTCGGCTATTGTTTATCTTGCTCTGTGAAAGCCTTTTCTTTCAATGAATGCCTATCCTTAGATTGTTATTAAGGACTTCATATATGTAGTGCTCTCAAGTTTAAATTAGGGAACTATTAACACTCAAAAGCCAATCCAACGAGACTAAAAAAGAAGCAACATGAAGGCTATCCAACTCCCAACTCCAAAGAGATGCACAAATCACACTAGGATAGTTTCAGAAACCTAAGACCTGCTGGTAACTAACACAGTCTGAGTTTATTAAAATTATCCTGAGCATATAAGAAAGAGCATATACAAAGAAGACCAAACCAAGGATACATATGATAGACCAAAAATCATAGAGAAAGATCATGCAAAAGAGCATGCGACCAAGCCAAATAGCAAGAGAGCAAAAGATTAAGACAAAAGCAACAATAAGTATCCAATTTGTAATGAGAGTCCATATGTGTAAAGTCACATGAAAAACATTGTGCAAACAAGGCTTATACTAAATTTAGTTGCTTACAAGTAAAAATAATGCAAGGTGGATGAAAATCTCTATATGCACTAAAAACATATGTAGGAATGTAGATTTGTGGGATTGAAAGAACACTAGGTTCCTAGGTGGGTTACTTGTCACCTATGTGGTGTTGTATGAGTGTGAGTTTTGGGCTAATGGCAATTCAGGTTTGACATGGAGGCAAATAAAAGGATCTAGAAGTACCTAATTTTAAACAACTTTAAAATCAAGGCTTTTAGTCTCCTATGAAATACTCCTTGCATAAGCATGTAATTTCCTATTAGAGGTAATTGTTATGACCAGATTAATATGCTCTTTGAAAAAAATAGAAAACATGGAGATCGATAGGTGGCCTATCACTATAAGGAAAGAAGAGTTACATTGGAGAAAGAGCACATTGATGAAACAAAACCAAATATAAATGAGTAGATGGGATATTTGCTTAATGAAATGCCCAAACCTTAACAAAGAAATAAAAACTATGTTAATGAAAATATTAGAATAGTAATGTTGAAAAAGAAAGTAGTCGAGAAACAATAACACTATCTTATAGAATTCAATCGGACCTATAAGCATCATAAAAAAGTATATATAAGGGTTGAAATTAAATAGAGGAAGTAGATACTCATAGCTCAAAATAAGACACACTTAAATGTGAGATAAGTAGATGGATGACACCTAAGGAAGAATGGGGGAAGGATATGTATTTTCTGCAACACGGGTACAATAGAAGCATAGAAGTATTTCATCTTTGAATATCCAGTCTATGAGGACATTCATATATATATATGGGCATGAGGGCAAGTCTCTATGTTGTAGGAGCCCATCTATATTCATTTAGTTCTATCTATATAGAATAGACTCTATAGACAAGCGGAGGGTAGCGTAGGTCGAGTTGAGATATAAAATATAAGTCGAGGAATTATAGAAACTAGACTGTAGAGATTTACGATCCCCCTTTATTTTTGTATATTCAATGAGGAGAGGAGGTCCGCCCTACCCCGCACTCTATATTGCAATTGATTGATAGTTCTAGTTCACCTCACCACCCAACCCCCCTCGCTGCCCAATTAAAAACATATACACATTGAAAGTTAACTCCATGTTAAAATTATTTGAAGAAACAAGGATAAAAATATCTAGAAAGCTACAATTAATTAGAAACAAAAGAACCTTCTTCAAAAAATAATTAATGATAAAACCTTAAGACTCTATGATATAATTAAAATCATTTTATTTCATACTCCCCATTTATCACAAGCTTTTATCATAATTTGTGGTCCATAAACCCTTAAGTCTCCACGATGTAATTAAAATCATTTTATTAGTCCCTGATGTGTAGGTACTATAGGAATTGTTTCAACAAATAATTTTCTTATTGTAACCAATGAAAAACTTTGAAATAACATAATACTTTATGCATTTCAAAGTTTAACACTAAATATTAAGGAATATTTCACTACATGTTCTCATGGAATATTTCATTTATAGCAATATTATATTTAAAAACTTATTTCAAAAATGACACTTAGAGTACAACACAACAAACATTTATGAAATTATATAATTAAAAGATAAGTGTACATATATCCCAATAACATTGATATTTAACCCGTAATTTATGCAAACTGTTGAAACAAATGTCCGCAAAAACAATTTAATTAATCATTAGATTATTAATATTATAAATCCCTAAGAAATAAAATATATTGAATATTCAGATGACCCCAACCAGTTTGACTAAAGTTTGATTGTAAACCTAATGCATGGAATGGGCGCAGTGGATGCATATCTTAGTGCGTGCATAATAAGTGTAAATTAAACAATAAACACATGCATGAATAATCAGTAATGTGCAAAGTTAATAAATAAACTTTTGTTGCCACCTCACTAGTTCAATACATGCCCTATATTATCTACCCATAAGGTTAAGGTCTTTCCTCCTTTAAAGGAAAGAAAAACATTCTTCTTTCCTTTATAGCCTCCACATGGCCAAGACACAAAGTGAATTATTTCCAAGGATTGTTATAATATAAATAACTTTTCTGAAACATTAAAATGTTTAAACACTGCATATGAAATGCAATTATTCAAATTCCAGCTCCAACGAGAGTAAATTATATTATGTAAATGTATATTGTTTAGTATTATGAATTTATTTATAATTTTATAATTATATTTATATTAGGACCACATTCAATAATGATATTATACTTAAAGTTGGAGGCTTATTTTTATATTAAATAGGTTTAATCGAAAGCATAAATGATTATAAATTATGCTCGTATAAGTTTTGAAGCGAGGCCTTGACCTTTCATTGACAATATTTAACTAGCATGCTCTTCACTTCCATTTCCTTGGCCCTTTTTATTGCAAATTAAATATTTTGTGATAAACTTAATCACTCAGTTTTAATAAATTGTAAAATGTTTAGTCATTATTTTTTTTTTCTCTTTTATTTTTGGTCCTCTCATGTGTTTAATTAGTACAGGATCATCTTTAACCATTAATTATTATCACTACTCAAGTTATAGATAATCTTCTTGCTTATATAGTATAGGTGATCGTGTATAATTCTCAACCATGTGAAATATGAAACCACCTTTAGCAAGAATTATATAGTGTTGCTCTAGCGAACAAAGGGAAAAAAGTACTAATCAAATTCAAATTACAATAATAAGTAATACAATATGAAATTCGTAAAGTTTCAAGTTCAAATTATTGAAGCAAGCATACACTTCACCATATTTAACATCACATCAACTTTGTTTGGACCATACCATGAAAAGCATGTGAGAAAACAAAGACATATTCATTTGCTATTTATATTACTATGCATTATTAGTTATATGGCAATGACATCTAAAATAAAATTAAAAGAAGTATTCCCTGAGGCTCACTTATGTCACATGTCTAGCGGCATAAATACAATTGGACTACATTCAAATATTCGATTTAGGTAGTGGAGCATAGACTACAACATACTCAAGCACATGATCCATAACAATCAAATGGTCCGTTATCCATCCTCTCATCTTGTGACATGTGCAATCGTTAAAGGAATTTCATTACTTTTAACTACCACAATCTGCATGGCTCGACAAAATACAATGCGGCCCCTACCCTGACCAAATATGTTCATATGAGGCATGTGGGCATTGCTGATGATATATAGTTATCTATATGCCCATTATTAATTAGATTATCAAAAATCACGACTCTAAAATATTGGTTGGATGTATTATTCCAAAATTTTTAATCGAGAGTGTGTTAGATGCAAGATAAAAAATAGTAAATATCTATCAACGTAAACTCAAATTTAATGAACATTATCATCCATAATTCATTCATTACACATAGTTTAATAACTATATTTAAAAACCAATCTATTTTCCTTGTTAATAAAATAGAGTATATATTATATTGATGCTATTACAATTTTAATTACTTTAAAGATAGTCATTCAATAAACATTCTTTTTGCCTCCATTTCCATCCATCTAACTTTTTTATATTTGTTTATAGAACATCAACTCTATATACAAATTCAAACATAAATAATTTTCAATACAAAGGGACTAACCCTACGCAACTCTTGTTTCATACCTCCCCATTTACCAAGAGTTTTTGATTTATAATTTTATTTATTATTATTTATAATTAATGATACATAAACACAGCTACATAGCAAACCCTTCACCCCCGTGTTTTCATATTCCTGATGGCAGCGAAACTTTATAGCCTATATCAATGCCATACAAGGCTGCTGAATCCACATTGACTTGCGCTTTTGCCTCGAAAATACCCATTTCATATTTTTTCCGACAAATTTTTTCTCCTTCAATAACATGACTATTCTGAAAGGCAGTTCACTTGCCTCCATGGTTAAAACTTGAAACAACCACTGAATATATGTTTTATCAGGCCTCATCATCTTTCACACGGAGCCTGAGCCTTCACCAGTTTTCAAAAATGAAGAGAACAAGGAATATGGGTATGGATGACAAGGTTGTTGAAAACAGAGGGGCAGAAATCTCATCATCAACAACAGAAACACCCTTTAACTTCACCACCAGAAAGAGGTCTGTGAAAAGCACTAATGCCCACAAAACTAAGAGGGTCCTCATCGATGAATTTGAAAAGGAATATACTTTTGGCACTACTGCCTGCAGGTCGTCATCATCATTGCATGGACAGTGTATTGACACCCACAAGAGAACTGTATGCAAAAATGATGCTACAACAGTTTATTGTTGGAAGAGCCTCAATGTGGGCACGAAGGAACTATGCCTGGATCTCACATTTCCCACTGGTCAGACCTTCAGATGGAAGCAAACAGGCCCATCAGAGTATACAGGGGTTATTGGGGTTTGCTTAGTCACACTCAGACAGATTAAAGATGAGGTTGAGTATTTAATTCATAATCCAGGACAGCACTCAGGAGAAGAAGAAAGAGCATTCCTGAATGATTATTTGAATCTAGACATTTCATTGATGGGTATGTGGAATCGATTTATAGAAGTGGATTCAAGGTTCGCAGCATTGGCTCCTTACATGGGTGGTGCTCGTTTACTCAGACAGGATCCTGTGGAATGCCTATTCCAGTTCATTTGCTCTTCAAATAATAATATTCAGAGGATTACACAGATGGTAGGGTATCTTTCCAGTTTTGGACCTTATTTGGGCACTGTTGAAGGGACTGATTTTCATGAATTTCCTTCTTTGAAAGAATTATCATCAATCACAGAAGGCCAACTTCGGACGGCTGCATTTGGTTACAGGTATGCGTACTATCTACTTGGGAATCGCTAAAAAATAGGTTTATGCTATTGTTTTGGTCCTTCTTTCTTTTTGCGAATGACTGTAATCCTTCATGCCTTAAACTCAAACTTTTAAAAGCAAGCAGCTAGACATTTTATTTAGTCAAAGAAAGAAACAATGATAAGCTGAGCTCACTGTAGTAATGCTGCACCAGTTTCCCATAGTTCCCTTATTTGAGCTAGACTTTTATGTAGCTTGAACTTTTGTGAATTGAACTTGATGTCCCACTGTTCACAGGGATGGGTTGATTCCTCCTGGGAATATGTCTGATTTTCAGTTCAATGGGATCGCCTGGCCTCTCATGTGTATCCTTGACGGAGAATTATTCTGCAGCCAATGTTTGAACTTGGTCGTCCTAATGAGCTTGGATAACGCATTTGAGCCCCCAGCCTCACCAGCTCAAAATCATTGAACCTGACAACAATTTTTTGGCAAGGCCTCTGAGAAACTTAAAGACTTAATGCACTTCATCTGACCTGATAGTTTTAATCTTCATATATTTTTCTCTTATGTTGCACTCATGAGTATAAACCATAGTCACCGCATTTGAATTCGTGTTTGAATTCGCCAAAGAAAAAATTTGGAACTAAAAAATTTGAGATAAAATTTGTGATTAAATTTGTCTGATAGAAATATACTTATTTTTAAAAATATACCAAGCCACCTTAAAAAAAAGATCACATTTTGTATAAATAAACATGTCAAAATAACTTTTAAGTTTCCACCAAGTATCTCATTAAAGTTCTTAATTTTTTGTTCAAGATGATTTAATGATAATCTGCTTTCCTAAATTCCATATTGACTCAAAACAAAAGCATACAAGGAAAATCAGACTCAGGTTTTTCATGTCATTTTCAAATAGAACAGAATCTGTCCAAAATTTCAGACTCTTAAATTGATTATAATAAACAAACTATGAAAAGTTTGTTGGATACCGAATACTGAATTTAATCACGAATTTGAACGAATTTAATCCCAAATTTAATCACGAATTTGAATGAATTTCAAAGATATTCTTGTTGTTCGACGAATGTCAAACTTCTACAATTAAATTCAGGGAATGCGGTTACTATGGTAAAAACTAGTTGAGGGAGATTTTTGTCCCTTCTAGCAATGGATTAGAGGCACAGCCTTAGGTCGCACTCACGAGTAAAAACTATTAGAGGGAGACTTCTGTCGCTTCTAGCAATGGATTAGAAGAACAGCCTGCTACTCCATGGCTTTTCCCTGTTGCATTTGTGAAATATTTATGGTTGGGTTTGTCTCTAATGCATTCAGGGAATTTGCACATGAATAGTTATTCCTGTTATTATTGGACTTATGCCAATTAGTGACTAAAAGCAGTCAGTGGGGCTGGATTTATATAGGGTATAACACACCGTGATAGGTTCAAAGACATTTTTTTGTCTAAATAGAATAGAAAAGGTTGAGCAGAATATAATACAACCATGAGCTACTCGATATCTAGTGAACAAAAGAACATCATGTTATAGAATTGTAAGCAGTTGAAGGACCCATCCATCCACATCAACTATTATTAGTATATAACTTTCTGAAGGGTGCCATATAACTAAGAATATGCTCACATCGGGTTCTATTAAAAATATTAGATTTGAAGTCTAATAATAACTCTTAAAAAGCTAAAGAACAAGTATTTTTCCTCTCATCCCTGTCATCACTTCTGCTATGGAACTAAAATTGCTTGTGACAAGGCCTTGGTTGGAGAATCTTGGGTATATGCTACTCTTGATATGTCTAGAGAGTAGTGACAGATGTTTTTCTTGCAGCACAACCTTTTTGGTACAGTTTCCTCCCAGAAAATTACTAATATGTTTTCATTCTCATCCTACTCACTCTATATATCTGGTCATCCAAGTGTAATGCTCTCTGTGGAGTGTTTTGCATTTATTTGTCCAAACTTGTAGATCTCTCCCTTCTCTCTTTTATCCTAAGCAAATGCCTGGCTAAATAGGCTTCACAGTGCGAAGCTTCTGTATCTTTTTAAATTTTATCAGTCTGGAGTACAGAATAATTGTTTACTACATTTACCCTTCAATGATGGACTGGGTCATTTGTTGGCATTACAATTACATAAACTTCGAAGAACATTCTAACAACATAACTTCAGGTTGACGTGCTGCATCTAATTATGTGTTACTTTTTCCAATAAGTTTGATGATATCATGTAGTCTTATTAAGTAAAGAATGGATTGTCGTCAAAAACCCTGGGAAAGTCTTCACTGTGTTGTCAGAACCTATTACTTTTGGCATTTCTTTCCTCTAGACAGCTTTCCAAATGCCTTAACGAAATCAGATAAAAATTTATATTTCCAAAACTTTTAGACCGTTGATGAACTAAAGCCACTGCAAATCATAAGAATGTTCCACTAGTATATAACAGGCCTATGATTAATGTGAATTATCATGTGAAGCCATGGTGTAAACCTAAGACCCTTATCAAAACTTATGGTAAAGATGGAATTAGAGACAATATAATAAATAATGGGTATTGTCTTTGAAATTTTCACTTCAAGAACTGTAGAATCTCCTCATTACTCTCTCTGCTCTGCTCTGCTCTGTTCTGCTATAGGAGATGTATGTAAAGTTGTGTAATGTGCAGTAAAATTGTCTCGTAGAAGAAGAAACAATTTCTATGAAGAATTTGAAGAGCCATTAAACAAATGTCTCATTCTGACAGTTATCAATAATGCCATACCATGCAATGAGAAAGTTGCTGGCTGTATAGGTTGCCGATGATATTTTGAGGGAGATCGTTGCCTCTGCACATGTAATACTCTTTTAGTGCAATTTGAGGACACATTCCTATCAAGGTGTAATTCTATGAATTTTTCATTGGGGCAAAATATTTACTGATTCCTCCGAGTCATCATTGCTCTTCCAAAGTCATTCATCCATAAGCGTGAGTGCACTTTTTGCAGATATTTTAATTCTTTTTAGTTATAACTTATTAATTGAATTTTCTTGGTACCATGAACTAAGGATAATAGTAGGACTCTGTCACAGTAATTTGAGTGGGCATCCCCTTGAGGATGGAAGTCTATGAACTTACCTATAGGCTACACTAGATTGTACAATACAAATGCTTAATATTGCAACAAAAACTCATTGGATTGTATAAAATTGGAGACACTCCATACTCATCAACCTTAGTTAATGGCCCTAGAGTGATAAATCTTTGCTAGCAAGGCACCAATTTTTGTTTGGGCTGGTGGTTAGTGCCTCAACTCATTTTACAATGTTTGTAACGTTGCTTGGTACCTCCGCAAAGATGTTGGTTGATGCGTCAACTTTGCGTGTCTCATAGTTGGTGGCTTAATTTGCTTCAGGGAAATGAGGAATTATAGAATAGAATAGAATATTTTTATTTACTCCCATGGGAGATTCTGTAGGATGTATGATGTATCCTATCAATTCTAATTTTATAAAGTTCTAAAACATCCATAATACAACTCCCTTCTTGTTAGTGGGCAAATTTGAGAAGCTATGTAAACTATTCAAGTCTTCATGCCTTACCGAGGGTTTCTGTCTTCCTTGCTTGTACATAGAACAGTGCATTACATGCTTCTCATGCTTAATTTCTCCATGTTTAAAGCATAGACAATTTTCTCTATTTGTGGAAGAGTTGGTTGGAGTGATAAGTTAGTGATCCTGTTGCCCAATAGGATGACAATGATGAGCATCTAAGGGCAGTAGTTATGATCATAGTTGCAAGAATCTACTCTTATTTCTTAGCAGGATATGAATTTTCTGAGTCTTTAAAAGAGTCCAGTCGAATCCTTGGCCGAGTTTGCATGTGGGATTCGCCGGTGGGCCCGCAGAGTGTCACTGTTTATTAGTCACAAAAGGGCAAGATTAAAAACCCCAATTTTTTACTTTGCAACTTCAGAGCGGTAGCTTATTTTCTGTTGCTGGCAGTTGTGTTGTATAAGGGCACTTATCATCCTGCCAAACTCAAGCTTTTGGATGATTTATTCAGATTTCTGGTAGTGTGATCTAGTTTTGTAGCAGTCCAGTTTTCTTCATAATCTCAGCACTGGGGAGAATTTCAAGCATTCTGAAGAGGTTTTTTCCTCCATCATTAATACCAATCTTGGACTGAAAATAACTCTTTTTTGTGAAATTTTCTATCGTTTATGCAATTTTTGTTTGCCGAGTATGAGTCTATCTCCCACTCTTCCCCTTGCCAAGTCCTAGCCAAGTCCAAGTCTGGCTGTTATGGTTATGAGGAACGTGGCTGATTTAGTGATGGTTGTATCTCTTTGCCTAACTGTTGTCAACCTGGAGTTGCACCCTGAATCGAAGACGTGCTGAAATGGCCAATCCTCTCTCCGGTTGAAATAATGTGATCTTCTCACGAGGATGGGTGCCTCAATGGTGAGAAGAACCTCCAGAGAACGCTGGTACCTGTGAGATGTATCAATGGATCTCTACTCTATGTTGCGAATCTACCATGGAAAAGGGAGAAAGAAACTTGAAAGGGAAATCCTACCTAATGATGATGATACACCAAAATGTTGATCCGCTCTACTTGGAACTTTGAACACTGAATCAAACAAGGGAAAAAGAAGACCTTTGATTTCAATTGATCAGTATGCATAAATAGTTCATGAGAGGGTTCGATCAAATGACCAAAACGTGAGGGAAAATGATGGAGAGAGGTCTGATACAAGACACTTTGCAGCCACCTAACATCCACTTACAGCTTCAGCAAAAGACATATATAACACTGAACATGACCTGCATAATACGATGAGCTAGCAACTAGGTACGAATCAGAATTTGGGAAGGGAGAGAAATCTACCACGTATGCAAATTGTTGAATGAATGTACACTATGCCAGCACTTGAAATTTGAAAGTACAGTCCTTCTATTGATTGAAGAGGTTACACAACTCACCAATGGCAGAGTCTGGTCTTAGCAAGAGAGGGATGGATTTTACAAGGCTGAAAAGCCATTAATATAGAAATTTATAAAAAACCAAGAGATTGGCGTTGAAAATAGAGAGGGAGTAAACTCAAATCAACTCAGCGTTTACAAAAAGTCTATTTTGTCTTCTTCCTCTTTGCATGAAAACTCTTTGGGGCTAGAATTTAGACGGTGAATTCATACATTTGACTTTGCTTGTGCATGCTCAGCTAAGCCATGTCTAAAATTAGAAACTTCACTAGCTCTTTGGTGTTTGAGAATGGTCGGTGGGTCTGTTAAAAGTCAAACTCTTATCATGCCAAAATGCTACACCCACCTCCAAACATGGACTTCCTCTTGAGCCGTTTGATCATTTGAAAGCACAAGATAAACAAGAGCATGCATGAAATCCACGCCATGCTAAAATTAGAACTCAAATTGAAACGTTGAAAGCTGAGTTGGAACGTTTGAAAGCACGAGTTTGACCTGGAGATGAGCTTGACTTCAACAACCAGTCAACTGAAGCTTTGACCAGTCAACTGAAAATAGCCTTTGCTTGCATGTATTTTCTCTTATTTTGGTCTGGCCTGTTCATGGCTTGTCCATTTTTGGCAGGATTCTATTTTCTGATAATCTTATCTATATTTGGTCTATTATCTTGTTTCAACCCCTTAGCCTAATTCTTTCGGATATTCTTTTGTTATCTAGGGATTTCCTTTGGTCTCGGATTTTCTGTTATCTCCTAATTTCTGCGGACTTTATTCTTTTTTGTGCACTTTTTTTCGCTGTATTTCTTGCTTGCAATTTTCTTGAAGTATTCCTTTGGACAAAAGTCTGAAGGAATTCTTTCGGACTTTTTGTCCGAAGGATATCTTCCCTCCTTTTCTTTCTTTGCCTTGTTTCTCATTTCTTCGGGTTTTTTGCAATTTGTAAATTCCCTTGGATTTCTACTTGACAATTTTCCCGAATTTATTCTTTCTATATGCCTTGGGCTTTCTGGTTTTCAAATTCCCGCAGGCTTTATGTTTACTCTCATTTCCTTCGGACTTTATTTTATCTCCCTTGAATTCTTTCGGAATTCTTTGTTTCCTGCCCTTCTTGAATTCTTTCGGAATTCTTCCATTGTTTCTATTTCCCTCGGACTTTATGTTTTCCACACCTTTGGATTTTCTGCGGACTTTTTGGAGGCTACGGACTTTTGTCTTGCATCCCCTTTTGTTCCTATTTCTTTCCAATTTCCTGTTATGATTCATTCTTTCTTTTGAGTTTTCTACTTTCAAATCCCCGTGGGCTTTGTTTTGGTCCATTTCCTTTGGACTTATACAGTGTTTCCCTTCGGACTTTTTGTTGGCTTGTTGGCCTCTCCTTAGCTTTTATTATTTCCTTGTTGGCTGCGGGTTTTTGTTTGCAAATTCTTCGAAGTATTCCTTCGGACTTTTTGTCCGAAGGAATTCCTTCAATTTGATTTCCTTTGCTTTGTGCATATTTCTAACCTTGCCTAAGGCATTAATTAATGTATTGTATGCAGTAACCCTATAAGAATAACCATGTTTGCACGTCGCATGCAAAACAACCTCCGCCTTTTCAAACCGTCTAGATATGCAGTATGTCTCAATAGGTAGAACATATGTATCTTCAGTCGCAACCTAGGGCCCTTGTAACATCTTCAAGTAGATCATCCCATGTTTTATGTGAAGGTCGTAGAGAATCAAGAGCACGGTAAATAGTATTTTTATCGAAAACTTTCAACACGTATCAAGCCAATTTATGAGCCTTGGGGCTAAGTATTGGAACCACTCCACCAACAAAGCTTGTACCATAAATCCACCCACGTCCTTTTGTTGAACCACCTGGGAAAAAATCTGAGAAACTAAATGTGCATGATGTTGCCTTTGATCCCATGCTTTCATTGAAAGTGAACCTACAGGCTTGTAGGTTAACTTCAAGGATGGCTGTAGCTATTAATTCTTCATTGGCTCCTATACACCTCACAAAGTCGTTCCTTCTACAGGGCTGGAGCTTTAAGACTGTATGTGACATTTTGAATAAGGGATATGGCCTTTGAACGTGCTGTAGGTGTCTTTCCCAAACAGACTGCATGCTTTATATGATGGCTGTAGATGGCTCCTTGGGATTTGCATGGTTGTAGGTGTCTTTATGTAATGTCCCCAATTTTCTATTAAAATGGTTTAATTAATTAATTTAATTATTAATTAATTATTATGGAAATTAAGTTGACTTCTTCTAGAAGTTTCCTGGAAGCCTTTAAAAGAAGGGGAAGGCAAAGCATTTGGAATATCATATATCTTCTGTTGCAAAAATTATTCTGAGTATTGTGAAGGTTGAATCTGTGATTCAGCTGAAATCTCTGAGGACGCAAACCTTCAGCAGATTGGAGAAGAGTTGGACGAAAACCCAGCACTTTTCAGAGGTGGATTCGTGACGGAATTCAGATTGTGCATATTGATCAAATCTGGAGCTTCAGAGGCCATTCACTGAGTATATCAGGGGTTCAGCATATGCAGAGGTTTCCAGGTATTTATTAATTAGTTTTGATTTGATATTTATATATTTATATCATCAGATCAGGTTCGGTACGGAATCCGTACAGATCGGCATCAGGGCGTACCAGCGGATTCAGAAAAGGGAAAGGCACAGTTCGCGGTTGCAGGCCGCAGGGTATTACAGAGGCCGACATCGACAGATAAGTGACCGGCATCGGCATACAGACCGACATCGGCCGATCAGCGACCGACGTCGGCAGTCAGGCAGTCACAGGCAGTCACCAGCAGGCAGAAATCGCCACCAGACAGCCGATGACGGCAGTGTGTCGACCGACGTCGGCAGAATCACCGACGTCGGCCACTGTGTTTCTTTTGGACACAGCAGGCCGAGCCACGCAGATCCAGGTTTTTATTTCCAGTTTGGTAGTTTGATATAATAATTGGGTTTTGAGACCACATCTGTAATAATTTTATGATATCTGGACTATATTATCAATTGTATTCAGATTTATATCTTTGTCCATTTGATTGAATGCCTGCAAGTAGTTGAAATCAGTTTTCTTTGAAAAGAATTTGCATTCAAATCTAGTTTGGGATCTTTCACTTTACCAATTTACATGGCTGTAGGTGTCTATTTAAGGACCCCAAAAAACTGATTTACAAGACAAACTGGTACCATAAGAGCATCTTTCGAATAGTAAGGTTGACAACACTTACTTTGGCAGTTTGGTAGGAAACTGTTCATCTATCATCCGAATGTTTGAGTCAGTGCATTTTATGCTAATAAACTAGGAAGAGATGTCTTGTTTCTATGGGTTTATGCAGGTACAGTGAGGGTGTTCTCTTATAAAGGTCTTATTTCCAAATCAACAGTTTCTACTTTCTTGAGCTAAGGTCTGCTGATGAGTAGTATACCCTGTCTGTTTCGTCCTTGAACTAAAACTACTTTTCACCTGCGCACTGCTAATTTTAACCTCAATGATGTTGCCAAAATCTTTGACCAGCAAGTGCAACATACCTATCATCCTTGTGCAGTTCGTGTATGGGTTATGTCCATCTTGCTTTGCAGTAAGACTTTCTTTTTCATTTTCATTACTTACTTTTAGGTCTCTTTCAACAAGAGGAGGAAATCCTACTTGTGCCATTCTGGCATTCTAGCCTACGTGAAGAACTAGATGCTAAGGCCTAATTATCTGCATCAAACCTGATAATATGACAATTTCCAGCTAGAAGAGTGCTCTAAACACCAGGCATCTGTTTAATTAAAAGATGACCATAATCATAAGGGAAGAATGGTGTCAACTGCCAAGTATGAATAGAAAATAAAGATATATACCTCATAGCTAGTTAGGGTCATCCATGTTGTCGCATTTCCTTTGAACAAGTAGTACCATGTCTCTGGATGAGTCAATTTTCATTTGTCTAAGCCCATTCAATAGATTACTACTGAGAACCTAAGAGCAATTTTACAGTGTATCCATTATCTTTAATTTTTTCTAAGTCATACGATCAGCACCCCTGAAATGTGCAAAGTTGTTTCCAGCAAGAAGAAAATTGGGGTTGGTTGATGTAAATGGCATGGTCTGGTGTTTGTTGTTTATAATGTGGGCAGATGTTGGTTTTATTTGTGGTTCCATCACTACAAACTTTCATATAAAGGGTGAAGTCTTAAGGAAAGATCTTGAATCTAAGCAGAAGACTTATTGATAATTTGACACCATAAGGGGAGGGCAAGCTTATTGAAGAAGAACAAAGGAAATTTCATGAAGGATGACTCAGAAGTACATAGAATTCAATTCAGATCTGGAATCATGATTCGAACTGCGGACATGGAGAAATTCATTCGAGGGTAGAAAACAGAAAAAAAAACTATTCAAGGAAAAACAATCATTGCTTGAATGCAACCCTGAAATTGTTTAAAGGGAAGCAACAAGTTGAGAGTGGCACTGATCTGTTGCTGGTAAAATTTGTCAAATTAACAAAAATAATATCAGGACTAGTTAATACAAAAGATTATGTGCCAATAAGAGAGCCCAGCGATTGCATTCTCAGCCTATCCTATAGAAATGATATATATCAGTGTACCCAATACCGGATCAGAAATTAGCAGTGACAATCTTGAGAACCCTAAAATTAACTTCCATAGAAAACTTCAGCGAATTTACACAAATCGTTATAGTAAATCTCACATAAGCAAATCCCAAGACTTTACAAGATACCAGTGAGCAGCTATGGCCCTGGAAAAAATAGGCCTACAGAGTCTGCTAGAGAAACACTAATGCAGCCCTCACCTCAATGGTTCACACATTCTCCTCAAGTACAAAATG
Source organism: Torreya grandis (assembly GCA_037957365.1). Classification (NCBI taxonomy): domain Eukaryota; kingdom Viridiplantae; phylum Streptophyta; class Pinopsida; order Cupressales; family Taxaceae; genus Torreya; species Torreya grandis. The sequence continues at coordinate 3,661,353 of JARHVA010000244.1, forward strand.
AGAATGTGAAGCTATTGTTGTAGCTACACAATTCAAACAGAAGCCCAAGTGCTTAAACTTGCAGCTTAGGAAAGCTGATAAGTAGAGCCAATTCAAAATATTAGACAATAAAAGTGGTAGAAGGTCCAACTTATGCCTTATCAAACTATTGCGATAAATATGTGAGCATTAGAAAGCAAGTTGCATTTTTTGAAGAATTTGATAAGAGTGGTGGCAAAATAATGCCAAACGCTGCATTCATAGGTTGCAGTGTTCAATATTTTGTGTAGGCCGAGACAGGAGGCATTGCAATCATTTGGAATTGCAGAAATGATTGCACTTAGGTATTGTTATGGGCATATAACAACTGGTTTTTTGAATTGACAGCCTAATGTAATTGAAAATTGGGCAAATATAGAAGCAGCTGTGTTGCAGTTACATCAATAATACATACTATAAGTTGATAATATTGTCTGGCTGTTGTAAGGAGTCTGACTGTAGCTTTTTAAGAAGCATCTTCACCCCAAGCAAGAACATAGAATGTTACACCTCACAACTGTACAGACCAGTCTCATGGAATTTATAGCACAAAGTTAAGATGTTATGGGCAATGCAGATTTGTATCAATTGTTTGTCAGTTGCTCGCACAACGCTTGTAGCAAATCAAGCAAAGGGAGTAGTCAGAAGAACCATATTCCATACATTGACTTAGATGCCAAACATGCCAGAAACTACATAATATTTGGACTTAACATGTGGATCAAAACAATCGACAAGCTTTTCTTAATTTTTTATCTAAAAGGTCAGACTTATAAAATATTTAGTTCATTTTTTTTTCCGTCCTTGTGCTCCTGACTCTGACACAGGGTAGAGCCATGTTCTCCATCAGCTCCCTCCCTTCTCTTGGTTCTGATGGAAATTTTGACAAGGGACCTTTATTTCACAGAATTGTTTCTCATTATATTGCTTTTGTATATACTGACTTGTCTGGGGCTTACCTGTTTGTGTCTAGTTCCCCTCGTATTTGTTGTTTTTGCTTTTGCTTCCTAGTTTTAGTTTTAGGTTCTCTATTATTGGCGTTTGTAGGTCCTTTATCACTGGCGATAGCTATTGTAACTTTATATACTTTTGAGTCCCATTGACATATTTTGGTTATTTGTGGACATTGGGAATAATCTATTTCCTTCTTTATAACTGTTTATATCTTTGTTCTTCCCAGTTATTTACATTGGAATGTTATAAAACCAGAACCAAATATCTCAATCAGCATCCGGTCTTTTTAACTTTCATCAGCCCATGCTCTTCAGGGGTTCTTGCTTCGCCCGCATGGCTATTTGTATTGGTACCTCAACCACATGGGTTGGGACTTTACTGGTTTGGGTTTACCTCTAGTTTATTTTCAGTGCTCTAATTCTTCTCCTTTTTATTTAGTCTGTCATTAATCCTAGGGTATTTTCACCCTAGCACTTTCTATTGTAATTGGATGTATTTTCGAGTTTCATTGACCTAGTTTTTCGTGGACATCTATATAATTTATTTCTTTCTTTCAATCTATGTCGAGATATTTATGACAAAGTAAGGATTTGCCGCTTTTGTCTGTGTGTAATGTACCTAATAACCAAGTTTTATCATAGCATTCCTTGATACAATTTATCTATTGAAGTCTGACCTCATCATCTACTGATTGCATTTTTATAAATATGCTGTAGTGACTTTATTTTGTCTTGTTTTAGTACATGGATCATGCGAGTCTCTTGCGTTATCATAGATTGTCTCTTGTTATTTGGTAATAGCTTTTTGTTGGTATGACACAGGGCTAAGTATATAGTTGAAGCAGTCAAAGCTCTCAAGTCCAAATGTGGCGGAGGCAAGGAGTGGCTTCTGTCTCTGCGGAATTCACCTCTTGAAGAGTCTATGGAAGCTCTCTGTACCTTGCCAGGAATAGGCCCAAAAGTAGCATCTTGTATTGCTCTTTTTTCTCTAGATCAACATCATGCCATTCCTGTTGATACACATGTATGGCAGGTAAGTGTTCATTATTTAAGAAAGTTCATTTCATAACAGGTCTGCTATGTTTTGGCTGAGAAAGATAACAGTATAATTCCTAATATCTTGATGTGTGCTTACTTCCCATGCCCGAATGCATCAGATTGCCATGCAATATGTCACTCCTGAACTATCAGGTGAGCGCTTGACCCCAAAGCTGTCCCAGAAGGTCTCTGAAGCATTTGTGCAGAAGTTTGGTAAGTATGCAGGGTGGGCCCAAACTGTACTCTTCATTTCGGAACTATCTTCTCAGCAAGCTATCCTACCACAACATCTGCGTACTGTTAAGGAGCCAAAAGTCAAGACCAAACAGAAAAAACGTGCTGTCAAAAACATAGATGAGTGATGGGCAAAAAATTGAAGAGGTGCATGAGGTGCATCCTTTCCGACACGGGCACAATACCGTGGTATCATAGCATGGCTAAAGCTTTTCTAAGTATTGTGGACGCCTTACAAAGATGATTTGAGGCACTTTATTTCTCCCAGGGGAATCATTGAAATTGCTAGAAATTGAAAAGGCCTATTTGGCTGCAGTAATTCAGTAGTCCACTAATTTTCTTATACAATTGGAAAATGATTTCCCCTTGATGTTCTTCATTTTATTAAATTGTTATTTGTTTTAATATTTATTAAAGACTGTTTTCTTCAATCGACTCATGTAGGTGAGCAAAGATAAATCTACATGTGGGTAGATAAATGGGAAAATAACCATTATACAAAACTGATATGTTTAGTTTTCACAGTGTTATTGGATCTTCCATCCTACGACCCACTCTTGAACCTAGTTCTTTCTAGATAGGGGGCTTCCTTGAGCTTTGCTTCGAATTGTGTCCCATAAATTTCCCAAGGGGACACACGGGTTTCTGTTTAAACATTCTTAAGCAAAGGGCCTATTCAATAAGATCATATAAGCATACTTATGAAACAAACTATTACAGAAATAAAAAATGAAAGGGAAGTCTGATAGCCTCATCAGTGGATCTTAATTCTGCTAACTACGATCCAAATATAGATCCTAATTCGCTAGTCATGTGTACTAGTTGTACCCACTATGCGTAATTGTATGTAATTCATACTTGTAAGAGTAAGACATTATTGTAAGACATTTCTTATTCAAAACATTAGATCAAATATGCTTCAGTGGCAACATCTGGGGGTGATCCAGACATGTTCATGGTGGTGACTCAGTAAGATGCAAACTCTTGAAATGGAGGGGGTTTCGTCACATTGCAGAACCACCACTATTTATAGGGTGACGGTTGAATAATTGGTCCAACACTTTTGAAATTGCCGGTTTGCATACACTGATAGTTTCGCCACCATACAAAACACTAGAATTTGAATGGTTGAAAACATTTTTTCTTCACATGGCAGTTCAGTTAAGTTTCTTGGTGGGCTCTAAGATTGAGAGAGCATAAATACAAGTCTTAGCAAGGCAAAAAAACATCAGAAAACACATTGAGAAGTTCGGAAGTTGGATTTACATTCCTTGTTGCAAGTTTCAGTCTTTGTTCTTGTTATCTCATTGCTTCATAACCATAGATGAGTGGTTCAATTGTGTGGAAACACAAAGAAGTGTATGATAAGTGCAAAGCATCCTTGTGTACAAGTTTTGGATAGTGTTAGTGAAAATTTTGTCCATGAAGGCCATGATTGGGAGTACCTTGTACATTTCTTACATTACATAGTGGAAGGGAAGTGCAATTACCTCACCCATTGGAGTTTTTTCTACATTGGGTTTCTTCAAGATAACTCGTGTTTGTTTTGTGCTTTGTTCATTCTTATGATTCATGTTCATGCACAATAGGTTGTACATTTCATTTCCAACACTAGTCATCTCTGCATTTACAAGATTAATAACTTAAAACAATCATATAACCATTTGTTATTAAGCTAGGAGTAATAAGGTTCATGTTAATGAAGCTTAGAGTGGAATCTCCACCTAGTTTACGAATCAAATTGGTACCGGAGTTGGTTTAGTATCAATCCTTTATGTGGGGTTGATTACATTACAAGTTTATGCATGTCACAAGAGCAAGTAGTGCTAGTTGGCAAGGTATCCTAGTTCCCTTTGAAGCAAATATTTCCACAAGGAAGTGGAAACAAGAGATCAAAAGTATGACCCATACTTATGAAGAAGATGCCCAAATAACAAGAGTGACTTTACAAGCTTGAAGGAGTAGCAACTATCATTTTTCTTTTTATGAACAAACTTGACCGCTTGGAGTCCTTCATAGGGATTCTTATAGAGAAGCTTGGTGTTTCCATGAAGGCATTGAAAGCAAGGAGGACGCTCTCGAGACTCATGCAAAGGAGGAAGAGCAGACCCATACCAACCAAGCTCCATTTCCATTTACGGCTAAGGCGAAGTTCAAAATTCAATTGTACGATGGAGACGTAAATGCGAAGAGGCCATGGTTGGTAGTACCTTGTACATTTCTTACATTGCATAGTAGAAGCGGAGTGCAATTACTTCACCCATTGCATTTTTTCCCATGCTAGGTTTATCCAAGATAACTCATGCTTGTTTTGTGCTTTGTTCATTCTTATGTTTCATGTTCATATGCAATATGTTGTACATTTCATTTCCAATACTTGTTATCTCTAAATTTGCAAGGTTAATAGTTCAGAACAATCATATAACCATTTGTTATTAAGCTAGGAGTAATAGGGTATGTGTTAAAGAAGCTTATAGTGAAATCTTCACCTAGTCTAATGATCATATTGGTATCGGAATGGTTTAGTATCAGTGCTTTATGTGGTGTTGACTACTTTACAAGTTTACATCTGTCACTAGAGCAAGTAGTGCTAGTGGTCAAGGCCCTTTGAAGCAAATATTTCCACAAGGAAGTGGAAACAAGAAACGAAAAGTATGGCCCATGTTGATGAAAAATATGCCCAAATAGTAGAAGAGTGATCGCGCAAGCTTGAAGGAGCAACTAGCATTTCAGTTTCTTTGAGCAAGCCTTGCCGGTTGGAGTCCATTATAAGGATTCTTATGGAAAAGTTTGGTGTTTCCACGGAGACATTGAAAGAAAGAAAGGAGGATGTTCTCGAGACTCATGAGAAGAAGGAAGGGCAACCCCATACCAACTAAGCTCCATCTCCATTTAACATTGAGGCAAAGATCGAAATCCAATTGTATGATGGGGACGTAAATGTGGAGAAGCTAGACCATTGGCTAGTTCAACTTGAGATGTATTTCAATTCACATCAAATTAATAAAAACCAAATTATTTTCTTTACAAAGTTAAAGTAAACCAAATATGTTTTAACTTGGTTTGAAATCTATGTTCATTCTTTAGTTGTTAAGAAGCTTCCTCCTATTACTGAGTGGGATGATTTTAAGATGTTAATCGAGAAATAATTCTATTATCATATTTGTTATGAGGAAGAGAGATCCACACATTGGCAATATCTTAGGCAAAAGCAAGGCCACATGTGCAGGAGTAGACAAATGAGTTCCGCAAGAAGGCTGTCCAAACAAGCAAAGATGTAGTGGATTGTGACGTCTTGATGAAGTATGTGGGTGGACTTCATAGCCATTTGAGGAGATTAGTCCTCTTGGCCAAGCCTACGAATGGAGATGAGACTTGTTATCAAACTCACTACTTGGAGATGGACAAGAAGAAGGCTCCATCTACCTCTCCAAACACTTCCAAGCAAAGAGGCAACTCAAAGCAAAAGGGTAAAGTAAGGGAAACGTAAGCATGTTCTACTTTCATTTCTAAGAATGATACTAAAAGACATTGTGCGAAATGTGATGTTGATAATCATTCTAAGGATAAATGTTCTACTCATTTTAACTCAAATATGCAATCTAATCCCAAACATGTTAAATCAATGTAATTCAACACTAAACAATGTCATATAACCATTTCAAAGTGTCTACATAATTCTTCAGTTTAGTGTGTGTGTGTGCGCGTGTGTGCGTGTGTGCGTACGTGCGTGCGCGTGCATATACATTAATGTAAAATAAATAAGTGAACATGGAAGGCATCAATGAAGAAGTTACGACCAAAACTTGTAAGTTATGCTTCAATTTAATAACAAATATGAAAATGAACTAAGAGTATAAAAGATGGAATGATTTGCCTTATACATATTCAAACTCTAGCAATTTGTAAAATAGGAAAACAATGTCTTTTTGCCATCTACGTGAATGTTTTGACTGTCGAATGATCATCAATGCTCCTTTGTCTAGAGCATAAATTTTTAGTGTACTTGCACACAAACAAAAAAAATGAGTAGATCAATGTCTATATAAATTAATAATAAACTAATCAATGAAATAACATATAAATAAAATAAATTGTAGGAATAAATACACTTATTGGTATATGAATTGTGTTGTATATAAAAAATAGTGAACTGTTGTGGGTCCTACTAACTCTACCATGGGGCAAAATATCTCTATGGTGGGTCCTACTCACCCTAGCATGGGGATAAATAAGTGAAACATGGTTCCTACTAACCTTGTCATGGGGTAAAATAGGAATTTCACCGCTGAAGAAGCAAATCTATTGTAACTTCAAAACCTTTTGTCACCTTGGAACCCCTTGTAAACTTAGAATTTCTTGTATCATGTGACTTAAAAATAGAATAATATCATATTCATCTCTTTTGAGGTGAGGGATGTTCCTAATATCAGTGATCTTAAAATAAAAAGATTACATGTACCATGTATAAAAAATATAAAAGCATACATTGTAATAATTATTAGAGTGCATTTATAACAAATTTGATATATAAACATAGTAAGATATTTTTGTGAAATCTCATAAACACTATGTAACGCAACAATAATATGTCGAAGTAGAAGAAATATAAGTAAAGGAAAAGAGTGAAAATAATATCTTGATGTAATACTATGCCCCAATATAGACATGATATAACATTGAAAGTACAAACAATAATATGACCAAATCTAAAAAAGATGTATGAAAGGATGTATGGTAAAATACTACCCTCATGTAAGCAATGTATAATCTATAGGTCCACATAGGCATATCGTGCCCCCAAATGAGAAATGTATAAGCAATGAAGCACAATAATAGCATGCCCCTATATAGAACATCAATATAAGTGCACTAAAGGGTTACCCCCTATATGGAAAATATGTAATGAATAAATCACAAATAATAGTATGCCCTTGCATAGAAGATCAATGTAGGTGCACTAAAATATTTCCCCCTATATGGGCACAATATAATTGATAAACACTAGCATAAGATATGCTAGAAAAGATATAATTGATAAAGTGCATGAGTAATGGGTCGGTATCATGCCCCTTTGTGCGAAATATATGATCAATCTAAGCACAATAATGACATGTCTCAATACGGACAAAATATAGATAATATAAATATTTGAATATCATGCCTCTTTGTAGGAAATATATAATAAATGAAACACTAGTGTAGTATAAGATATGTCCATTAATGGGCATTATATAATCAAAATAGAAGAGCACATATGCATCCTTTCTCTAAATAGATACATGATATGTGTTAAGGAAATGTATGCAAGGACATAAAACATCATAATGATATGGATCATGGTGAATAAGGGATCCGGGGACATGCGGTGACGAAATCAACAAAGTGTAAATAAAAATCAAGTGTTTACATGAAAATTAAAGTATGTGAAAAAATCAAATAAATTCCCAAAAGGAAATAAAGAAGTAACAACCTAAGCCAAGTGGCCAATAAAATTTGTGAAAAGCTATTAAATTTAAATAATGGATTGGTCAATAAAATAGAAGTCAAAGCAATGTAAAATCAAATGGAAAACAAAATGCCACTCCAATGCCCCCATAGCCAACTATGAATCCATATATATATATATATATATATATATATATATATATATATATATATATATATAGATTGTAAGCCTCATATCTACCATGTGAAACACCATCAAAATTAGTGTCTAATGAAATGGTATGTAATATTTAGTTCAAATTGTCTTGGAATCATACTATGTAATGCTTGTTTCTTTTCCATCATTGATGTATGTATTTGATCTTGATGCAATTTTTTGGAGGTAGCCATTTGAGTTCATATTGATGTGTTCTTTTAGATATCATATGGATAGGGATAGATTAACATTTATGACTTGGTATTTTAATTGTTATATCTCTAACTTCAATATGACCATAGTTAATAAGGTCTCAAATTTTATTCTTCAAAGAAAAGTATTAGTTTTTTTAATGATATTTAATTTTACGATATTCACAATAATTTTATGTGTTTTGGTATGTAGTAAATATTTTATGTTAGAGTCAAGTAAATTATTCAAAATTGCATGTGGACTATCAATACATGTGGTAAATAATTATTATTCCTTGTGATAAGGCACATGGTTCACTCATGGTTGCCTATATTATTGATCAATTTCTTATGATCATTTATATGTAAAAATAAATTGTTCGTATGATAGTAAGTTGATAGATCCACATTAGTTCCAAAATATTATTGAATGGATTTGTTGTTAGACAAAGCATTGAAGGAGATATTCTTAGGTGAAGCAGCCTCATCAATTGATAATGAATGTCTAAGTTATATAGTCATGAATTTATTCGATTATTATGTATGATTCTTGTTAGATTTATAAAATCAAGTCAACATACATTATGATTCTTGTTAGATTTATAAAATCAAGTCAACATACATTTCTCTTTCATAACATTCTCATGATTATAAGCTCCTATGTATCCATGATTCACTTGTAAAGGTATATCTTTTATTCTAGAATCTTCATTGTATCTAATTCCTTTTTTTATTTGGAATAACAGGTTATGTAATGCCTTGCTCGTGTTTACCTAAACCATGGCCTTTATATCCCCTTTTTTGTGCACACATATTAACTCCAAATCTATATTGTTTCAATGATGCTTGAATAAGTCTATGAGTTTTTTTTGGTTTATTAGTATTATAATAGTTATCTTTCATAGGCCTTTTACCTTTATCATCATAAGATGGTGTATCAATAGGCGTAGATGATTGAATATGTCTACCATAGTCTTGCAGGGTAAGATAAAGTTGACCAATATCCAAGGTATGCTTGTCATCTTTATATTCCCCAAGGCCAATCAAAGTAAAGTTTAACTTGGATAATATCTATTCATCTATGATATTAACTTTATAATCATCCTCCTTGTTGTTATCCTGAGTTTCAATATAATTACCAAATTGAAATGTTTGTACTTGGTCTATGGGAATAACTTGCTTTAGTGTCATCATGGATGGATACAATGTATTAAGATGTTGAATGATTCTCTTCACAAGTTTTACCATTCTGAAAAAGCATAAAGTCACATCATCCATAGGATAGGTTTTTATGAGCCCCTCAAGAAAACAATTTAACAATTAATGTAATGTATATGGGACTACATGCATGGCATGAATCCATGGCTTTCCAATTAAAATATTATAGCTCACATCATTAGATATTTTTTGACATCCAATAGGTATGTTTTGTGGTCTAAAAATTATGTTTAATGTAATTGGTCTAAGATCTTTTCATTGTTGATTCTCAAAGACTTTTATAATCATATCAGATTTTATAAGAACATGTCTTTTGATTCCCAATACACTAAGAAAGGCCTCACTATAAATTTTTAACCCCAAACAATTATCCATAAGGACCCTTTTAATTCCTTTATTGTTGATGTTAACTTGAATATACAAAGGTAAATGTTGATCCACAATGAAATTCTACATTTTCAAGCCTTGACATGCTAGAGCCACAAACTAAAGGCTAGGGCAATAATTCATACATGCCATTAAAATCTCCTAACAAATATGAGACATATCCACAATTAGGATTAACAAGACTATGGACATGGTGTTTCCTTTGTTGTATGACAAGGTGCACCTAATGGATGAGAATATGCAAAACATAAACCTATAAATGGTCAAAAAATGAGATATGGATAGTATCAAATCTGAAATGGCCAAACAAAGAGATCGTGATAATATCAGCAAGCAATTGGTTGTTCTCACAAACTCTGTTAGAAAGTAGTTAGTTTCAAAATTAACTCCACAACCCAAAGGTGGACTTACAAGACAACCCAATCCTAACCCAAATGTTGCATAACCTTTACCTATGGCTAATACTAATTAAGGGTCTTAGAACCTGCTACTAGAGGTGGACATGCATAAGTTTAATGGCAAGGATCCACTTACTTGGATCAATGAAACGGATATTTTTTTATGTACATCAGATCCAGTGGGGGAATAAAGTTACAATGGATCCTCTATATTTGGAACCTAATTAATTCATCTAGTATCGATGGTTGTGTGTTCAAAAGAAGAAAAAGACTCAATGTCACTAGGTCAATTTTTACCAAGGAGCAACAAATGCACTATAATGTAGTGTGACAAAGAATTACTTCAAGATCTGGGGATAAATATAAAAAATAGGGTCAGTTAGGGATTATATTGTTCAATTCCAAAATGTATCCTTGTAAGTGGATATGATTACAAATGAGACCTTGAACAAATTATTTATTGGCAAACTCAAGGACCACATTCAACATGACGTATGCATTTTTAATCCACTTAATGTATCTCATGATTTTATCATAGAAAATATTTCAAAGGAATGATTCTTGTCTAACGAGAGACAAACCTTCACTGGCAACAAAGATTGTAGCTCTTGCACCATTATTTCATCAGGCTACTAGGCTAACTCCTCAAAATTTTGAAGAAAAAAATGCAAAAGGATTATGTTTTAATTGTGATATCAAATATAATTTAGTACATAAATGTGCCAAAAATAAGTTATTTTAAATTGAGGATGTTAGTGGATAAGAAGAGACATTAAATGTTGTTGATGAGATAGAGGAGGCATTAGGATATCTCCAACCAACTATTTTTTTCCATGCAATTATAGTTATTAACACCCCACAAACCCTCAAGGTAGTGGGTATCCTACAAAAATATAAGTTGAAAATACTAATAGACTCAAGAAATACTCATAACTTCATCAAAAGTAAGTTGGAGAAACGCTTGAACTATTTCATTTACCTCCCTCTAGAATTTTAGGTGATCATTATGGATGGAAGTACATTCACTTGTTTAGCAAAATTCCATAGTATTAAACTCACTATGGGAGACTACCTACTAGATTTACCTATATTTTCTATTTCCATGGGAAGAGTAGACATTGTTTTAGGTGTTCAAGGGCTCACTACCTTGGGGAAGATTGAGATGGACTTCTAGGAGTTGTTCATGTGTTTTTATTCAAAGGGTATAACTTTTGAACTACAAGGGTTAGGTGAAATGTGTCCATAAGTGCTAAACTCCTATCAGATGCAAAATATGCTTAAAAAGGGTCTGCACCGCCATATATGTAGAGAATTTTATATGGGCACTCAATAGGTTTTGGGGATATGAAAAAAATATTACCTCCCAAAAGAGATCATCATCATGTCACTCAAATACCACTAGGAAGCCAACCACCCAATATTAAACCTTACAAATATCCATATGTGCAAAAAATTAAGATTGAGAAGATGGTACTAGAGATGCTTGAATCAATTATAATTTTTCATAATCAAAGTGTTTATTCGTCTCTAGTGGTGATGGTACATAAGAAGGATGACACTTGACACATGTATCAAGACTAAAAATAACATAATAAGTACACCATCAAAGATAGGTTCCCAATTTCAGTTATTGATGACTTGTTAGATGAGTTACATGATGATGTCTATTTTACCAAACCCAATCTTCATTCTATGTGTCATCAAATCAAAATCATGGATGATATTTATAATGTAGCTTATAAAACTCAGGAAGGCCACTATGATTTTTTGGTGATGCCTTTTTGCCTCACAAATGCATCATCTATATTCAAATTTTGTGTGTTACTTGTTTTGAGATTAGTTTGATCTAAATGAAGTAAATCTATGAATATTATGATTATGTAAAATAGGGAAATAATCATAAAAATCAAAATGTGAAAGGGTAGATTGACATTGCACTTGGATAATTAGATATTTACAAGGCACTAAGGGGAGAGAGATGCTTAGCTTATTTTGATGTTCAATTGTTCATTGTGGTCATCATTATCCCTAAAATACTCCATATCTTCCCTACAACTACTTAGATTAAGGAATACAAGCTAAAACCATGCACAGATGTTGTTGGTGAAACTATGACCCCTACAATGACTGGTACTATCTAAGCCATACTAGTGGTGTCCCTATTGATTGTGCAGGTTTATGACACCTTAGGCTAGTGCACTTGCACTTAGAGATTTCTCATGCATGTGTGATCACATTTGATCCTATGTGTTGATCCCGAATTTATTTCTCATTCTTTTGAAATCCTAAGCAAGAATCTAATAACTTGTTATCATTAACCTACATTATATATTTGGATAAAGTTTACAAAAGCCAATTAGAAAGTATGACTGTAAAATTGAATACAGTATAAATCACTCGATATTATAAACTTACATTATATATTCACAGTCCACAAAATATATATGTATAAGTAAGAATCTCCTATAAACAAGGAGTCTTCCTTGATCCCTACAAACACTCCCTAATCCCTATCTTCGCTCAACCACCCTAGAATCTCTCTAAGATATATATAGATATATATGTGTGTGTGTACACAACACACACATACAAGTGAATAATCACGTACATCATTCTAATAATTAATCTCACGTATAATAATTATCTCACACAAATATTTTTAATGTGAGTACTAATTTTCCTATCATTCCACCCCTTAGTACTTACATGGGCATATGTGTTTTACAGGACTATATGAAGGTAGAGAGGGAATAAACAATGATCTACGTCTCATCAACCATTCACTGATGGGAACACATCAACTTAATTAGTGTGAGAACTACGAACATGAACCATTTTCCTCTCATCAACTATTCAATGATGGGAATACATCAACTTGATCAGTGTGGGAACTACGAATAAGAATTCTACATTTGTTCAACCTTCACTCCTATATCTACAAAACACAGTAGTTCTCAATGAAGTAAAACATTCTGAATATGAGAATTGTACCACTTATTTTCACACAAACAAGAATAGAAAAAGAAACACTTGTGTCACTATAACAAAATCTACCCCATCACTAGTGGCTAATGAGAGGTTGAATGGCCTCTTTCTTCTACTGCCTCCAACCTCCAATTTTATGTTACCTACTTAACAAATTTTGCATTGAGGTTCAGATTAAAGTTCCAGTTGCATGTCATTTTTTATAAAAAAACTCCCCCACCATAATTTTGACATATTTCCATTACACATGGACATCACGTTCGCTTGAAAATGTGTTTGTTACAAAGAGATGGATGTTTGACTTTGACTTTTTTGACATACAAAAATGACATATTGGTCTTGACTCACTAATAAACTCCATATTTGAAATAACTGTAGACAACGGACTTAATAAACTAGATTTGTATTAAAAGTTTTGTTACAAATCTAAACATTCTAGATATTAGACTCAATTTTTTTTAATTGAAACCTTGCTTTTTACACGAATTAAGTGTACAAAATACTTCTTCGGCTTAATGCCAAAGACTGAGGGGTATCCATTCCTCCAAATTTACCTAAGGCACGATCTCGACCTCATCTCTTCTGATATCTCTTAAAATTTGTACCTTTGTGGATGACTAGACAAGACATTTTATACCATCATCCTCACCATTGAACTACAACCCACTTGATTAAACTCAATTAAAACTCACAAATTCAAAATCTTTTATTCTTAATAACTTAACCCAACTCTATCAATAAAGAAAACATAAATCTAAGCCATGTAATAAACAACACCCCTAAACACTATAAGACTCAAATATAATAAATAGATACCACTAAAAACTAAAATATAATTAATAAACTTTTCTAAAAGATAATAATAATAATATAGTTTTTAAGGTTCACAATGTCAAGGAGCGTTTTGATTATCGTCTGTAAGGAAACTTACAATATATGGGACCACTTCGTACTTCTATCGTGGAGAGGCACTTTACTTTCAGCGTATGAGATTACCTCATACTCTTATCGTGGAGAGGCACCTTACTCTACTATGAATACCTCATACTCTTATCGTGGAGAGGCACCTTACTCTACTATGAATACCTCATACTCTTATCGTGGAGAGGCACCTTACTCTACTATGAATACGAGACATGCAATTCTTAACCCCTCAGGTTTTGAACCTATGACCTCCCTTTGAGAGGCACATATTCTTCACCATTAAACCAACTCAAGGGAAATATCTTGACTTTTAGACTGGATACATTGCATGTACGAATTTATGACACTACATGAACGGATAGTGCAGAGTTTATAAAAAAATAAGTGGATGCAGGTAGATTATGGCACGCCTGTTTAGTTTTCAGACCGGTCACCTACAATATAGAGAAGTTATTATGTGAAGAGAAGTTTGTAGGCTGAGCTGGTGGATAACTTGTCATCGTCGAGTTCGAGAAAGGATCATGTCAAACGGGTCTGCGAGAGTTCCGCAGAGATAGTTGTGAAAGCAGATCCGTGGTTCAACAATATTCATGTTGTCAAAATGAGTGAATCACCGTCCAAATTCCATTCACATACATTAATCCCAAATTCAATCTCTAAGGCCGATGATCCATCAATTTTGAAGTGAACAAGAGGATATGCTTCTCTCTGTTCTCCATGCAGTTGTCAACAATCTCTCAATACTTAACAAAAAGGATTTTCATTTAGATAAGGATATGAAATCTGAATTCAGTCGCTTTCAGATATCTGTATAGCGAAGAGAAAAGGAACTTGATGTATGGAGAAATTAAATCCAATGATGGAAAAATATCCATAAAATTTTGCACGTCTAGAAAATAAATGAAGAATCAAAGAATGCAAACAGATGGATGATGTCACTCTAAGATTTCTTCTCCGTATGGGCAATGAATTGTGTAGTCTTTTTACTTCCATGGCATGTTTTGTATTGGCCTTTAGCTCTTCTTGTGCTAACAAACAACAATCTTTACTAACAGGCCGCAAATCAACTATTACAAATAAAATCTACAAACTACATATACAAGGTTTTACAAAATAATAAATTCCTTCCATAGCACAACAGAAGATTTTAGTTGTCCCTTCACACACAATTATCTTTCCATTACAATATCAATAATCTTCTCTTGACACCAAATATAATACTTGGACAGAGTTTCAAAATCCAATCAGAAAATATGACTGAAAAATTGAATACAATACAAATAACTTTTTATTATAAACTTACAATAAATATTCGTAGTCCACAAAATACATTTTTATAAGCAAGAATCTCTTATAAATAAGGAGTCTTTCTTGATCCATACAAACCCTCCTTAATCCTTATCTTCACTTAGCTACCCTAGAATCTCTCTTAGAGATATTTATGTGAGGGAATATTTGTGTACATCATTATAACAATTAATCTCACATAAGATCATTATTTCACACAAATATTTCAAATGTGAGTAGTAATTCTCTTATCAAATTACATTATCAATTATAAGATGATCCTTGAAAAATGAGTTAGTATATTGGGTTGTACAACCCCAATCACTTCTCGCTTAGTGCTTATATTCTAATACTCTGAAGATGGTTTAAACCCCATATAGTTATCCTACCTAGGTATACATGTGCACCATTATGATCAATCAAGAATACAATACAATATTTGGCTTTCAACACTTGGCACCATGCAACTTTGACCTGCTTTTATATTCAAATTTGGCTTTAGGACTACTCTTGTGAGGGATATTCAGATATGTATATCTTTATACTAATGTTTCAAGAGAGTACTAATTGATTTTCTAATTTTCTTAGGACTTGCCAAGATAAGTATAACCTTATGAATGATTTGTATTTATAGACAACTCTTTGATATTTCTCAATATGACAGACCTATGAAATGTGTTTAGGTTGACCTAATGAAGACTTTTCAATTTGAAAAATAGTCATTGAGTGATCCTGGACACTACTAGCAAAGATAGACACCTGTAGAAAATATGTAACTATATCACTATTGTTGATATAATCCTAAGAGTTATAATCAGTTATCTAAGATATGAAACAATTTGCTTGGGATTCTAGAAGGTTTTTATGCGAACTATCATGATCCTAAATTTTTCAATTTAATAAATTGGGTTGGCCAAGACAATAAGTGGGTAGACAAATAGGTGAAAGTGTATACAAGATTTAAATGTCTAATCAAAGTCTAAGTATGTAAAACTATAAAATATTTGATGTTCCTAGAATATCTAATACCAAATGTAGGTGTTTACAATACCCCCATTTTAGTCTAGTATTTAAATGCTAGAATAAAAGGATAAAATGAGAAATTTGGTACATGTGATTAACCACCTTTGATGTTGACAATATGCCCAATATGACCAACTCGATTTATGCCAAAAAACATACAAAAAAAAATGCATAGATTAATTTCCATTTATGATGGAAAATCTAAAATAATCTAGATCATTAAATTATTTGAATTTGAAAAGTCAATGAAAGAATACCTCTGAGGTTATGTGAACCAAAATGCCACTTTTTAAACTTGTTTGGAGAATGTCATGGGGTGATTATGCCCTAAGGATATGCAACTATTGAAACCATGATTCGAGGGGTATAAATCTCTTAACCACCATTAGAAAAAGAGAAGTGCTAGAAGTTGAGCATGGAAGACACCTCAACTGCACTACTATGAATATCATTATATGTCTTTTATTGGAACCTCAAAAACAAGTTCATGTGTAAAGGTGGAAGCACGAAATAGATTTTTATGTCAAAATGAAACATTAAAATAGGTTTTTAATGTCAAAATGGAACTACATATCAACCTCTAAAAATGGATTATAGATCCAAAGTGCTTACATAGTACCATTGTTCCTCATCAATCCACAATATAGAAATAGAAAAATGTTTACATGAACAATATTCATTCCCTAAATTTGATTTGTTTGTACATCAAAGTGATATATAATGACATAATTTATATGTCATATTGTCATAAAATGTCCCTTAATATGCCCAATTTGATAAATTTATTCTAGCTAACAAATCTACTCAATCCGATCAATCTAATAAATATGTCTGAATCTATCCAATTTGTCTCATCTGAATCAAATAATCTTATCCAAAGTATAATTCATTTATTTGTCATGGCCTAATTCTCTAAAGTAAGCCCATTATATGCCTCTGTTTTTCTATGAGGGATGAAACCTATGAATCACTTATTTCAAAAGAAAGAGTTATGTGCACCATGTTTTATATAAAAAAATATAATCATTTGAAGTATGTATACCAACATGGTAAGGTATATTATCATAGAAATATTTTATTATTCAAGCATGTATGAAACATGAAATCCAAGACAATGGGCATACAAGTGTCATGTTAAGTATATATATCAATTAGGCACGTAGTATAAGCATCGCAACAAATGCATGATAGAAGTCATGAAATTGTACACAATAAAAGTATGTGTGCTATAAATCATAACATTAAATTTAGAAATAGTCATATATGTAACCATTCACATGAACACAATTTCATGGCCATGAAGTACACAAGACACGACATGACTCTAACTTGACACAGATATGACATGGTTGTGACTCAAAAAAGAGGATCCTCTAACACAACTAACACATACTATGGAAAAACACAATAAATTAAATCATAAAACATGAAATCTAGCACAAAAAAATGATCATAAAATGTAATAATCATCAACATCATGGACAAAGCAAGCAATGTTAGTCTATATAATCAACCAATGTCATCATCTAGTATAGAAAAGCACAATATCGAATGTAAATAACACTTTAGAAAGTATGAGCAATAACAAGTAATGTATAATATTTTAATATTATCAAAGGACTAGCATATAACAATATAACTTGATAAGTTTGCAATGATGCCCTCAATGTAGGAATGCATTTAACGTATAAAGGAATCCAATGGGTGTAAATAATGTCAAACATACATATGTGCATGTCTTATATGAAACTTGTATATCTTGCATCTCACTCATGTATACCATGAAAAGTGTGTGCATAGAAAATGGATATGTAATTCACCATATACATGATTAAAACATCAATCAATCGTGTATACTAGCAAAACATGTTATGCATAGGTCTTCTTTTCTTTAGTTTCAGATGTGACATGTAAATTATATAACATTGAAACACATCATATGTCTTGATTGTAACTATCTAATGATCATTTCACAATACACAAAATCAAATTGGATGCAATCATTTGACCAACTGTGCAGGTAAAATAAGTCATATTTACTTAAAGCATTATATTTGACTTAATTGATTCAGGTCATGAGTAAGTGAACCTTGTGGATATACCCTTGGCATTGAACTCATCGGCACACTTCTGATTATATTTTCAATAAAAGCATGTGTTCAACCTGATTAATATAATGCATGTAGTGATACTTGACTTATGCTAATAGTTGGAGATTTTGTATTATATATGTCATTATCATCAACATATACTAATTCAAACATGTCATTCCAATCATCTTAAGTATTTTAAGTAGGTTATGTATAACCAACCACACCATGTTTTGGAATTGGTTTATTGGATTTTATTTTCTCTTCCATGTATTCATTAATATTGACATTAATGGTCCCCATTACAGTCCTTTCAAAGTGCATATGTGGAGAAGATATCATTGCTTGTGCGCGAGTTAAAGAAATGGTTTCCACTTTATCTTCTTGATTTGGAGATATACCCTCTCTTTAAATGGAAATGTCACTGCCTTAGAAATCAAATTTATTGTAATCATGATTCTTGTTAAGTGTTGAATCCATTGATCTTATATGTGAGTTTCTTAGTATAACATTGCATTGGGTCAAAGTAGGGTTAATATGGAATGTAGTGAAATGTAACTTCAAATGAAGAGTTATGGGCCACCCAGTGGATCATATTGTGATTGGTGCGAATAAATAAGTACTATTTAAGTGTTCAATGTCATATCTAAGAGACTTGAGAACTATCATGCTATATATAAAAGTTTCACATGAGTTATCAACCATGAAATTAGTGCATTACTTATAATCTATGCGAGGACTAATAATTAAAGGTTCTATTAATGAATAAATATTTATGGTTTCCACCTTGGAACCCACATTTGTAACACTAGTCTTTTTAGGTGCATATTGCTTATGGACCCCATTCTTAGGTAAGTCTTATTTAGTTAACTCTTGTTTTGGTAGTTTGACCTTGGAAGATGGAACCAAAATTGGAGTGTGCTACTCAATATTGGAAAGTATGCTTGAGTCTAGTGGTGCTTTAGTAAATGAGATGTTGTATTCTATGTTTCAAAGCGTGAAACCTATATGTGGAATGACCATGGAATTTATGATAAGAACAATAGTACTTAGACCATTGCATAAAATGCATGGGAGGTAATATAATCAATTTGTTTGGAAGCATGTTTTTTTAAATTTTACTTGGAGAGGTTTTAACTTTATTCCAACTTCATGGTCCATTAGTCATAAATGCTTTATGTTTCTTAACCCACATTGAAGATGAAATATTTTGAGATATATAGGTTTTGAATGGAGAGCTAGAGAAGTAATTTGAAGTAGCATGCTCGAGATTTTGGACATATCCAAGCTTATCTTCAAGTGACTTGACCTTTAGAGATAAGATATGGGCTTGTTTTTGTAACTTATCTATAAAATGCATCATAGTAATAATCTGATGTGCAGGAATAATGACACTATAAATAGATTCATTTAATGGTTGAGTATTATTATTGATGGTAACACTAAGTACACTACTTCTCATGGGTTGGAAAGATATGGATTTATAGCCACAAACCACAAAGACTTCATATTTGATATTCATATAAAACCCTACATGATTATGCACCTTACCTCTTTGTATTATAATAACATGGACCTTTGTATCCAATGTAAGCCTTGGGCAAACAATAGGAAAGGGATGTCAAATATCACTATCAATAGGTCTAGGGGGAGGAGGATTGAAAGGAGCCATACATGTCATTTCCCTTCGAGTAATAACTAAAAGCATCTCATATTCAATATTCATGAAATATGTGTTACTAAGGAGTGCTAAGAGTTCATTATTATTAATATAATCTTTTAAAATTATATTGTAGATAAATTTAATCTGTTTCATTACATGAGATAAGAATACATCATACAATCTATGAGATAAACATGAAATTATGACAACAATAGCTTGAGTTGCAAAATATAAATAATTAACATCCATTGTAGTATGTTAGGACTTTTCTTATGTGGATAAGGAGAAATCATAAATCATATATGAAACTCAAAACATAATAGGAAATAAATATGAAAACCTAATAAAGTATGAAACCCTGTGGTAGAAAAAACCTAGGATTTTCTCATGCCCAAATCAATGATTATATTCACCAAAATGTTTTTCTTATTTTGTGATTATTGGGATCTAAATGAATGAAAACTATGAACATTTAGATTATGTAAAATAGTACAATAATCATACAAATTTGAATGTAAAAAGGTAGATCGATATTGCACTTATCTATAATTAGAAATTGATAAGACATTGATGAGAGAGATGTATTTATCTTATTCTGATGTTCTATTGCTCACTGTATTTATCATTGTCCTTGAAAATATTTTACATTTGCTTTATAACTTCTTAGATAATGGAAAGGGAGATAAAACCCTATGTGTATGTTGCCTGTGAAACTCATACCCTTGTAGCAACTAGTATTGTTTAGGACATATTGATGGTGTCCCTATTGATTGTGAAATTTCATGATGCCTCAGACCATTGAGCCTATACATGTAGATTACTCCTATGTGTGCACTCTCCTTTAGTTATATGCACTATTATTTATTTTCCTTCAACTTAATTTGGAACCCTAATCTCATTTTTGACCACAAGATGACCCTTGAACAAGGGGTTAGTATATTGAGGTGGGCAACCCTAACCACTTCCCACTAAATGACCAATCAAGCATTCTTACATTCCAATACTCTAAAGAGGGCTCAAAGCATAGGTAGTTCTCCCACCTAGGTGTGTGTGCACACCATCATGATCAATGTAGAATGCAATGCAATGTTTGGATTTTGACACTTGGTACCATAAAAATTTGACCTATTTTTGTATTCAAAATTGGTTATAGAATTAAATTTTGGGGAATATTTAGATATGTATGCCTTTGTGATAATGTCTCGAGAGAGTGCTAATGGATTTCACAAAAAAATTAGGACTTTACAAGATAAGTATAACCTTATGATTGATTTTTATTTATAATTGATGCTTTGATATTTTTCGCTATAAATGACATGTGAAACATGTCTAGGTCAACCTAATGAAGACTTCTTAATTGTAAAAATATCCATTGAGTGGCCCTATACTCTACTGATAGAGGTATATATCTGTAAAAAAAAAACTACAATTGTTTTACTATTATCAGTGTTGTCCTTGGAGTGAAAATGAGTGATCTAAGATATGGAGACAATTTGCTTAGGATCCTAAAAGGTTATTACACATATTATCATGATCCTGAATATGATGATATGGTAAACTAGGTTGGCCAAGACAACAATTAGGTAGACAAATAGGAGAAAGTGTGCATAAGAGTTAAATGTTTACGTAAAGTCCAAGTATGTCAAAACATGCCCAAGTTGATGTTTTCAAAGTGTCTAATACAAAATTTAAGTGTCTAAAATATTACTAAATATATATTTAGGCCATTTCTATCAAAATTTACCATAGTTATCTTTGATGATATCTTATTATACATCAAATAATGGGAGGAATACCTGCATCATGTGTATTAGGTTTTGGAACCTCTTGGATGTCATCAAATTTATGCCAAGCCTTCCAAGTATGTGTTTAGAGTCAAGGAGGTGGAGTAATTAGGTCACATTGTATCATAGGAAGGTATCAAGGTGGACTTTCATAAGATCAAGGCAATGGTAAAATGGAAAGTGCCTAACACCCTCCAGAACCTTTGGGGCTTCTTAGGTCTTTAGGTTATTATTGTCAATTTATAAAAAAAAGGCAACATAGTAATACCACTCATAACTTTACTAAAGAAGGACTCATTCAATTGAAATTAGGCAACCACCAAGGAAATTGAGAAGTTGAAGGAGGACATGTGCACCAATCCTATTATCGCTACTCTATATTTATCCAAAACTTTCATTGTTGAATGTGATGTTTTGGGGTATGGCATGGGTGTTGCAACTATTAATGCAAGAAGTAATGCCCATTACAATTTAAAGTCTAGAATTTACTGAATCCCATTTATGAGAAGACAATTATCATTATCCTTCATCTGGTCAAACAATAGAGACCAAATAGGATGGGAGGAAATTTTAAGGGAATTACATATCATGATATCCTAAAATACTTGTTATAATAATGATTATCATCAAAGGAACAACATATATGGGTCATGAAGATGTTGGAATATGACTTCAATATCATCTAAAAGAAATTGAAGGAGAATGTCATGGCTGATGCATTAACTAGGAGGGATAAGTCCATAGAGGCATCATTGTGTGCCATATCCATATTATAGGTTGATTGGGTGGATGAGGCATGATCAAATTAAATAATGATAGAGACTCACATAATCTCATTCAAAAGCTTTAACAAGATATGAGCATATTTGGAAATTTTGTTTGGGAAGAGGACTCCATATATTACAAGGATAAGTTATACCTTCACAAAAACTCAACCCTCAAGAAAAAGGTCCTTTTGGAGATCCTTGCTTCTCTAGTAGGTAGGAATTTAGGCTTCTTGAATATTTATCATTGAATCAAGTAGGTTTTTTGGGAAGGTCTTAAAAGGGAAGAATAAAAATTGGAGATAGAATGCATGGTGTGTCAGCAAAACAAGGATGACATAATTAAAACCACATTTCTTTTGCAACCTCTATTTATTCCTATCCAGAGGTAGGAGGTTTCCATGGATTTCATTGTAGGATTGCCCAAGTCTAATGGGAAGAATGTTATCATTATTTTCCTCAACAAACTCACCAAATACACCCATTTTTGTGCATTTTCACATCCATTTGTAGCAAACATAATTACAACAAATTTTATGGAGATTTTTAAAAAGTTACATGGGACCCTAAAGATCATAGTAAGTGATTGTGATCCTATATTTACTAACATTTTTTTTACTGAGTTAATCTCATGTTTGGATACTTATTTGATGTGTAGTTTATCTTATCATTCCTAATTTGATGAGTGATTGAAGGTGGTCAACAAATGTTTGGAGGGTTATCTTAGTTATTTTTCTTATGATAAATGTGAGAGATGGATTCAATGGTTACCACTACAATAACGGTGATATAACACTTCTTTCTATACATCATCCAAAATCTTTCCGTGTTTGGCATTGTATGGGTACCGCAACGATCATCACCTCATCCTTGAAGGTACAACTAAATATTCAACTAATTTAAGAACACATTCAACACTAATAAGAGGTCCTATTTAGTCTCATAGAGAATTTGGAAATGACACATAACAAAATGAAGTAGTAAGTTGATGAGCATTAAAGTGAGAGACACTTTGTCATCGAAGATTAGGTTTTTGTGTGATTGAAGCCATATACGAGAAAGTCCTTGAAATAATAAAATAAGGATAACAAGCTTTCACCTCTGTATTAAGGCCCCTATCATATCTCATAGAAGATTAGTAGTGTGGCATATAAATTTTAGTTACGCCAATCAACAAAAATACATCTAGTCTTCCACGTGTATTGCTTGAAGAAAGTCATTGGAAAATAAAATTTAGCTCTGACAAAGTTATCAAAGCTGGATGAAGAGGACATAATCAGTTTGGAACTTGAGGTAGTCCTTTAGACACACATTGATAGGTTACAAACAAGGATGATTACATAGTATCTGATATAGTGGAAGAGTTTGCTCAATGAGGATGTGACATAGGAGACTGAAGCATTCTTGCAGAAGCATATAGGGATAGTCAATGTCAAGGACAACACTAATTTTAATAAGGGGAATGCTACCTCTTAACCTATAATCTGTATTAGGATATGTGTGGACTGACTTATGATACACATAACATTTATCTTTTCATTCACTAGTTAGCTTTTTCCTTAGGATGACAAAGGGGTGTGACCCTACCTAATTATGTCTTTAAATAAGGATGAATAAGGGTCTCCCATACCATCATATTGAGTACAATATTCTTATTTTGAGGTTGTATAAGTTTCCCCATGGAGGTGGCTTGGTTATATACTCAATATTTTTCACCATCATATTTTGTTTTATTATTATAATTCTTTTGAATAGTGATATAGTAATTTCGTTACATCCTTTCCACTATTTTTCACATTTTATTCTATGACATGTTTCATTTTTTGGTACATCATAGTTCCTTACAGATTCTTCATTACTTCCTCCTTTAGTTGCTTCTTGCCTTGTGAATCTTCTCAGTTTGACATTTATGTTCTTTTATTTGTTTGCATTAGTATTCTTCTAGCCCCTTAGTTTATGTTGCTTACTTTGTTGCCTCAGTCCTTTACCACTCTAATTATTGATCCCATTCAAACATATTGCATGGACTTCCCATTGATGACAACACATATCTATCGAGGCCTTCCACCCTAACATGCATTGAGTTCCAGGGAAATTTGTATGTTAGTAGGAATCCTCTTCTCCTTATTTCATCCTATTTTTTTCCCTTGGATTGTATCATTCTTAATTACACTCTCCTTGATTCTTATTTCTTATGCCCCTTTGCTTCCTCCTAGCTTGGTTAATTCTTCTAGAAATCATAAAAATATGAAAACTTGGAAAAACATAAAAATAAAAACATTTATTTGCCTTTATCTTTGTGGACGCGTTGATTTATGCCATATTTATCTACCTATGTTAGAGTTTTGCATATATATTATCATGTATGCACCTCTCATTTTATTTTGTGAGATGGATGTAAGATATACATGTTACATATGATCTTAGATTTCCAAATGTTTTAAGACTATATTAGGCCCATACCTCGGGTCATTCTCACATTGGGGGCATGCCTATATTAGGGGCTTGTTTTTAGTGGGTCTCGAGTTCTATCCTTCATAATTTCAATTTTCATATAGATCTTTATATTTTTTCTCATACATATCTTGCTTTATCTTGGACCTTGTGTATTATGTTACACAGATACATTGCACCTTCTATTGTGTGCCCTATGAATTATCCATTACTTGCATGTGAAAGATAATGCTTGAGTGTGATTGTAAGTATTATTTGTTATATCTTATCCAGTATTGCCTGTAGAGGATCCTCGAGTCATCATGTCATGTCATTGATTGTTTTTTGGTCACATTATTTATTTTATGGTTATATTTACTATGTCGTTACATGATTATGTGTGATTGAATTATTTATAATATGTGATATCATATGGTTGGTGTCATGATCCATATCATACATGCTATTACTTGTGATGTACTATGTTTGTTACCTATATTTGAGATGGTCTCTACCATCCAACTATTGGGTCTTACTACTACTATTTTACATGTGTTTCATTGATATATCTCACCCTCTTAGGGGTACATTGTTACATTGGGGCATTTCACTTATCCCTCTTTATGATACATAAGGGAATATCACTTATTCATCTCCTTATCAAGCTTATGATAAATATCTTGCCATTAGGGGCATGATGCACCCATTTATTTATTGATCCTAAATTGCTTATATCAAGAGGTCCCATGTCCTCCATGCACCTTGTCATATGACATTCATTATCTTAGGTATTTTTATTGTTATATCCTATGTACATTTGGGCATATCCTTTTTCCCTTTTCACTAAGTACCATTAGGGTATATCACTTGCCCCTCCCTTCTCGTATTACATCCTCGCATGTGGGTCAAATATTATATCGAGGCTTACATGATGATATATTTCTATAGTTACATACATGTGGTGTATATGTACTTCAAATAATTAAAACATCTAAGCTTGCATTCATTGTTATGCATGGTATGTTTAATCCTTTCTTTTGATAGGATTGATTTGTAGGACCATCCCTCACCTTAAAAGGGGGGCATCTATCTAAATTATTCTATTACCATGTATTCTATCACTAGTTCTAAATTCTAGATGAGTCACTAGAGAGTAACCAAATGTATACGTACTTGATCACGGAGTGGAGTTTTAACCTTATGTTATTAAATCCTAGATTTCAATTCTAGTTTTAGTACTAGAGTTCCAATAATTTGAGCATGGTTTGCATACCAATAGGTGTATTCTTTCATATGCACATTTCTTAAGTTGCACTTATTTCATTTTATTACATTCACATTATTTTACCAAGACATTGATTTACTTACATGCATTCATTTTTGTTTGTAGATACATTCGAGTTGTTGACATTAGAGCATGAGAGAACCAGTTCAAATAATACAAAGTCTTTATCCTTTCATCCCTAACAGGTAATACTTAGATATGCTCTTATTTTTGTTTTACTATGATATGCACACATGTATTCATGCACATGCATCGAAGTCATATATCATGTAGACACCTAATTTTGGTACAGGTTATGTGTTTATCATGTCTTTGTCATGCCTTATCATGCTTAGCCTATTTAAGTCCATTTGGATCTTTTTGGATACTTTTCATTCACATTGGACCCTTCATAGCTTTACATCATATGCATTTCCTCACAAACATCTCAGACTTGTTGGTTTTCTACATCAAGATCCATTTAGTCATCCTTAGTCCAGCTTAATGTATGTTTATGAGTTTTTTCTATCATGACTAGAGCCGATGATAGTTGAGTCTGGTCTAACCATAATTGACAGTGGTTGATTTTAGTCACCTACCTTTTGTGGGTCCTTTAGCCATGTGTTAATTTCTCGTGCCTTGATTATCATTTCTTACTATTTTTTGTGGTCAAACTATATGCAAATGTGGCTTTATGTATGTATCTCTCTCTCTCTCTCTCTCTCTATATATATATATATATATATATATATATATATATATATATATATATATATATATAGAGAGAGAGAGAGAGAGAGATACATACATACCCCAAGTCATTTCACATAAAGTGTTAGCAACCCATCTCCTTCATTCAGAATAATTGAACAAGTGAGTATATATATATTCCACCTTTGTTAAGGAGTGTGCACATTGAGCATATTCTGCCCCCATCATCTATTTAAACCTACTGCCTACACACTTGTACCAAAATAATGTTGTATTATGAAGCATACACACACACACACACACACACACACATAGTCATTTCACATAGAGTATTAGCAATCCATACCCTTCATTCAGAATAACTGAACAACAAGTGAGTATATATATTCCACCTTTGTTATGGAGTGTGCACATTGAGTATATTTTACCCTCATCATCTATTTAAACCTATTATATACACACTTGTATCGAAAGAAAGTTGCATTGTGAAGCATATATTTGCATTTGAATATTTAGGGAGAGGAGCTAAAGTCCTTTCTCTCGCTTTGGTTGGGAACACTCACAAGCTTTATAACTAGATTGAGCCCCGATTCTTACCACTTGGATATGTAGTTACAACCCTCAAGTGGTCTAGTCCACTAACATTGTGCATTTTCTATATTCTTGTGATATTGTGGCGAAATAGGATTACATCAAAATATAATTGATTTGGAGGAGTACACACAACAATTTTTCCAAGTGAAGACTAATTTATATACTTGTATTGTTGCTAAAGCAAGTCAGAAAATTGTACAACTCTAATATCAATAAGGCCATAATTGTAGCTACTTTTCATCATTGAAAAAATAGTTACATAATAGGTCGTACGATTTTGGGATGTCCATAATAGAGGGTGGCAAATTATGATGATCCTAAAAAACATAATCTTCATTCACAGTTTCAATCCGTACAATCTCAGAGTGTGTTTTCAACCATTATAAATTATTCCTAGAACCCATAAGTGTTTGTTTCAGTTATTTATATTTATCCTTCTCTTTCATTTCATTGTTATTGATAATTTCTAGTTCATGGTAGTTATTATCCCTTGCTTCAAGGTCTTAGGTAATTTTGATTTATTGTAATTTATTATATTTTACTTGATTTTAAATGTAATATAGTCTTAACTAGGCGATTTTATGTATTTACTACTTAATTACTAGTTTAGTAAAATGGTTTGCTTCTAAATCTAACTTGACCTTTAACTTTTAACTTATTTTCGTCAAACCATTTGCTATTTTTTATTTCATAAAAATTTAAAAAATAAATTGATGAGCAAAAGAAAAATTATAATAATTATGTAATTCAAAAGATTATATTTCTATATAGCTATCTAAATACATATT
Source organism: Torreya grandis (assembly GCA_037957365.1). Lineage (NCBI taxonomy): Eukaryota > Viridiplantae > Streptophyta > Pinopsida > Cupressales > Taxaceae > Torreya > Torreya grandis. The sequence continues at coordinate 3,689,744 of JARHVA010000244.1, forward strand.
AGAGAACTTTAATCCATTGTTTAGGGATTATTTGTCTAAGAGAAGTATTAAATAGGGCTTGTATATGTAAGACTATGAGAGATCTCCCATCGTTGGCCTTTATTTCTGTAGCTTTATTTATTTCATCTTTAATGTTGCCCATAGAGAAAATGGTTCACTTGAGTGTGAGAATGTTGTGTCATTGAGAGTGGCATATGTGTCAACATGAACAAAATAAGACTATTTAAGTAGCAATTCCAATTGTTTGTCATTATGAGTTGGTTAGATGTAAGCATTCCTAGGAAATTTTGCTTCAAACAATATTTTGGACTATGTTTGCCGAAATATAAAAGTTTTTTTCATGTTGTTTGTTGATAATGTTTTTTAAAATTTTAGCCAAGTTCTTACATATTCTCTCTTTTTGTTATATGTTCTTATAGTTTAGAGCTTAGTATTATATCTGGTAACTTTGAAATTAGAGTCATACCACTAGTAGTTTTACGCTGGCTATGTTTGTTATTCAAAAGGTTTGAAGGCAGTGTTTATTGTTTCATAATTTATTTAGTCTCGTGGATGTTAAAATATATATTTTTTTATTAGAGAGATTGGTACTTGAAAAAGAGTTATGAGGGATGTTAATTTTTATTTGGAAGTCTCTTAGGAAAAGCTTAGGATCATTTTATTTGATTATAAAGAAAGATTTATAATTTTGATGTTATTTTCAATAATTGTGTTTATTTTAATGTAAAGAAAATATGTTTATATATCGGATTTAGGTTCGTGATCAATTTTAATATTGACGTTTTAAATTTTTTAATTAATGTTTTTAAAAAAATGATATTGTTTAAAGTGGTGTTATTATTTCCATAAATGTAAATAAATTGATGAGAATCGGTCTACTAATTTAAAGCATTGTATATGATAAGCTCGTAACTACTACTTAAAGTTTAATTAGTTTTTAGTCTTAATGTGATCTTTTAAAGTTCTTTAAAAATCACAAGGTTATATTTGGATCTTTTAAGTGAAGTTGGTTCAACATATTATTTTCAAATAATAACATGTTTACATGCTTTCATAAATTATATTCACTAAACAAAATTATTTCACCTTTTTACTTAAATTTGTTGATATCATTATTAATGCTAGACAAATGAAATTTTTTAATTCATGTTTAAGTTTCTTTTTTTAAGGTAGAAAGTAGAGTTTTTGTTGATATCATTTCTAATGCTGAACAAATGAAAAAAATTAATTCATGTTTAAGTTTTTTTTTTGATAGGTAGAAAGTAGAGTTTTAGGAGCAAAGTAGTAGATAGTGGAAAATATCATTTTTTTTTTTTTCCTTTTAATTCAAATTATATAAATTGATGAATTAATTCACTTGATTAGCTTGAAGGATTAACCCATTTGATATGAATTATAAGGTAATTTCACATAACATGTTGATTCAAATATGGATTACAATGTACTAACTATGCTTGTTAGATACTTAAATCATTTCTAATTTATGTAATTAATGTTTATATAACACTATTATAAGATGCTTCATGTTAAAACAATAGTTTAGATAAGTTGTATTGGTAGACTCAGTATGGGGATGTTTCAGATATTTTCAGAGTGATAAAGTCAACAACTTTTAGCCCTTGAATTGGAGGGGTTTGTCATAGATAGTAGAACCATTCTTTATACATGTGGAAGTTGTGCAACCATCTGGTTAGTTATGTAACCATTGATATTTCCAGATCACGATTATGAAATTTCTCTGATGGTTGCGTAACCCAAGATCTACATAGACTAGTAGTTTTGCCACCATACAAAACACATGTAGAGGAGCATTTGCAAACATTTACTCTGCTTAACGACGGTTCAGTTGAGTTTCTTGGTAGATTCCAAAGTGAGAGGGTATAAATATAGACCTTGTGGAAGTCAAAAGAGGGATAAAAGTCATGAGTGGCCTTGGAGTTGGATCCACAATTTGGAATTGCAAGTTTGGGTCTTTAATCATGTATCTCATTATTCTCCTAACTATAAGTGGTTATCCAACATTGGGACTATTTAATGAGGCATTATAAGAGTGCAAAGCATTTATGTGCAAACGTTAGATAACTTAGTAATGAAAATTTTATCCATGAAGTCCAAAAAGTGGCAATAACTTGTACATGTTCAAAATTACATAGTGGAAAGGGGAGCTCAATTGACTCATCCATTAAAGTTTTTCTCACATTAGGTTTTTTCTAGGTCATATTTTGGGTTCTATGTGTTTTGTGTTGTATTATGTTTCTTTCCATTTATTATGGTAGCATGTACTTTCAATTCCAAAACTTTATATCTTTGTTTTAATAAGTAAAAATAGCTTAGAATTGTAGTCTTTCATTCATGTTATGTTAAGTTAAAAGGATCCATGTTGGTGAAACTCGGTGTGGAATATCCTCCTAATTTATGAATTAGATTGGTATCAAAGTAGGTTTCTCTTTTTGTAGTAAAAGATTTTCCAACACTTTTTTGCAACTTGTGTTAATTAGTGTTTCATTGTAGTGTGTGATTTCATGTGCCCTATGTGTGTAGTTTAATGCTCGTTACTCGAGCAACAAGTCCTAGTGGGGAAGGTGAATTGGTTCCCTTGCAAGAATACATCTCCACAAAGAAGTGCAAGAAAAAAGTGATAATCATGGAAATTGTGATAAAGGAAATGTTTGTACATCCAAAGAATGGTTCTGCAAGTTAGGAGAGGATGTTGCAATTATTGCTATTTTCATGAAGAAGCTTGAGAGGTTGGAGTCCATTATGGGAACTCTCATGGAGAAGCTTGGAAGTTCCACGGAAGCAACAAAAACAAATGATAAGTGGAGAACAACCTCGTGCCAACCAAGATCCACCTTCATTCAAGGCTAAGGCAAAGGTTTAAATTCAACTATATGAAGGAGAGGTGAAAGCAAAGAAGCCAAATCATTGGATAGTTCAACTTAAGGCATACTTTAATTTACAGTAGATTAATGAATTTCATAAAATTTCCTTTGTAAGGTTAAAGTTATGTAAACATGCATTAACTTGGTTTGAGAGTTATGCTAATTCTTTGGTTATGAAGAAGCTAACACTCCTTTGTAAGTGGAATGAGTTTGAAATTATGATTAAGAAGCAATTCTATCTTATTTTCTATGAGTAAGAAAGATCTATTATTTATAAAAAAATTAGTCAACAACTAGGACAAAGTGTGCATGGCTATATTAATGTGTTTCACAAGATGATGGTTTAAATGGCTCAAGCCTTTGATCCTGACATACTAATGAAGTGTGTTGAGGGATTTCACAATCACCTGAGGAGGACAGTGTTTCTTTCCAAGCTTAAGAACCTTGATGAGACTTGTTCTCAAATTCATTATCTTGAGACAAATGAAGACCTAGGTTGATCTCCCTCTTCAAATGGTAAGGAAGGTAAGTTGAGTGCTACTTCTATTACTAATAAATAATGTGTATAACATTATGGGCACTGCGATTTTAATGACCATAGTGATGAGACTTGTTGGAAGTTGCATCCAAAATTGCATCCCTTTAAGAACAAGAGGAAGAAGAAAGTTATGACCTTAGTTCTGGAAAAAGAGGATGGGTGCAACCAATATGGGGAAGAGAGGATGTGTTTGGCCTCCCTTCAAGAGAATGTATTTCTAGGTAATGATGCTCAACAAAAAGGTGAACTTTAAAAAAAAATCCATATCAAAGCTCATATTAAGAAGACAAAATTAGATGATCTTTTTGATTCATGCTCTCAAGTAATCTTAATTTGTAAACAGTTGGTAGATAGACTTGGGTTGGAAGTGTACAATCATTGAAATCCTTATACATTAGGATGGGTGAAACAAGGAGCAAAGATAATTTTTTCCAAGTAATGTAATGTTAAGTTTGTAATAAGTGAACATTTCATTGATAGTGTTGTTGTGGATGTAGTATTGATGGATGTCTCAAGGTAAAAAGTTGTTGAATACTAGTGGCAGTATGTATTTTCTCCTTTTGAAAGTTATGGGATACATTGGTACAACCTTTTTTAAGGCATATCTACTAGCCAAGGGAAAAATTTAGTACCTAGGTGTCCTTTATCTTGTTGCAGTCTTCAATCTTATTTGATGGGAGGAAATTGACCACACAAGGGGAATGAAATGGTGAACGTCAAAGTTCACAAGATGCACCTCCAAGAGAGGGAAAGTAAGTGGGGACAAAGATTCCTCACACTATGAGTTCTTGAAGCTTTTGGGGACCAAAATCCTCAAATTAGGGAAGCATGATCCAAATATGGATCCCGATGTACTAGATACTTCCACTATTCCCAAATTATGTGGTTCATGCTTGTAAGACACTATTGCAAGAAACTTCATATTGAAACACTAATTTAGATAAGTTATAGTGGTAGAGTCAGTAAGAGGATGTTCTGCACATATTTAGAGTAATGAAGTCAACATATTTTAGCTCTTTAATCATAGTGGTTTGTCATAGATAGTGAAACTGTTGCTATATGTAGGTGGCGATTACACAACTGCCAATATTCATAGGTGGCAGTTGCAAAATTGCCCCATCGATTACATAACCCCCTTGCGGTTTTATAACCATCAGTCTCCATATATCAATGGTTTTGACACCATACAAAACATGTGTGAAGGAATGGTTGCAAACATTTCCTCTACTCGACAATAGTTTGGTTGAGCTTTGTTGGTGGATTCCAAAGTGAGAGGGCATAAATGTAGACCTTGTGGAAGGTAGAAAAGGGTGAGAAGTAGTGAGTGGTCTTGGATTTGGATCCACATTTTGGAATTGAAAGTTTGGGTCTTTGTTCATGTATCATATTGTTCTCCTAGCTGTTAGTGGTTTTTTAGTGTTGGGATTATTTAGTGAGGTGTTGTAAGCATAAAACATTTGTGTGTAAGCTTTAGATAATGTAGTAATGAAAGTTCTATCTGTGAAGGCCAATAAGTGGTAGTAAATTTTACATGTTTAGAATTGCATAGTGAAAGGGGAGTTCAATTGACTCACCTATAAAAGTTTTTCCCACACCGAGTTTTATTTGGGTCATATTTTGGGTTCTGTGTCTTGTGTTATCTTATATTTCTCTCTATCTATTACAATAGGTTATACTTTCAATTCCAACACCTCAGAACTTTGTTTTGACAAGTAAAAATAACTTATAACAATAGTCTTTCAATCATGATATGTTAGAAGGTTAAAATGATTTGTGTTAGTGAAGCTTGGTGTGGAATATCCACCTAGTTTATAAATTACAAGTACCCTTACATCTTTTGTCATGAATATAGACTAATTCAAACCCTTCAATATTAGAGAGTTACACTATTTCATACTTCCAAATTTCAGCGACAAAAATTATATCTATATCTTCTCAAACCCAACTTAAATTTGGAATATTTATCCATAAAAAACTTTTCCCATTCTTTAATAAGATCCTCAAGCTTAACTACTAATATATTATTTTTATTATAGGTAAAACACTTTTGATTGGAGCTATGAATCATGAATAACGTAGGATTTGAAAGGGCCCAAACCCTCAAACAAAAGCAAATAGAAGGTATTACAATGGATAACAAAAAAATAGATCCCAAAACCCAACAGGGCTAACAAAAGCCCAAGTTAAAACAACATTGCCCCTAAGTAGCAAAATAATAGTCTAGACTGACACAACATTGCATAGCAGTTGTAAAACCAACAAAATTACCTCAATTAATGGACTAATAATTATAGAAATGAAAAAGGATATTTAGTCCCTAATATTCCGTGTAAGGAGCTTCAATTGATGGGTTTAACTAAACCCTTAAAAGGGCTATTAAGCCCTCTTAAAATCCCAGAGACAATCTTCATTTGCAAAGTTTGGATGGGCTCTTCAAACCACTTAGCTCCAAGATACCCTGGTTTCCATTTGTTATTTATTTGGTTGATTCTTTGTTTTGAACCTCATTGTGATTAGGTATTCCCTTTTATATTATATCCCTATAACAATAGTTTTTTTTACCATGTCTAGTTAATCGCACACAAGCAAAATTCAATTTTGTTTTCATAATTGAGGGAGGGGGAGTCAATTATAGATCCATTGAGTTCTCTAAGGAGCAGGGGACCACTTCCTCCATAGTTTTCACAATTGCACTGTTTGATTCAGATTTATTAGACATATACATACATGCATATTATAGATTTTTATTGAACTGTCCACTCCTAAATTTGAATTAATATCTATTAATGAAAAATATGATAAAGGGGATTACCTTTAAAAAACATCTCTCCTACCTTCAAGTCTTATAATACACTATTTTAGATTCTTCTATTTTCTCCTATTTAGAAAGATTTCCTTTTTGTGATTCAACATTTAGTTCTTCATTATGGTCTTCTTGCCATTGGATGGTGTTTTCATCTTCTATTATTTACTCCATTGTGCTTTAGTCTTATCCATTATCTTGATCTACTTGACTCTTCCTTCTTATCATTCGAAGTCTTCTCTTATTCATTACTCCGACCCATATTGTCTCTTTTTATCCATATTCTTTGTTCCTTCTTCTTGACCATACAGGCATTAGTCATATGTCCTATTTTTTGATAGTCTTGGTAGAACATAGAAGAGTTCTCGTATTCAATAGCTTGTATCTAGTCTTTGTAATTTGAGAAAAGCTTAACAACAGTCGGTAAATCTATGTCCACCTAGGCACTAACACAAAATCTAACATTGATTAACCTTTTCCTAGCCTTAGTGACTGCATCAAAGACTATAAGTTGCTCAAAAGTCTTAGCTATCCCCATCATTATTTATTCCTCCCAATGTTATAGTGGTAGACGTGGTAATCTAATCGAAATAGGGATGAAGTTTATATTTTCTTTTTCCGGATCAAATATAGGTTTCCATTTACTCAGGAAACCATGCATTCCCTAAAAACCACGGTCCACCCACCAGAATTTTGGAGCAATCTTCTTGATTAGCAAAGGAGATAAAAAAAAATCCTTTTATAATAACAAATATTTCAATATGGCCCTTTGGTGACCACTTTATTTCAAACCAACTTCTAAAATCATCAATATTTAGTCTTGTTCCCATAGACTTATAATTTTCCATCATGTAAAAAGATCTATCCACAACTTGGTCTCGAATCTTTAATTAGAATTCACTTTCATCACTCACTAGCTCCAAGAGTATAGCCTTTGAAGGGCTTTGATTCACTCTGCCTAAGACTTTGTTTGCCCACATTCTTGGAGTTTGATTTATTTTGAATTTTTTATTGTGTGTCCATGTTCTTAGCCTATGATTTGTTTTAAAATTATTGCAAACAATCTCTTTTTCTCCAAAATCACTACAAATTGTCTTTTTTCCTCCCTTCATTTTAACTTTTCACATGCCATTGAGTAGTGAGGGCCTCACCCTATGCGTCTTCCTTATCTTTACCCTCTTCTTAATGTGTTTATTAATATTTATTTTTTTAATCTAAAATAACAACTTCCTATTTCAAATGAATGCAAAGTTTGCCTTCTCTCTTCCCCTTGATCCTCCGGTGTTAGACCACCTTTAAGGAATATTCCTGTTCACTTTAGTTTGGGTGAATTAAAAAAGACTAAAGGAGCCCACCTTTAACCTTAATAATAATAAAACATTTCAACTACACCATAAAAATATTAAGGTGTCGTGCCGTCGCTTACATGAAACACAAAATTTCATGAAGGCTTGTGAAGGAAAATATTAAGACGCTTTGCTGCAAAAGCTCCAAACTATTTTTTTTGATAGGACATAAATGGAGCCGAGGGAGATTCACACAACGCCTTTAGCGGAGGGAAGTTCGAAAAAACTGAGGGAAATACTAAAACAGGTGGTCATATTATGGTGCGCAGGTTTCAAAGAGGCCTGCTGCCTTCACAGGCTCATATTCTTCTGCACAAGGCAACCTCATACTCATTTCCCTGTATCAATTATTGAATTTCGCTTTCAATTGTGGCAGCATGAATTATTTGATGATTTAAGTATGTTTTGATCTTTGTTTTTCAGGTCAAGGATTTTGTTTAAGAGAAGTTGGCAGTGCTTCCTGTTGAATGGCTTTATTTTTCTTGGCAGGTATTTATTTATTTGTTCATTATTATTACTACTAGCGTAATTTTTTCATCTAGTAAATTTTGCAAGTGTGCCATCTCTTTGTGAAATTTACCCGGGACTAGTACCTGGCCTTGTCCATTGTATGTGATATTTAACCTAATTTTCACACTTTATTACTCTGGATCACATACCACTGCAAATAAGATCAAATTCACACAGGACTTGTACTGAGAATCATCTGTGGGGATATAGCGCACCAGAATTAGGTTCTATAGTTTACTCAATTTCAACCCTTTATCATGTCTCCCTATATTTAAACATCAAATTTCGTTATAAAAACCCGGGTACTTTTACCACTCGTGCTTATACATTTTTCAGTACTTGGACTTTGGAACAGAGTTATCAATATAAGGAGCTCTGTATTGGTAATATTTTGACGATTTTCATCCTGCACATGAATAAGTTATTGAATCGACAATTTGTTTCCTATCATACACAGTTGTCTCCAGAAGCTTTTCTTTAATTTGTTTATTTTTATTTTTATTATTTCCTTTTTGACCAATTTTTTCCAATCTTGCTGCAAGTATTCATGTTTCGAGGAAACACTTTTTATTGGAAAAAGTTGGAGAAAATTCATGGCACAAGTTATTGCATTAGATTGTTTATGTGTATTTGCACAAATGAAATGACTCCATCAGAATTGAACCTATGACCATAATTGTGGTAAACTGGAATGGAACCTTCGACCCTGGTTGCTTGATTGATGAAACTGGAATGGAACCTTCGACCCTGGTTGCTTGATTGAATGGAACCTTCGACCCTGGTTGCTTGATTGATGAAACTGGAATGGAACCTTCGACCCTGGTTGCTTGATTGATGAAACTGGAATGAAATTTTTGATAGTCAATTTTTAATTATTACGAACAATTGTAGTATGCCTTGTATGCCAATAAATGAAACATGATTTTGTAATTTATTTTTTAACATTTTTATTTTGAGCTGGTGAGGCTCGGGGTTTAAACGCTAGTCCACACTTATTAGTATGTCCACTTGTTACTAGATATAGGTAATCATAGCGACCTGGGGATTACACTAAATTGTAGGAGGAATGACTCCAGCCCTGCAGATGGTAAACGACCAGTAGTCTCACCACTGCATACCTGGCTTGATATTCTGCAATTGGAAAGAATTTACAGTTGTTTATTTACTATTTATTACGTACACCTTCAATGCCCTTAAAATTCTGAGATTAAATATCGAAATTTTATTTTTAATTTTAATTTTTTTAGTTGGTGAGGCTCAGGGTTCATATGCTAGCCTGCACTTTTTAAAATGTGCATGCTGATTTCCAGATGTAGGTGATTCAGGTGACTTGGGGATTACACCAAATTGCAGGAGGAATTACCTCAGCCCCGCAGAGAGTAAAATCTCTATGTGCCCAATGAGAGGGTTTTTTCCTACATCAAACTGCTGACTAATTGCAGATAAATGTTTTCTTATTTATGTCAGAATTTTACAAAATTCGTTATATGTGTATACGCCTAAAATCGCTCGCTCCATTATAGTTGACTAATATTCCTATTAGTCGGCACTAATTCCACTTAACTATTTTATTTTGCTAATTAATCCTATTTTCTAACTATTCATCTAATGTCTCCCTTCTACTATTATACATCCATTAACCTTTATTCATCCCATCCCTTCATTAATTCTTCCTAATAGCCCATTATCCTAATCTAATTTGACTTATCCAATATATAGGAATTTAAAATTCCTATAACTCCACCTACCCACCTACTAACTTACTCCCTAGCTATTCCTACATCCCTATATCCCTAATCCTATCCTAATCCCTATCTAACCCCCACCTAATACTTATTATCCCTAAACTAATCCTAGAAGTCTCTAGAATTGGAGACTTCCCTCCAATCTCTAGAAACCTCTATTTCTAGAGGTTTCCCCCAAAGGAATTTAATATTCCTAAAATAATTCCTAGCCATTGATCTATCTTAACCCAAGTTGAAATCCTAGCCCTAGATCTTCCCTCCACCCATCTATAAAACCAAAGCTCTTCCTCCATGGAATGGATCTAGAAATTTTGTAAGGAAACTATGCCAAAATTATTCTAGAAATCACATAGCAACATCCATTACCACAATCCAACATCAAGCATCACTTTGTCAGTCTGAGTCTACAAGCAATCCTGAATCTTGGAATGGAGGCATGAGAAGGTAAGGAGCATGATAAGAATGTTTTACTATTTCTGATTTATCTTTTCTATTTATTCCTATTGGTGTCATTGATTTTGGGATTATATTTTCATCTTGATAATATTTCTTGAATCCCCAAATTGGTGCACAATATGTATAAAATAAGGACATTAACTAGGCAGAATTCTTGGAGAAGAGTTCTCCAAACTCACAATATGCTTACTAACAACCATGCCTTGTAACAAGTTAAGAGAGAGTTTCAATAAGCAGATATAGTTGTAGCTTGAAAGAAGGGTTTTATTTGGAGGTGTTGATGTGATTTGTTTCTTGCCTGACCCTGGGTGATAATTTGGCAAAGCCTTATGAGGAGGCCTAACAGCTCATTTGGGAAGACGTTTTAATCTCTCCTACCATCTGAAGGTAAGAAGTCTTTATTAGGCCATTTGGAAATTGAGCACAGAAACCTTGTGGGTTGAAGGCATCTAGGAGGCGGGTTCTGTTGCCTCAATTTGCTTGCTTGATGTTGCAATTGGCAACCCTAGGCGGTGACATGAGGGACAATTAATCCTAGGGATATACTGTTTCAGCAAGTGTCACTAGTGGAAGAAAACTTATCTAACAATAGGGATACCCATCTTTGTTGTCTTTAATTGAAGGTGGCTGCGAGTAAATGTCTTTATCTTAAAAGAAACAAAACCGCCTCTCTCTTGTAGCACATTGAACATATAAATATGGTGCACTACATCCTAACCTCAATGAACAATGCTTGTAGACTTGTTGATCTTGAGATATATGAATACCTATTTAAACTCTGAAGTGTGTAAGAGGATAGTCGCAAAGTTCAGCCAAACTTCAACGATGTTCACTGAACCTTGAATTGTTTTGGATGTCAAACCTATTTGGTAAAACCTGCCAATATTCTTTTAACACATTGACCGTGATTTCAGCTCTCATTTTTGCCACATAAACTCTGGTTTCCAGCTCACACAGATGACGTCATTTGTTTGTAACTCCTCATCAGCTCACATGCTTTGAATTTCATGTTAAACATATAGATTTAGAATTCAATACGGTAATAGTGCAGATGAATTGGATTAGGATGAATTAGATCATGTGGCAAGTTTTTATGCTAAATGATAACTAGGGACTGGCTCTAGACCTGCAAAAAAAGAGAAATGAAGAGCATGCCCAAAAATAAAACAACAGGAACTGAAAGTAAGAAGGCATCAAAGCCAGATTAAACAAACCAAGGAGATACGGTCCAACCAAAGAGAGAGGAGTAGTGATTTACCAATCCTTTGATCAGCCCGGGACCCCACCAAATCTAATAGCTGGAGGAGAAAAGAAGTACACCTGAACAAACCCACCAAGAACAAGGAAAACTGAGATACCAAAACAAAATTGGTTACTGAGCTTAACCACAATTTACTACAGAAGACACATTGAAGAGTTGGACAGAGGGCCACAAGAGCCAAAGCAGTCATTCATCTACTTTTTTCAAAGCATGCTACAGGATAAAGAGTTCATGTCAGCTGCAGAGAGGAGACACAACTATCCCAAAAACAACGGAGACCATACTGAAGTACTGCAACATCGATTCACATCCGACCAGGAAGAAAAGGAGCTCATGCTTTGGGAGAGAGGACTGGACGACAATCAGCGATGCAGACAGATCAAGGAGCTTTTCTTCTCCGTCGATCTGAAAATTGCATTGAAATAACCACCTAACACCCAGTCCACCAGATTCATACCTTCTTTGAGGTGGCACAGATTCTACCAACTAGATTTTTTACCATTAACAGCATTCGGCCCATAACCATTTGACAAGAGGAAATTAGTCTTTCCTTTTATCTCTTTAACAAAAAAAATGCTACCATTCTTAGTTATGAAGATAGAACTGCAGCAGATCTTTGGGTTCGATAATACCACCAATCCTCCATCCGAACCTTCTGCATCCTTCACTATCCATTCTGCCTCCCTCCAAAAATAAGTGGCCGAGGACTCTTATAGATGTTTATTGACTTAGTTACTTGCAGAGGCAGAAAATCTGGTTTAGCTTCTTTGACCAGCCTTTTGGCAAGGTGGCCTTTGTCAGAGGTGTCCAGGCCTTTGAGATTCCGGCTAGTGATATTCATGGCAATGAGGTGGCAATATTTTCCTTGCCACCCAGCTTTATATTAGTTAATCTCTGTTGATACCCTTGCTTTAAGTCAGCTTGAGTATTAGACTGTAATCTACTTTCCTTTTTTTTTTCCTCTAACTCCCAGGGGTCCAGTTGAGGGAGTTAATTTGCTTGCAGCTGATTCTTGAAGTCTGGAAGAGTGTCTGATTGTTTTTATTACCTCATTTCTACCCTCTGAATCTCTTTTGCAGAAAATCTCTGAATTGCCCTTGGAGTTTTTGATTTCTTCCAGAATCCCTCCGCCTAGCACAACATCCATGTCAATCAAATCAACTTTATCTATGACTAGAGTACCTTGATGTAATGTTTCCATTTCCACATCATGAATAAACAGGTATCAAAAGACCTTTAGTCTATTTCCCCATAGACTAAAGGAGTCATTTTTGGAGAATTATATTTTATTGGTTATTTATTAATTGTGCAAATAGTGATTTTTATCATAAGACAATTTTTTTCTTAATTAATAGAATATTTAAAAAATGGTTTTTACCACTAAGGTGCTTAAATGAACTAATTATTAATTTGTTTGCTTTAAAGTAATTTTAATTAAGACAACGAATTAATATATTATTCGAAAAACAGATATCGACATGGGAGCTAAAACAAGGAAAATGAAAGGTGTTTTATCTTCCCAAAGTGGTTCGCTCCCTTTGGAAGATATAAATACATGGTGGAGGCTACAATGAAGGACATGCTGAATTTTGATAAAATTGTTTTTGCTTGAAGAAAACTATTGGGATGCATGCTCAATAGAGGCTCGCGACTGTTGGTGATTGATCAATCTAAAAATGTGTCTTTTGACACCACCTTTTGCTAAAGAGATCTTGTTCATGCCCTAAGGAGTGGGGCAATTTGCTTTGGAGGGTTTGGTGGAATTTTGTGGTCTTTTCTTTGTATGTTAAGCTTGCTAATTGATTATATTATTTTTGCAAGTGGAGCGAACCACTTGGAGAGCTTGGATCTAGGGTTAGGAAGCCTCATTTGATCTAAAATTTGCAAATTAAATATTTTGATTTTATTTGCTAATTTTTTGATTATTGGTGTGAAGTTTTGGACAAATTTGTGAAGGGTTTGAAGGAGAAAATTAAATAATAATTTTTAGAATTATTATTTAATTATTTGACAAGTTTTTGAAGGTTTTTCCACTTGCGGAAGGCAAGAAATCATTCTCAAATTTTTTGCTATTATTTCTTGCACTTGGGAAGTGGAGCAATTGGATTGGAGAGACAAGTTTGGCGACTTCTATGCCCAAAATAGGTCGCTGTAATTTCCTGGTATTTCTCGGGTATTTGTGGCTATTTTTGGTAGGGGTTTGAAGAGGAAAATCACTCAGACCAGCAACTGTAATTTTTGATAATTAATCAAAATTTTCTGCCAACAAAAAGTGGTGTTTGAGCTTCAAAAATTGGGTAAAAAGGTACTTGTTTTGTGCAAATTAAATTCTGATTTTTTCTTGCAATTTTTTAGTTATTTTGGAACAAGTTATTGACTGCAATTTACCCATAAAACCCTACTAGTTTGATGTCTAGGGTTTCTAGGGCTTAATAAAGGTTTTGTGAACTTATTTCGCAATCTAGGGTTTGTTGATTGCATTTTTATATTTGTGGATTTTGGGGAAAAACCCTTTTGCATAAAATCATCCCATTTGGGGACATTACATTTGATTTTCCTTTTCTTCTTCATTTTGTTATTTAGTCTCATCCTTTTGGGACCGAATGAGAGCATCTCTTTCCAAGAGGATCCTCATCTTATCCTCAATGAATCTTTCCTCCATTGGCTCTTTTGCATTAAGAGCACTCTTCATGGTAACCTCGGGACTTTGCAAGGATTTTTCCTCAATTACTTCTTCCTGTGGTTCCAAGTTATCCTCCCTTGCTATCTGATTGGTCATCCTCAATTTAGGCTGAATTGGTTGGAGAATTTTCTAGGAATAAAGAAATATAATGATGTTGCCATTTGAAGTCAGCCCATTACATTACTATGATAGCTTTAGCTCGCCACTGCCAATCATCTTGTTTGGTTGTTGTTGCTACTTCCATCCAAGTACTGTCCTTATCCTTGCTACTAGCTGCAAGCTTTCTCCTCCTAGCAGTATGTTTGATACCTTTCTCCAAGTTAGTCATTTTGTTATCCTTTTTGAATCTAGGGCAGTCCTTTTTGATATGCCCAATACGTCTACATGAGAAACACCTAAAGGGAAGGTATTCAAAGTCTAGATCTTGTTCCCAACTACCAGAGCTAGAAGCAATTCTAAGTGTCTCTGGATTTGGCCGAGATAAATCAATCGAGACATATCCAAGCAAAGATGCTTAGTTCTTTGTTCAACGTGGCTTCATAAATACAAATAAACTTACCCAATATATTTGCTAGTTGTTCCAAGGTAGCTTCATCCCACTTTTTGGGAGGTAATTTATATAGTCTGACCTAGAGAGTGGCTTCGTGCAAAAATTTATCTAATGGATTGAAATTAGGTGACCAAAGGCTCATAAAAAGACAGTTGCTAGGAGACGGGTATGGGTACACCTTTTAAAAAAATAGGAGACGGGGGTACGGGGAGACGGCTATATATATATAATTTAGAAAAGATGAACTAGACATTATATATATAAAATAAACCTTTAAGTATAAGTTTATACTTTAAGTTATATAAAATATAGTATACTGACGGGGGCACGGGGGTATGGGGAGATGGGTACGGGGGGTACGGGGAGACACATCTCAGGGGGTAGGGGACGTGTCTCCCTGCAACATTGTAAAAAGATCAACATTCTTTAAAAACCAAGGCCCTCCATTGAACACTTTTACCCTGTCTTCAATGGACTGAAAAGAGACTTTGAAGAAACCTTAGGCCAAAAACCTCACCGTAGTCTAGGGTAAAATCTCCAGTTGGTTCCCATTCAATGTTTCAGTGAATCCATGCTAGACCTGGTTCCCATTCACATGTTTCAATTCCCTAACTATAATATAAAGGTAGGGACTGGCCGCCACATGACCCTTGTTGTTAATGACCAGTTTTTTTTTCAAATAGTCCTGTGTGATTCTATACGTAACCGGTTCTGAAATGTGAAGGATGGAAATTTCTTTCGCCTCCTGACTGCTCAAACCTTCCACCAAAACAATGCATGAGTGAGTTTCCAACCTCTTTTTGGGCATCGCTCGATCTATCCTTTCCATCACTGTTGAGGTTGTTGTCCTCATATTGTAGCAGAGGCTCCTTAGATCTAGTTGGATCTAACTCAAATGCTTTCTGCATAATCTTTGGGTCTTCCAGTGACATGAATTTTTTATAATCAAGGTTTAAATAAATCTTGAATCTTTCCTCTAGGAGTTTTACCCTATTTAGGGCTTTCTGATTTACATCGTCGTATCCTCCCTTTTGTATTCCTTATGTTCCCTATTTTCCAAATTAAGCCCTAGTGGATTGATTGCCTTGAGATCTATTCCTGAGTTTCTTAGATCCGCAAATTTGCCCCCAATACCTTTGTCAGTCTAATCTTCTTTGCATGTTTTCACAGAGATGTAGAAAATCATTCTTATTAGCTTTCTTTTGCAGGCAATTCAGTGTCTCTTTCTCCTTAGTGCTTCCTCCAAGATAGCACTCGCAACCACACAAACCTCCTACTTTGCTCTTGTCATCTCCCTTGATTCGATCATGTAGCAAGTTTTGATTAAAGATATTTAATTGTTATTTTAGTCTCTAGGGCATACACTATGGAGATTCAAGAGCTATTACCACTCTCCAAATGTTGTATGATAGTATGATGTAATTTTTTTTGAAATACCATGAAGTTATGAACACTGGATATTATCTCTTTTCATATTATTTTTGTAATTTATTTATGTGATTATACATAATTTTGTATGCTATCTATTTTCATACCCTTTATTGAGCCTCTCCAATGCTTTTTGAAATTTCAAACTTTGGCAAACCATTCCCTTTCCCAAACCCACATAACTTTTGAACCTTGTGACTATGGGTAAGAGGCTATCGGTTAGTTTGGTGGAAGGTACATACTATGAAATCAATTATGTCAAGATTTTTTTGGAAAACATAATGATGTTATGTGAGATGTAAAAATGCTCAACGGTAAGGTTTGAGATAAGTCAACTAAGCAATGATATCCAATCGGTTTACATTATGCCATCGTCAAGGGGTTCTATATCTACTTTTTGGTTATCTAGGGGTGGGTGTTCCCACACAGAATTTATAAAGCCAGAAGAAATCAATCAAGAACCCTGAAGTCGAACTAAAATGACAATTCTTAATACTATCATTAATGGGTGAATCGATCCAAAGTACCTAATTACTAGAAGCAACAAAGGCCTCTAGAAAACACTTACTATTGATGTTACACTTATGCTTCAGTATCCAAGCAGTTTACATTATGCTATTTTTGATGGATTCTATATCTACTTTTTGGTCATCTAGGGGCGGGTGTACCCACAGAGAATTTATCTAGCTATAAGAAATCAATTAAGACTTCTGCAGGTGAAGTAAAATGATGATTCTTAATACTATCATTAACGGGTGAATTGGTCCAAAGTGGCTAATTCCTGGAAGCAACAAAGTCTTCTACAAGGCATTTACTAAAGTTGTTGCATTGCTTATGCTTCACTATGCGATAATAGGGAACAAGTCTAAAGCTTGTCTCAAACATAGGGGATATGCATCATCAAAATTTGGTAGGACATCGTGACATTTTTCATTTTGACCACATGGACACCCAATGAGATTCATTCTTGTATATTTCTGTAGATTTGCTTTCAGCTTTAATTTTTATGTTTGCTTTCTACTTTTTATTTTATTTTTTGCTTGTGCTTGGCCTTTTGAAGTTAGCACACACTCTCATCATTGTACATCTGTTTATTCCACAACACTGAAGAGTGCAAAGTTGTAAATATAATTTTGGCAGCAATTGCTTTATTCTCTCTGCTGTCTTTGTGGTTGTTCCTTTCCTAGTTTCTGCTGTTGTTTTGAGAGACATCAATAGATATCAGAGCCTTACAATCAGGCCTCTTACACACATCGGGTTCTGCTTTCCCTTCTCAAAATTGTCTTGATAATGAATTTTGTCCTGCTCAGACATTTTTCAGCTGGTGGCCTGACCTAATCTTGTCCTTTTCTACTCCTGTTCCTGTGAGGGATTAACAGTTCATTTGAGCTGCTTGATCTTTTCTGTGTGGAATCTATCACTGTGTGGATCAAGCAATGGTTCAAACTTCAGTCTTTAATCCTTATCAGGCCTGCTACTACTGAAAGAGTTCAAAAAATTAGCTTGTTTTGTTAGATCCGACAAATAAACAAAGCTGATAACATTTCAATAGCTTTCAATCCCTATTAGATTGCAGCCTGGTTTCTTCTCGTGGTTTGTAAATGCTGTGATTTTGGCATCTACAAGAGTTTTATTTTTCAAAGCTCCCTTGCCTTTCCAATTTGTGGACATTCTGAAAACATGTCATGTGCTCTGCCTCATCGCTGCTTAAGCTTTTCCTGCTCTTCCCTACTGTTAGCTGGTCTATTCCAAGCTGAATCTTCCCACCTTATTTTATCTTTCTAATTCTTGGTTGTGCACCATTGCCTATGTAATAAGTTAATTATATATTTGAGTCAAAATGCATTTAATAAGGTGCATTAGACTTTAGAATTATATATGATGCAATAAATGCACTTGTAATAGGCTATGTGGTGAAATTGTGACACCATTTGGATGCTGTGACATTATCCTTGATATTAACAACGTTGATGTGAAAGTTATAGTGCCACTCTCTCACACACTCTATCTCATATTTCAGTCATTCAGTTAGAGAGTCAGTTACAGTTAATCAAACTAAATTGACAACCTAGTTAAGGATGACCTCACCTTGGAGTTATCATCAGCAAGAACTTCAAGGTAATACATCTACTTTGTGATTGAGTTTGGTTGATAAGTTCAATTGCACGAGTCAAGAGTTAATGTGTCTGTCAAATGTGTTGATTGATTGATAGGTATTCAGTTGCATGTGTCCAGTTGATTATATGAGGTGTAATGATGACTCCAAAGTTGTTAGGGGCAATCATCATGATGTGAATTCTATCTAAGCATACAAGTGCTAATTTATACACACTCAACTTATGGATGAATAAAAAAAGTGCAGGTTGAATTTAGGAGTTTTGCATATTATGAGTATTTTGAAGCGTTAAAGTTAATAGTTTTTTCTCTCTTCTTTCTTTTAAATTTCTCCGAATTGATTCTACTGCTTGCATGGTGTTTTAGAGATGGTACTGTGTCTGCAAGCTTGCTGCAATTTGCAAATCAGCAAGTCTGTGATTTACAGACACCAGCATTGATATGCATTTAATTTATTGTTTGTACATTGTACTTAATGTTTGCAAGCCTGCTGCCATGCGAGTTTAACATGGTGTCAGAGCAGGTTTAGTGGTTTCTTCTCTTCAGTGATTGGTGAACTAAAGCATGTAATGTTAGCAAGCTACAAGATGATTCCAGCTTGGTTTGAAGCCTTCAATGCAGTCCATGAGAGGTTGATGATTGATTGAATGCCTGTAAAAGGCATATCCACTTGAGATTGGCAATTTGTGATTAGAGTTATTTCTTAGCTGAGTGACTGTGTTTTTGATTCAAGTGTTCCAATGGCTGTAGACATGGTTAGTTCTAGCATGCAAAGTCTTAGGGAATGTGATTGGTTAGAGGGAGCCTCTAACTTCACCACTTGGAAATTCGGATTCTAAACTCTTATGGAGGAGCTGGATCTTTGGGGTATTGTGGAATAGGATCATCTCAAACTCTGTGAAAGACCGTTTAATCCCTCACATCGCAGGGAGATTTGCTAACAGCACTGTAAAGTCTGCAAAAAAAAATTGTAATTCTTTGATTGCTTTATTTTTAAGTGTGAATATATTTAGAAAGACACTTTTGAAGACTAAGTTGTCCTAGGTTTGAATGGGTGAATGTGAAAGTGTAACTAGTTGTCTCTTAAAGATTATTGAGTTATGAGGCCAATTGTTCGCTATTGGTTTTGATGTTCAAATTGAGGAGTTGGCACCCATTGCATTGAATGGTTTCTCCCCAACTTGGGGAACCTTTGTGATTGGTATATGTGCTTGCGAGAAGTTATTCTCTTACAATTAGTTGTGGGACATCTTTGTCCAAGAAGAAACACAGAGAATCATCTTCAACAAAAGAAGAAGTACGACGCATTGTGGACCTTGCTTTCTTTAGGAAGATGAAGAAAGGTTCAAAGAAGAAGAAGCCCAAGAAGGGTAAGAAAGAGGAAGTTTCTTCCTCTTATTCTGGTGGAAAGAAAAAGAGTAGGATGTAACTTGTTATAAATGCAAAAATAAAGGAGATTATGCTATGAATGTCCAAAGAAGGAGGGTATGATCAAGGCAAAATTTCACGATAAGTAGTTTGTTGAGAATGCAAACATTTCGGTTGAGGCAGATGAACTTGCCCCAACTTGAAGCGGATTTTTGTATGATTTTAGTCCTTTTTTCTAGCATTACTTCTAGACAAAGTTGGTATGTTGACAATGGAGCATTGAGATGCATGTCTCATGACAAGATGCTATTCAATTTGCTACTAGAAGAACAATCTGGAATTCAAGTGGCTCTAGGAAATGCCACCACTTATGCAGTGACAAGAGGTGGCACCATTCTTATTTGGATGCCTCTAGGCGATGTTTTCCTCTTAAATAATGTTTTGTAAGTTCCTAGATTGACCAAGAACTTGTTGTTGCTTCAGCTATTATCGATGCCACAAGTTGAATTCGATCATAATTAGCATGTCACTAGAGAGATTGCAACCAAGAACCTTCATAGGTTTTGACTAAACGAGTGCGTGATGGTGGCTTGTATAGGATTCTTATAGCCTCTACTGCTCATGGAGCCTTGGTGCATGATAATGCTATGCTATGTGAGTTACATCACAAATGGTTTGGGCATTTGCATTACGGTCCATCACCTATTTTGAAGACTATGGTGCATGGGATGTGATATAGGAGCATCCCTATATCTCAAAGTTATCATGCACTTGATATTTCATTGAACATCTTTTAGAAGGGTTACACATTGTTGAGTGACGAATTCAACAACAAAATACAAGAATTTGCTCTTTGTTTGAGCTTCGTGAAGTATCATGAAGTAATTTTGAGCTTCACAAGCATTGTAGTTCATTTTGGAGTTGCACAAAACTAGAGGAGTTTGCAAGCCTATGAAGTTTAGCCAGTCTATGCAAGCTTTGTAAGCTTAGGAAGCTTCACAAGTTTGTGTGAGCTTTGCAAGCTTCTCAAGTCTATTTGAGCTCGGCAAGCTTAGGAAGCTTCGAGAGTTGATGTGAGCTTCGCAAGCTTGTGCAAGCTTCTCAAGCTTGCAAGCCCGAAGGATCCAAAATTGCTTTGCAAGCTTGGTTCTAATTCACAAACCCATTTTCTCCTCTTCTAAGACATGCAAACTGTTGTTTACACCATGTTGTTCCAGCAAATCAAATTATTCAGAAAGTGTTTATTCCACATCAAAGGCATTAAGGACATGGAGGCGTGATGATTCAACTTCCTCATGACAAATCCTTATTGTTTAAAGGCAAATCCATCAGCTTTGCAACACTATGACGTCTTGCGTAATAGAAGTGTTTTGAAACTTGCTCCACTTTGCAAGCTCACTGGGTGAATTTCCCTACGCAAGCTTTGCAAGTTCTATCATTGTCATGCACAAAGATTGAATCTGGATAGAGAACATGGCAATGATTGGAGTAAAGCAATCCACCCCTTCTTGGAGGTGTTGCTTTGCAATTGCAAGAAGACTATGATCAATGAGTCGTCAGAGAAACGTTGGGCCCTATAGTAGTAGAAAATGTTAGAAATCTCAAAACGGCAAGAATCAATGAGATTTTCAGCAGTTGATTGATTGCTTTTGATTTGTTATTTTAATGCGTGAATCAGTGTTCTAGCGGCAAACTGACCTCCGTGACATCAAAAACTTCTTGCAATGCATTTTGGTCCATATATATATTGTGTAAGATCATGTAAGGGTTCTCAACAAGAAGTGAGGGGTTCTCAACAATGAAAGAAGGAAGTATCACCTTCAAGAGGCAGAAGGGTTCGAACGGACTAGAAGGTCCATATCAGAGACTGCAAACAAGATTGTTCAACATAAGAGTCTTAGTAGAGTATGTTTGGTTTGGAAATAGCTAGAATAGAGTTTTGTCGCTCATAGTATGGGAAGGGTGTTAGTGTGCATAGAAAAGAAGGCTGAGCTGGCCAAGTAGTGTAAAGGTTCACTTGTGAGATTGGTAGAGCCAAGTTAGTTGAGTGTGTGTATGAATGTCTCCATGTTACATTTATGATAAATGAACTCTTGTTTTGTGCCTATGTTGTGTTGTTAGTATAAGCTGCATACTTTGGTACGACTGTGAGTTGTTAGTCATTCATTTGATCCACAACCCATTGTCATTAGGATGCTCGATTTTTGAAATTGAGCATACTGGAGTGTGCAAGGACTGAGCACTTGAGAAGCACTCCAACGCTTCCTTTCCTACCAGTGAGTGGAGATCAAGGGCGATCCTTGAATTGATCCATTTAGATATGCAAACCTAAGCCTTTTCCTTCCTTGACAAATAGTATTTTTTATGTCTATTTTATTGATGCTTCTTCGCGAAAATCCTGTCTTTACTTTATGAAAACTAAATACGAACTTTTGAGCAAGTTCAAAGAATTCAAGGCCTTGATGGAGATCCAAATGGGTAAGTATGTTAAGAAGCTTAAATTAGACACTGGAGTTAGAGTACAGCTCCAATGAGCTTGACACTTAATGTAAAGTGGTGGGGATGAAGAAACAGCTCATAGTTATTTACAATTCCCAAGAAAATGGTGTGGTCAAGAGAGAGAATCGGTCCATCATTGAAACTGCAAAATCCATAATTCATGGTAAGGATTTTCCCATGTGTCTTCGGGCTGAAGCATGTAAAACTGTTGTCCACATCTTGAACAAGTGTTCGCACATAGTATTAAAAGACAACATCGGAAACATCGGAGGAGGCCTTCATAGGTGAGAACCGCGAGGTATATTATTTTTGAGTTTTTGGTTCTCCTGTTTACATACTGATACATGTACCTATAGATAAAGGGACAAAGATTGAGCCTTAAAGTATCAAAGGCATCTTTATGGGGTATAATGAGACATCTAAGGCCTATCGGATCTATATTCCGGAGGAAGAGGAAGGTGGTGGTAAGTAGGGATGGTCCTTAAGTTCTTAGGAACTTCCTACAAGTGAAGAGGTTGAGACACCTGCTGTACCAAATGCAGATCAGAATTCAGAATCTGATCTGATTGATTCCAGCAAAGAAAAATAGCTCTTACCACCTCCCAGTTCAGCTCGAAAGCTGAGATGGCTTTCTCATGTCTTACATGTTGCAGAGCACGTTGGCAAGCCTCATACTTCATTTTGTGAGGGCCATCCACCTAAGAAATTTCTTGGATATCTTGCATGAATGACTTCCATTTTTGATGCAGATCCTTCGACTTATGAGGTCGCTTAAGAACAAATATGGCGTGAAGCCATGAAGGAGGATTATATCTCCATCATCAAGAATGTTGTTTTGGGAGATTGTAGCAAGACCAAAGGGGAAATCAGTGATTGATTCCTGGTGGCTGTTCAAAATAAAGCATGCTGTAGATGGGAACATCAAAAAATACAAAGCAAGATTTGTAGCCCAAAAAACAGCCTTCTTAAAAGGTATTATTGAAGAAGACATTTATATTAATCAATCTAAGGCTTCTGAGATCCATGATCGTGACACTTATGTAGACTAAATAAGGCACTATATGGCCTAAAGCAAGCATCATGGGCTTGGTATGCCAGCATGGATGATTACTAGCATAATTTGGGATTTTCTAAAATTTCAGCAAATTCGAATTTGTATTTCATTCTTGGTAAATCTGATCTGTTAGTTTTATTGTTGTATGTTTGATGATCTCATTCTTATTGGAAGTTCTTTGAAACTTGTAATGTGGTGTAAGAATGGGTTTGCTAATATGTTTGATATAAAGGTTTGAGGACTATCGGATTACTTTTTGGAATTGGAAGTTTGGCAGGTTGATCAAGATGTTTTCCTTGGTTAAGGAAAGTATTTGCTGGAAATTTTGAAGAGATTTTAAATGTTGGATTGCAAGCCAATGTCAGCTCCAATGGTGCCAAATCTGAAGTTAACTTGTGATAAGAATTCAGATTTGGCTGATCCCACACTTTATCGACAGTTGATAGGACCACTTATGCATCTTGTTAATACTCAGCCTGGAATTTGCTATGTAATTAACACACTGAGTCAAATAACTGATTGGAGGGCTGCAAAGCATGTGCTTCGCTTTTTGAAGGGGACTCTTCATCATGATATTTAGTACACAGGTAATAGGCTGATTTGTGTGCATGTTTTTGTAGATTCAAATTGGGAAGGAGATGTTGAGACTTGAAAGTCTACTTTTGGCTATTGTTTTCATCTTGGTACTGGTGTGATTTCCTTGCATAGCAGGAAAAAAGTGGAAACAGCTCTTATTTCTTCTGAAGAAGAGTACACTACAGCATGTTCTGCTAGATGTGAAGTTGTTTGGCTTTGTAAATTTGTGACTGAGTTGAATGGTGAGATGTTAGCACTGACAGTTATCTACTGCATCAGATTTGTATTAAACACCCTGAGAATTTTGATTTCCATGATTGATCTGAACATATTGATATCCGATATCATTTCCTACGAGACAAGGTATAGAAGTAGGCATTAGTTCTTGAATATGTTCCTTCAAAGCTGCAGATTGCTGACTTGCCCATTAAGCCACTACCAAAAGGAGAGGTTGAGTTGCTGAGAGAGCGACTTGGTTTGAAGTAGAATGCTTTTCTCACAAAGAGGGAGTGTTAGTGATGTAGATGGGAATGAAGGGGCCAAGTTAATGGCTGCCTTTTTCCCCAGCCTAGACTCAACACAATCTACAAGCGATACACTTTTAGACCCAATACTCAGACTTGTAATCAAATAAACACTCTTTATTGCATTGAATGATAGTGTTACATAGATTTGACACACATATACTTATCTTGTTTATTGAACACAAACATGAAGAAGATTCATCTCAAATACAGTCCCTCAGTGGACTTGATACACACTCTGTTTTGTTCTAGACACACACCACTCCCTAACAAGCTTCTTGCAAGCTTCCTCTCTTTTTCACACTCGCTCTCCCTTAACTGAAGCTCTCCCTTACTCTCTTGCCAACTGATTCAAATCTTTTATGACTACCACTAACTTCTGGAGTGCCTCTTGGAGTCCCCGGTTCTTGGAAAATGGACCACAAGTCAAAATTTGTCATCCTGGGCAGTTACTCTTGTTTTGCAACCTTTGCAGGTGAAACTGCTGGTTATTGCGAACTGCATCAGATCCAAGAGACAACTCCAGAACTCCAATTTCAAAACCACCAGTTTGCATTAATCAGTAGTTTTTCCATTTGCCCAAAAGGGGTCAATTTGACCTTCAGCAAATGATTGAAACATGTTCCACTTGATGTTCCAGGGGTGTTTCCACTTGATGTTCCAGGGGTGTTAGAGTTTTGGACTTGTCTCTTGGATTTGTTCTGATCATCTTCACCACACGCAACCATGTTGAAAATGTCGACAAGTTGCCAACATAGGGAAAACTACGGACTTACATTTCTGGTTGATTCGAGATTCCTTGTTGACCCAGATGCTCTTGCATCATTAGCCTTGGGTAAATAAAATGATCCAAGAGCTCCTCCTCATGAACCTTGAGTGAGCTCTTCCATTGGTTTTTCATACGTGGCAATCTCGGATGCACTCATCCAAGTTGCATTTTTAGTTGCTCTGTCCTTCCAATTGACCAAATACTCTTTATACTCACTGCCTGTTGTCCTCTTGATGATTTTGGAATCTATCACCATCTATATTTCTTCCTTTGCTTTCTCAGGTAATTGTTTTCTCCAATCCACAATTGAAGAATCTGAACTTACACCCTCATCACTCATTCGTCTCTCATGGCAAGGGTACAAACATGCTACATTGAAGATAGGCGAGATGTCAATCCAATTTGGCAGCCCTATCTCATAAGCATTTATTGTAAATTTTATCAAAATTTTACGTGGCACAATCTTCATCCACTTGAGCTTGTTATATGTTCCTTTTGGAAATCATCCCTTTTTCAAATGAGCCAAAACCAAGTCGCCACCTCTGGAATTCTTGTTTTCTTCTCATAATATTTGCACATTGCTTGTAATCCATGATGCTCTTCTCCAACTTCTCCTTAACTTCTTGATGCACTTCCTGCATATACAATGCATAATCTTTCGCTTTAGCACTTTTTGAACTCATATCAATTGTATCTCTCAACTCGGTAACACCTCTGGGGTTGCATCCGTACACAATTTGAAATGGACTCTTTGTTGTACTTATATTGACTTAATTGTTATAAGCAAACTCAACTTGTGTTGGAGTCATGTTCCATTGTTTGGGCCTTTTCCCTACCAAGCATCTCAACAAAACTCCCAAGGATTATATTCACCACCTCTGTTTGCTCATCTTTTGTCAATGATAGGCTGAATTGAAACTTAACCATGTGCCCAATGTTCTCTACAAAGTTCTCCAAAAGTGACCAACAAAATTGGTATCTCTATGTGAAATTATGCTCTTTTGCAATCAATGCAACCTTACTACCTCTTTGAAAAACAAATTGCAATGTTTGTGGTGTCACTTGTCTTCTTACATGCAATGAAGTGTTTCATTTTGGAAAATTTATCAACAACAACAAAGATAGAATCATTATCTTTTTTGATCCTTGGGAACCCAAGAACGAAGTCCATGCTCATGTCTTTCCATGGTCTTTTCAGTATTGGCAATGGCTGACATAAACTTACATTTTGACTTTTTCCCTTAGCTTGTTGTCAAACTCAAAACCTTGCACAAACTTCTTCACGTCTACAGTCATCCTTGGCCAATAGTACTTCTCATTTAACTGCGCCAATGTTTTATCCATGTTAAAATGACCAACTAATCCTCCACTATGTTTTTTTTCCCCTATTAAATTCTCTCTCATTGATCCTTGAGGTATGGACAACAAACCATCTTGCAAAAAGAATTTCAGCCATGCAGTTCTATTTATGCTAGTCGGGCTCTTGCATGCTGTCCAAGCATCCCCAAACTCCAAATCTTTCTCATACAAATCTCTCATGGAGTCTGACCCAACTACTTTTGCTCGCATCTCATTCACCACAAGACAACCTTTAGTCAATGCATCTACAACTCTATTTGACTTGCCACTTATATGCTTCAAAACGAATGAACAACTTTGAAGAAATTCAGCCCACTTTATATGCTTTTGGTTCAACTTACCTTGCTGTTTATGAATTGGAGTGGTTGATGATCTGTGTACAAAACAAACTCTCTAAAAAACAAATAGTGTTTCCATTCCTTCAAGCCCTGTACAATAACATAATTTTTTTGATCTTAAATGAAATACTTTCGCTTAGCATCATTCAACTTCTCACTAAAGCAATGGGGATGCCCTCTTGACTCAAAATTACTCCCACTGCTACACCACTAGCATCACAATTAACTTCAAATACTTTGTTGAAATCTAGTAATGCTAACGATGGTTGTTCCATCATCTTCTTCAAAATTTGAAAACTACTTTCAGCTGCAACTGTCCATTTGAACTCTTTCCTATCACCTCTCATTGTTTTTGTGATTGGTGCACTATCCTGCAAAAGTTTCTAATGAAATTCCTATAAAAACTAGCTAACCCATGAAAACCCCTTGCTTCAAACATGCTCCTTGGCGGTGGCCACTCAACAATGGCTTTTACCTCTTCTGGGTCCATTCTTAACCCATCATGAGAAATCATAAAACCCAAATATACCAATGCGGACTTCATTAAATTGCACTTCTTTAAGTTGACCAATGATTTTTTTTTTTAACCTTTGAAATACTAGCCTCAAATGAATTAAATGCTCTTCTTTAGTCTTGCTAAAAATCAAGACGTCTCTAAATAGACAATGACAAACTCTCCCAAATAAGAGTTCAATACTTCGTTCATGAGTCTAATGAATGTGCTTGGTGTATTTGTGAACCCAAATGACATAATTAGCTACTCATACAAATCGTCATTTGTCTTGAATGCGGTCTTCCACTCATCACCTTCTCGAATTCCGATTTGGTGATATCCCTCTTCAAATCAATCATTGTAAAGTATCTTACTCCACTCAAACAATCTATCAAGTCATTCATCCAAGGTAGTGGAAATCTGTACTTGATTGTAATCTTGTTCATGGCCCTTGATTTTGCACACATATGCCATTCCCTGCCTTTCTAAAGTGCTGACACTGCTGGAAATGAACATGGGCCCAAACTTTCTCTTATCAAATATTTCTCCAACAATTCTTGTACCTGTCTCTTCACATCCTCATTCTTCATAGGTGTCACCCGATACACTGACTTGTTTGGAAAACTAGATTTGGGTATCAAATCCATATGATGGCTAATGCTCCTCATGGGTGGCAATCCATCCAGTAAATCTTTTGAAACAATGTATATTCACTCAATATATTTTACACTTCATGTGGAATTTCACTTACCTTATCCGCTTTTCCAACTTGCATAGGTTTGAGAATGAAAGCAAAACATGCGTTATCTTTCTTTGCTTCTTTCAAAATTGTTTCCTAAAAACTATCAAACCTTTAGGACTGTTGTCCACTTCTTCTCCTTTGTCTTTTAATGGGCTTAATGTAAAGCTCCTACCATCCTTCACAAGTGTGTAGGTATTTGCTTTACCATCACATACGACCTTTCTATCAAATTGCCATGGTCTACCCAACAACACATGACATACATCCATGGCATAATCTCACACAAAACTTCATCGTTATATGACCCAATTTGAAAATTAACCATACATCGCTCATTCTCTAAAATTTGATGCCCTTTTTGCAACCAAGACACCTTAAGGCTTATGGATTGGGATGTACTACTCCTTACAGTGCAAGATTTTCTATCATCTCATTAGATAGTAAATTATCCATGCTACCACTATCAACAATATCATTACATTGCTTACCACCCGATTTACGCATGGTTCAAAAAATATTCTTTCTTTATGGCGGTTCAGTGTCCTCCTTTGCTGGTTTTAGCACACTCTCTTCATCATGAGAGCCTCTCAATGTTTTGGTTCTTCCTTGTGATTGGGTGATGCAACACTTTCTTCATCTGCTTGTGCAATGTGATTGCTAGCCTCATTTCTTCTACTGCTGTTTTGTAATGCTTGTGGGCATTCAAAGGCTCTATGCCCAACATCTTTACACCCAAAGCATGTACCCATGAATCCTCTACCTCTTCCTCTTGAAGGATATCCTCTTTCTCTTAGAGTATGATTCTGATTATGAGAAGTGGTAGCTTCTCCCTCATTTATGTTGTCCTCTTCCGATGTTTGGTTAACCCCTTGTTCATTTTGAACACCTTCCTCTACCTTTTGTTGTATTTTATTGTCCTCTTGACAACTTCTCTTCTGCCTATAAACATTGATATGCTTATTCCACAAAATGCAACTAAATTATTACAAACTCATCTTGTATGGAAATACGAAGACCATTCACATACCTTGAGATCTTCTCTTCGTCACCTTCAACATGACCAACTTGAATTGTGAGCTTGTAAAGCTCCTCCATGTAATCGTTGACACCCATCTCTCTTTGCCTTAAGTTTTGCAACTTCTTGAACAAACTCAGCTGATAATTAAAAGGCAAAAACTCACCTTTTAACTTTGCAACCATCCTATCCCAAGTCTTGATTTTGTCTTTGACTCTTCAACCATTTCCAGTTGCACACGATCCCACGACAAGGATGCATGCCCCTTCAATTTGGTGCAGGGAAACTTTACTCTCTTGGGGTCCTCCATTTGCTCATAGTCAAAATACATTTTCAGATTTGTGATCCAAATTCCAATCAATGAGATCATTAGGGCCCAAATGTCTTGAATAGCTAGACATGTCCAACTTTGGCTTGCCTACCTTCTTGGCAATGGCCTTCAAAAATGTTTCATACAATTCGTCAACCAAATCTTCAAGTTGAGCTTTTGGGGTTCCTCCTCCATCATCACTCACATCTGCAACAACAATTCCTCTACATTGTGTAGTCTCCATAGCATCCAATCTAGCTTGGATTGCAGTCAACATCTCTGCCAAGTTTGCAACTCTTGGTGCTCTTTTATCTCTTGCATGCGGTGCTCCTATCTGTGCCATTTCTATTTCTCACAACTCTCAACAATGCAAGACTCTTTCACAAGGTGCAACTGATTCAATTAAAGCCTCCCGCACTCAACCACGCGAGACACAACCTTGCTTTGACACCAAATGATGCTGATGGGAGTGGGGGCAAGTTAATGGCTGCCTTTTTCCCTAGCCTAGACTCAACACACTCTACAATGGACACAGTTTCAGACCCAATACTCAAACTTGGAATAAAAAAACACTCCTTATTGCGTTGAATGACCGTGTTACAAATATTTGACACACATATTGCCTTGTTTATTAAACACAAACATGAAGAAGATACATCCTAGACACAGTCCCGTAATGGACTTGATACATTCTTTGTTCTATTATAAACACAACACTCTCTAGCAAGCTTCTCTCTCTCTCACACTTGCTCTCCCTCAATTGAAGCTACCCCTTGCTATCTTGCCAACTGATTCAAATCTCTTCTGACTACCACTGACTCTTGGACTGCCTCTTCGAGTTCCCTGGTTCTTGGAAAATGGTCAACTCGGCAAAATTTGCCTTCTTTGGACTCTTGTTTTGCAACCTTTGCAGGCAAAACTGCCTGTTACTGTAGACCAACAGTTATGTAAGTGCCAGTTAATGCAGTCTGGAAGGTTTGAAACTGCCCTGAAGTAAGTGGCAGTTTCATCATCTAACCAAAAGGGTTCAATTTGATCTCCGGGAGATGACTGAAAACTGTTCCACTTGATGTTCCATGGGTTTTGGAGTTCTGGAGTTGTCTCTTGAATCTGTTTTGATTATCTTTGCCACATGCAACCATGTCGATAATGCTGACAAGTCACAAACATGCACACAACTATGGACTTATGTTTTTGGTTGATGCAAGGTTACTTGTTGACCTGGATGCTTCTACATTGGTTAGTTGATTTGTTCAAAACGGATTCTCCTCATCATATTTTGTTTTTATATTTCTTGCTTATGTGCCATTGTCTATGCAATAGGTTAATGAATTTTTTGAATTGAATTGCATTTATTAAGGTGCATTAGACTGCCAGATTATTTTGGAATGTAATAAATGGACTTGTAATAGGCTGTTTGGTGAACTTGTCATGCCATTTGGATGATTTGACATCATCCTTGATATTGACACCCTTGATGGGCGAGTTATGGTGCCACTGACTCACACCCCACACACTTTCTCTCGTTTCAGTTAGTCCGTTTGAGAATTAGCTACTTTTAGTCAAACTAAATTGATGACTTAGTCGAGTATGATCTCGCCTTAGAGTTATCAAATTATCACCAATGACAACTTCAAGGTGACTCATCTACTTAGTGATTGAGTTTGATTGTTTAGTTCAATTGCGTGAGTCATGAGTTAATGTGTTAGTCAAGTGAGTTGATTGATTGACAGGTCTTCAGTTGCATGTGTCCAGTGTCCAGTTGGCTATATGAGGTGTAATGATAACTCCAGATGTATGAGAGGCAGTCATCATGATGTGAGATCTATTTAAGCACACGAGTGCTAATGTAATACACATTTAGTTGTTGGATGAATGAATAAAGTGCAGGTGCTAAATTGCTGGAATTTAGCAGTCATTTGTTTTGCAGACGAGTATTTTGAAGCACTAAAGTCTGTAAGTTTTTTTCTCTTCCTCGTCTACTATTCTCTTAAATTTCTTCGAATTGATCCTGCTGCTTGCATAGAGGTTTTACTGTGTCTGCAAACTTGCTGCAATTTACAAATCAGCAAGTATGTGATTTACAAATATCAACGTTGACAGGAGTTTGAAATATTGTTTTTAGATTGTACTTAATGTTTGCAGGTCTGTCACCATGCAAGTTTTACATCTACTTTTAATTGCCTTCCCTGCTTTTTTTTCGGGCTAGGACTCGAGTCTCTTTTCTTGTGTAGGGGTTCAGTTTCTAAAATCTAAGGGGATCTGTGCTACCTCTTCTATGATTTTTTTGAGCTATACAAAAAGCCAAAAATTAGAAAAAACAGCCAAAATGGTACCTTCTATGTGGTGTCTTGCTTCCCTGTACCTCTTCTATTATTGTTTTATACTTTCATCATTGTGAGTCTTTTTGGAAGTTCAAAACTCTCTTCAGGTTTGACCTAGAATCTTGACTTGGTTTAACGCCTTGTATGTGAGTTACATGACCGTTAACAACAGAATGAGTTCCACCTAAAGCTTATGTGGGACAACTATATAATACCACTAAGTGTTTGTGTCCTTCGCCTAGCAGGAAGATGAATTTTTTGTTTATCACAAGCACACTAGACATTCTACAGATGCATGCTGTGTCCTCAGTTCAAAGAAGGAAAAGACCCTTCTAGCTGAGAAATGACTACAACATGAGGTGGGTTCTGTTGGCTCGATTTGCCTGCTTGATTTTGCAATTGGTGACCCTAGGGGGTGACATGAGGGAAACAATTAATTTTAGGGATATACAGTCTCAACAACTATCATTGGTGGAAGAAAAACTATCTAAACAATAGGGCTACCCATCTTTGTAACCTTTAATTGAAGGTGGTTGCGAGTCAATTTTTTTTAATCTTAAAAGAGAAAAGATTCCTCTATCTTGTAGCACATTGAACATTTAAGTATGTCACGATACATCCCAACCTCAATGCACAATGCTTGTAGATATGTTGATCTTGAGATTATGGTAGCTCTTCCATCCTTGTCACAAGCAAAGATCAACTCTGGTTTCCAATCTTTGGTGCCTTATGAGATTATAGTAGCTCTTCCATCCTTGGATATGTTCTGACTGCAAGAGGAGCAAGACATAGCTTCTTTTCTTGTACAGAATTTGGCTAAGCTTTATTCAAAAATTAAGAATATTCTTCAGTAGATTCAAGCTATATTCAAGGCACTCCATGTTTGTCATTGCATACCTCATTATTTTTAAGTTGGTGATTGTGTTTTGCTTCACTTGGATAAGCAGTGGTTTCACAACAAATAACATTACAAGCTCAAACCCATTGCCTTTCACTATTCTCCTGGCAGTTGTACTGAATGCTTTCTGCTTAGGTCTTCCATCTCAGCTTGGCATCCATGATGTTTATGTGAGCCAACTCAAGCTGTACGATCCATGTCACTTGGAGGAGGAGGTTTCTATAAGTCATCCAAAGGATACTATTCCAGATATTCAACGACATTTGGCCAAGGATACTTGGCTCGATGTTCGGACTTGCACCAATTTTACACAGCCAGCCACTCCATACCTGGTTGGGGGCAAAGGTTCTCTTACAACAGTAGAGAAGTTGTTCTTCGAGACCGCTTTTGTGGAAAAGTTCCCTCCTCCAGTGTGGAAGTTGGGGACACCTTCCTCTTAACTAGGAGGAAATGGTAAGATTTATTCTAGCGTATTTATGTAGTTAGCCTTCAGCTTTACCCTCTATCTTTTAGCTTTAAGTTTGCCTTAGCTTTTTGCTTGTGCTTGGAGTTATGCCTCCAGCAGGCATCCTCATCGTTGTATGTCTATTAAATAGTTTTTTCTGGGTCCCATATTAGCTAGAGAAATAGCATGGATTTTACTCTAAAACTAGAAATGTATCAATATAATTTTCAATTGGAATTTTGAAACAAAGATGTTACCAAGTTCATTCTTGGATCGTATT
Organism: Torreya grandis; assembly: GCA_037957365.1. Taxonomy (NCBI): domain Eukaryota; kingdom Viridiplantae; phylum Streptophyta; class Pinopsida; order Cupressales; family Taxaceae; genus Torreya; species Torreya grandis. The sequence goes on from JARHVA010000244.1 coordinate 3,723,055, forward strand.
TAATTTGCACAATAGAGATATTACAATATAATATCAAAATGTTTGAATTTGGGCACAGAACTTAGCTTCTTTGTATAACCTTTAGAACTTTACCAAGCAAAAGACTATCTGGCAAGCGAGAGGACCTTACACATGTAAATATACAATGTGTTGTGCTTTATCAAGTCAACCAATACACGTTGTCTTATGAGATCCAATGAAATCTATAATTCTTCTTGGCACGGAAGTTAATAACAAAATTGTGTTTGATAGAAATGTAACTACTTAGATTCTTTCATCTGAGAATTGAGCTTTAATTTTATGTTAATCACTTGAAAATTTTCATTTTTGTTTAATTTATGTTTTACAATGCGTTGTCCAAAAAAGTGGAGTGACCACTGCTTAAAATGCTCCTCATGAAATTTTGTATGTACTGATATAAATGATGCTATAAATGCTATTGTGCAGAAACATAGCTACAGGCCTTTCTGAGACTCCCCGGAATAAATAGTTATCAAGCAAAACAAATATTTTATGGATCATTTTGACTGGATTTTATGAAGCTTCCTAATCTTGGTCAATTCTTGTCAGTAACTTAGATTTTGTGCATGAGTATGCTTCGAGCATCAGCAGAAGCCTTGGTTTGTGATTTTCACCAGTATAGAATGGTGCTTGCCAGAAATTCTCTCATTTTCAATCAATTTTCTGCATATAAGATATGATCATGCCTTTAATGTCCCTCATTAAACATTTTATGTTTCCAGGACAATCCCCATGCATTTATTTTACAATGTCAAATATTGATAGAACATGTCGTCTAGCTACCATCTCTTTTCGAAATAGGAGGATGTATTATGCTAGTGTTATGATCTGAACATTAAATTTATATGAAATTTACTGAGTATCACTTTGCATGTATTCCTTTATTGCAGCATATTTCTTCTCAAATCTGTCATCACCCCTATCTTACAATGGATTCTTCCTGTCCAGTTGCCTCATCAAGAGACAGCAGATTCACAGGATTGTCAAATCACTGAAGCAGGCAGAGAATTTTACTTATTGCTTCAATCCATCCTTATTTCTCTCTTCTATGTAAGTTGGTACTCATTGTTTTGAAAAATGTTCCTCTACATGTCATTGAATGCTTGTTTGTTGGTGCTTGAACTAATGCAGAACTTGTCAAGGATGGATTGTAGTTTTAGTTTCTCATGCTTAATTTTTTTTTTAATTTTATTGGTACACAATATGTATTTTACAGCTGGGAAATGACTAACAATTAGATGACGTTTCCTTGGACAATCTCATAAATGACAATGCGACAGGGTATGCAAGCATTCTCTCCTCAATTACATCACTGGGTGAGAGATGACTAGAAACATTTTCATATGGTTTTCCCCATCTAACATTTGAGCTTAGGAAATAGGAAATATAAAATAGGAAAAAACAATGGTTTGCTGATATTTTTTTGGTTTGGAATAAAGTGATGAATTGCTACTCCTTTCCACAAACTTAGAGGAATCTGTGCTCAAATCTGATGTTTACTAACCTTAATAATATTGATCCAATCAAATTATGACCAACATACATTAAGGGCATAGATATCTGAGCCAACCAACCTCAAGATAGTTATTAATAACCTTACATCTAAGAAACATTAAGGTGGTTGAACTGAGAGTTGCACCAGTCTGCTAGGATGTGTCTCGAGTATGTGATAGTATTTAGAATGTTGCACTTTTCTGACCTCTTCCGAAACTAGCTGAGAAAGAGATTGATTCTAGATTTTTGTGATAATATTCAGAATGTTGGTTAAGAAGGTTGCTTGATTTTCCTCTCTATCTTCCTCATCCTCTGTTAGAACTTCCTCAAATTACCTTACCACTTCCTTGTATGTCATCATGTGTATCCAAGATCTCTCCGCCTAGGGGTTTCCAACGTAAGGATCTCATTGAACTTCCTTCGCATAATGGAAAAACTTGGCATTTTTGTCTCCATTGAACCATCGAATCCCCGATATTTGTCTCGATTAAACATCTTCCTTGCGATAGTGTCATCTGGCAACTCCATAGGTTGCTCCTTAGTGTTTCATTCATCATCAGATGTTAGACGCTGAATGTCATCCCGCACTTGCCTCGCTTTATCCTGTAGATGCTCTTTACAAAAAAAATGTTTTGGAATTCTTCTTTATTTTACTATTTAATCTAACTTCGAGGAACTTGAACTTCTCTCTCAGGGTGACATTTTATAGCCTTTCTTCTCCAGCGCTTCTTGCATCCACCTAGCTAACCTCTCCTTGAAATGTGGATGCTCCAACCACATTTTCTCAAATTGGAGTGGGCAATTCTGAGGAGAGTCCTCCTAAATTCATAGGTTAGTGATTAGATCTAACTTTTTGCATCACTTTTGACTTAAAATCAGATTTTAAATAAGCTACCCTTCCGAGCCCAAAAAGTGTCCAGATGTTCAACAATAAAGTCTTCTCCCTTGCGCTTATTGCTCCAGGTGAAATGTCCATAACTTGGTTTGATGTCCCACAATGGCACACCTTATGACAAAATCTTCCCAAGACGCTCAAATCCTGGGTATTTGTATGCAATTCACCTTGTTTGTTGGAGGCCTTTAAAAACATGTTGAAGTCCCCACCCAACAACCAATTTTCAACCAAATAGATCTTGCCACTAGACCTAAAGTAGTCCAAACACTACTCCTTGTGACCTCTTTCATGTGGACCATATTACCACAAAATCGAGGCCAAAATTAGTACTCTGAGTACAACACATAATTCAATCCTTTGATGATTCCGCCTCACAAGAAACTGAATCTGGGTTCCAAAAGATCACTAGCCCCTTAGCTTGAATCTCAACCTCCTCTTCCACACTCCTAGCTTTACTACAAAGAGTTTTGCCTTACCTTTTCAATTGACTCTTTTTTATTTTAGTTTCTTACAACATAAAAGTATCTTATTTTTCTTGGTTAGTTAAACCTTTCAACAATTTTCTTTTTGTTGGGGCATGCATCCTCCTATTGTTTCAAGAAATCTACTTCATTATTATGGATTGTGTTTTTGGATCTTCTCAAGAGCTTTTATTAGCAGGGGTTGTGATCCACTGGGAACCTTTGCCATTGTTTCCTTTTGAATTTTGGCTTTCATATTATCCCTCCCCCCTTGCTTTGACATGTGTTTGGTATTTTCTTCATATTTCTAGATTGAATGGCACGACTTCCTTTTTCCTTCTTGTTCTCATTGCTTCCCTCTTTATGTTTCTCTCCAAGATCACCCAATTAGGTTTCTTTCTCTACATGGCGCATTTTGTCTATGATTCCTTGGTCTTCCTCCATAGCAACCTCTTCTAATGAATTTTCTGCTCGAGATTACTCCAATATACCTTCTATAACTTTTGTGAGGGCCTCTTCTATAATGCCTCTTGCTTGCTTAACACTTTCCTCACCATTACGTTTAGGATTTTTTGTCCCCTTCTGCTCCTTCATGGTAGCCTCACCTTGTTTGTTGGATTCATTGACTTATCTCTACATCGGAGGCTTTGTTTTTCCCTAGCCCATAACCCTCACTCCATAATCGCCACTTGCAGAGATTATCACGGTCTTTTCCGACGAAAGAAACATGAGATTCTTACGTCTAGACGATTGCCCTCCTTGCTGCCCTCCATTCCCCCAAGATCTTTTGGTGCACTCTCCTCCAGAGGAAAACCCCCACTTCTAACATCGATCCCTAGGCATGGGTTTTGTATGCTAGCTCTCTCTACGACATCCTAGAGCAACCTCTTATCACTATCTCCACCCCACCATCATCTTCTATTGTTCTCTCTGCTAGTACAGTCAGGTGGGCTAAGTTATGTACAAGCAAAACAACGGATTGTGAGGGCCTTCAGGTTGAGTTCCTCAAATATGTGGATTCCCTTGCCTTCCCATTGGCAAAAAAACATTTTAATGAGGTAGTTTGTTTAGGTTTTACTTGCTTTTGGTCCCAACACATGATTCATCCCATTCTTAAGCTTGAAGATAGCTCCATGGTACTGTGTTAGACATGCAACTCTCAGAGCACTTGGAGGGGGGTAATGTTAGTAGGGGGTTGGGTCGACATTAGGAGGGAATACCAAACAATTGACCACATAGACTATCATTGAGGAGGCTCGTCATTGGTCTTCCAAAGTCTTTTGTTGTTTTGTAGACTTCTAGAAAGCATTTGACTCAGTTCTATGTCATCAACTCTTCTAGAAGATGCGTGATGTTGTCATTCTAGATTCTCTCATTACTACTGCTTGGAGACCCTATGAGACAATTGTTGGATACTTTCGTACTTGTAATGCACATCATGATTAAGCAGGAGTTGAAGACCTTTAGTCTACTTCCCCATATACTAAAGGAATCCTTTTTGGGGGAATTATATTTTATTAGTTAGTAATTGTCAAAATAGTGATTTTTAGCATTTGTTCTTATATGACAATTATTACTTAATTAATAGAATATTTGATAAAAAGTGGTTTTTACCACTAAGGTGTTTAAATGAATGAATTATTAATTTATTTGCTTTAAAATAATTTTAATTACTGTTTTTATTAAGGCAACTAATTAATATATTATTCGAAAAAGAGAATGTTGGCATGGAAGCTAAAACAAGGAAAAGAAAAGATTTTCTAAAAAGGGCAAGCAAAGGCTTATAATGTATTTGATCTTCCCAAGGTGGTTTGCCTCCCTTTGGAAGATACAAATACAAGATGAAGACTACAATGGAGGACATGTTGAATTTTTATAATTGTTCTTCATGCTTGAAGAAACTATTGTGATGCATGCCCAATAGAAGTTTGCTTCTTTGGTGTTGATCAATCTAAAAAAGGTGTTTTTTGACACCACCTTTGTTAAGGAGATTTTGTTCTTGCCTTAGAAGTGTGACGATTTACTTTGAGGAGTTCGTGCCAGGTTGTGTGAGGGTTTTGAGGTTTATTTTTTGCATGTTAATCTTGATAAATATTTATCCTATTTTTGCAAGTGGAGCGAACCACTTTGGAAGCTTGGATCAAGGGTTTGGAGGTCTCTTTGGTCTATTTTATGCAAATTAAATATTCTGATTTTATTTGCTAATTTTTTGCGTGTTGGCGTGAGGTATTGGAGGAGTTTTGCAAAGGGCTTGAAGCTCTAAATCCATAGAAAATTAAATAATAATTTTCATAATTATTTTTTAATTATTTTGATAGGTTTTGAAGACTTTTTCACTTGCGGAAGGCGAGATCTCACTCTCCTATTTTTCTGTTAATTTTTCTACACTTGGCAAGTGGGGCGATTGGCTTGGAGAGCAATGTTTGGCCATTTTTAAGCCTAAAAAAGTTCGTTGTATTTTTCTGGTATTTTCGGGCACTTGTGGCGATTTTTGGCAAGTGTTTGAAGCGAAAAATTATGCAGAACAACTGTATTTTTGGAATTAAATTAGAATTTTCAGCCATAAAAAATTGGCATTTGAGCTTCAAAATTTTTGGCAAAAAAGGTACTTGTTTCATGCATTTAAATATCTGATTATTTCTACAAGTTTTCAGTTAATTTTGGACAAGTTATTGGCTGGAATTCATCCACGAAACCCTACTATTGTGGCGTCTAGGGTTTTTAGGGCTTAACAAGGGTTTATTGAGTTTATTTTACAAATTAGGGTTTGCTGATTGCATTTTTAGAATTGTGAAATTTAGGGAAAAATCCATTTTGTATGAAATCTTTCCATTTGGGGACATTACAGTACTTCTTACGATCTTTCTAGCTCTGTGAAGAGTACATTGGGGTCATGTCGGGATGCCCTTTCTCTTCGACCTTCTTCAACATTTACATTGATGAGCTAGAGGATTTTCTTTGACAACATTCCCATGCATATTATGGTTGCATTTTACATGATATGGTGACAACCATACCCCATTTTGTTGATGACATTGTTCTCCTTTCACTCTGTCGATGGTTTACAAAGACAACTTGATGTCCTTGTTCCGTTTTGCGAGCTTCATTAGTTGGTGGTTAACCTTAGCCAAACTAAGGTCATGATATTCAACACCTCCAAACATTCTCTTTCTTGATTCCGGTTCCTTTACGAAGGGGAACCTTTGGAGATCACATCAACCTATTCTTACTTGGGGGTCCAGTTTTTCGGACCATAATTTAGTATGAATCTTGCCTCTTCATCACGCCTTTGCAAGTTATATGCCTCCCTTTCCATCTTGGAGCATCAATGCTTTCAGATCCAATTCCTGGATTCAAATATGTTCTTATTCGATGCAATCATCAAGCCTACAATTTTATATGGGTTCGAGTTTTGGAGACCTAGTCTAGTTTTCGTGGATTGGGCTTGTATTGAGAGGGTGCAGGCTCTCATGATTCAACGTATGATCCTTTGCAAATGGACAGTTCCTCATTGCATCGTCCAAGTTGAGTTTTTTGCCCAACCCATGTGCTTTGAGACTATCTTCAAGCTTTCCTTCTACATTCATAGACTCAGAAGCATGGGGAATTTAGCTTCAAGCCGTGTGATGTATCCATACTTAGCCCTATGTTCTTTAGAGAGGATTGCATATTTGGGCCCCAATAGACATTGATGTTACTGGGATTTTGAGACCAGTTTGCTCCTACAGTCTGTCAACATCTCTATTAATAGGTTACCTTATCTTATAGGTACTCTTTGGATGCCTCTCCTCAGCGTCTTCCCTTAAAGGAGGTCATCATAGAGCTGTCAAGGGGGATATCTACAAGCAATACATCTAGGTCACTTGGACCTCTCCTCCCTAGTTGCTCAGATCTAAGCTGACCTTTTATGCTAAACATATCTTGCATGTGGTGGATGGTGTCATTCGTCACCCTATCTCTAGCATCATTGGTCTAACAGCTTGAGGTTTCCCCTCAGCTAGTTGAGAGTATGCTCACACTATTTGTAGGTATAGATTGAGAAGCACTTCATTTTCAAATGCCCTATTTATTATGAGATCCAGGGGAGATACCATTGTCTTTACAAAGACTCGAGCAATTTTTTATCCACTTTCTTTTGGTATCCGAATCAACCGTCCCTGGTCCTTTTTCTTTGAGAGTTTGTCATCCTTCAATGCAAGTCCCTATAGGGAGCCCCCAAAGCCTCCAAGCTGATCACTTCATTCTTTTAGTCCCCTACAAAGGTTTGTGACATTAAGCACCCTTTGGATATTGATGCTTCACATACAGAGGGGGGTAGATCAGTGCGCTGATGTTCATCTTTGCACAAAACTACTCCTAAGGTATCCCAACACACTAGCTCTTGGCGACCGTGATCTGTTCCTGCTCAACGTCATGGATTTGCTCCTCGGTATCATGGATTTGCCTGTTCACTATTGCCTCTTTGGTGCAAAGGCAAACACACATTACGAGTTTCTTTGCAGCTATGAGAGCTTCTTTGGCCTTGGGTATTAGGAGGGATTCTAGGGGAAGTGCTTTGCTTCCTCCTAGGATTACCCAACCTGGCCCCCTCAGTCCTATGCCCTCCCTGAGGAGCATTATCAGATCCTGCATTGGCCCATTCATAGTGATAGATACTGACACAAATGATTCCTTTATCGCGGGCATGATCAAAGATGTTTGATGAGACTACCATCCATTCTTTTCGACGTTCGACTTTCATCAACCCATGCTCTTTGGGGCTTCTTACTTCCCCCCACATGGCTACCTCCCTTAATCCGTCTTCCCCCTCGCACCCCAACCCACCCGCCTGCATCGAAGAGATTCTCAACTCAGCTATCTGAAAACACCTTCACTAGAGAAAGTAAAACCTCCGATCTATAGCTCTACTATTCTAGGCTCAACATGCATCAAACCCTAGCATAACTCCTCTTGGGCTTCCCCGATTGAAAAAAAATTAGCATATATATTTTTTTATCTATCTATTAAATTTTAAAAGATTTGCCACCCCTAAAATTTGGACAAATTTTCGGTCATGTTGGAAACACATTTCCACAACCCCTGCCATTCATGTACAAAATCTTTGTGGAACATAGCTTCTTGCAAACACTAGTTTGCCTTTAGATGTGCCATCAAAATTTAATTTCCATCAGTCCTCCTTAGAAGTAAGCCATTTGTGGCTGGTTCTCTTAGAGAGCTTGGCACCCACCCCATCAGCAGGATGGTAAATATTCAAACATGGACTTGTCAAACACATTAAAATGCTAACGTCTCATGGACCTCCTAACATTAACTTCACGAGTATTCAACCTTACCGATATTGATTTGTCAGTAATAACTTCACTCTAAATAAACATGAAGCTACTAGAAAACCAAAATGTAGAATATCAACTGGTCCAATTTGCTTGGACTACTTTGTGCATTACAAATAATGATTGAAACATGTTTTTGTTTAAAAATTAAAATGTAGTATTTGAAACTTCCAATGTGATATAGGGAGACACTCTTATAGGTCTGAGACGTATGCCCTGCATCTCCCATTTTTCAGGAATGTGTTAGAAATGTCCCTGTACATGCCTGTGGGGAAGGGGACATCACTGTGGATGTTTTCTGTGGACAGGACTTTCAGAGCACGTACGTGGGTTTTCTGCATGGTGTCCCATGTACTCAGGGAGATGCCTAGGGTTACTTCCATCACTTTTGACAAGGATAATTACATGCAGGATAAAGGTTCTAGAAAGTAATCAGTGTAAAGAGCAGAATGAAGAAGTCCGCTTTTCCGAGAGAGCAATTTTTCTGAAGAGAAATTTGCTTGGGCATGTTGGTTCTTTTTATGACATAAGCACTGTGTAGGATGAACCATCAACATAAATTTATGGGAAATCCAAGTTGAAGGAAATCAAATCTTGAACTATCAAATTTACAGGAGGTAAATTCAGAAAATTAAACAGAAAATATTTTAGAGCAAACAGTCTACTTTTATTTTAGGTTTTGCTTTGCCCCATTTAACCTTTTTTTGTTACTGAGGGAGGGGAATGGTTTAAGCATTCCTCAGCTATTCATAAATTTCTACTATCATTATATACTACTCCCCCTTGTTTACCTATTTCTCTTAGATGTAATGTTATCATCTATAATTTATCTCAACTAGAACCCCACATTTGGAAACAAAGTTCAATTGGCCTTGAGTATACTTTGAAGGTTGTTGCACTCGCTTTTCCATCACTTTTTTGGGTTCTTTTGCTTGGGTTTCCTCTACTAGACCCTGTTTCTTGTGAGAGTAAACAAGTGAGACTAATATTGTAGTCTTGCCTGTTATTGGGCATTTTGATTTTGGACTAATGCATTTTGCAGGTGGGCCACTGCTTGTGTTTGCATGGTTTGCTTCAATTGCTACCCTATGTTAGTTCTGTTCACAAAATTGTTCCAAGGGGTTCTGAGTTCTTTGCTCATCATTCTAGGGGTTTTTGCCTTTGGTGACTATATCGTCTCAAGGAGAGAGGCTTTTTTTCTGAGCTTTGATGGCGCTATTAAGTATTGGTTTCCTTGCTTGGGAGACGCAACAATAAAGAAACACATCAAATGGTTAGTGTACAATTCATCTTCTTACGTACTACGGGGAAAACAATAATTGAGTAGTTGTGATGTTGGCCACAAAGAAAGGAAGAGAGATATAACCATTACAAAACTTGCTGTGGTGCTATAACCCCTTGTTTAAAGCATTGGAAGTTTACTGCTGACCTTTCATTGAGTTATGTACTCAGTAATTTATGGCTGCAAGAAACAACCATGAAGGATAGGACTCAGCCCATAAATTATATAAACACCATCACAATTTCCCAGGGAAGCAACCCTAATAATTAATGAGAAACAGCACAAAATAAAAATCAATACAGGTTTATGGCACCTGCTCAAGCATTCAAAAAAATAAAGAAAAATATGGAAATCTCTTGGCTGTTAATTATAATTCATTAAATGAATCAGAAGTAACCGCGCCAAAGATAGGCTCAAATTTTTAATTTTTCCAATTGTTTTAAATCCAAGTTATAAGGCCTGATGATATGTGACTTCTTAATAATTGTAATGCATAGAGTTATAAGTAGACAAACAACAATTAAATAGTAAAGATATTAACCATAGAATGTTCTGAAAATGTGGTAACCGAAAAAGCTATTTAGAATATAAACATCTTGGCATCTTGGTGATAGAATTCCTGAGAATACTGATTCTTCTATTTTGTAGGAGAAAAATGAAGAGTCTAGAAAATTATGTCCATATACCTCTACTTGAGAAAGAAAGAGAGAAAGAAAGAAAGAAAGAAATTATATTAATGTTCACGAATGACAAAAAGTAGGTAAATGGGACTCAAGAATACATCCCAGTTATAAAGGGAAGTGCTAGGGTAGAAGGACCCTAGGATAAAAAATTACCTAAATATAAATAACTGAAGCACCTGAAAATAAATGAGGGGGTAAACCCAAAGTAGTAAAGCTCCAACCCATGATTTTAAAATACCAATACGAATATCTATGTTGGGGAGGAGACGGGGAATAAGACCCAAAGAACAAGGGCTGATGAAAGTCGGAAAGATTGGATGCTAGTCCCATCGTAAATCTCTATCAAGGCCTGGGCTAGAAAGAAGAAGAAGAAACAAATTATATTAATACATGGTTACCGAAGTGTTGGGGACAGGGGGATGCGGGGATGGGGTTTCCTGAATGGAAAAAAATTACCAGATTTTGGGGATGGTGGGGGGATGCCTATTAAATTAATATATAAAAATAAATATTTAAGTGTTTTAACTTTTTTCAATAAAATTTAGGGTTTTAATTTTTATTTTAATGTTTTTTTACTATACTTTCAGTTTCAGGATTAGGGTTCATTGTTTTTGTGAAAATAACAAGTTTTTTTGGGGTGGGGGTTCTGCTTTAAAGTAAAAGCATCATAAATTTAAAAAAATAAAATGGGGATGTCCCCTTCAGGTCCTCAAGTCCTGGAAACGTTTGGGACATCACCAAAATTTAGGGGACATGTCCTCACGTAACACTGTATTAATACCCTACAGATTGAGTGAATTAGCTGATGGGACTCAAAAGCACAAGTTACGATAGTTAATCAGCAGTGCCATAAAGCAAGTTGTTATATATACTTATGATCTTTGGTTGACAAGGATGGGCCCAAAACTTGTGTGGGACGGGCCCTTTGCTATTTCTGAATAGAGTTGGGTGAACAAGTAAGCTTGCCATACCCTATTTTGCAGTCCCTTCTGTGGCATCAAGATTGTTATTCTTCTGGTCATTTCAGGCTTTTCTTCTTTATGTTGAGCTTGTTTTATGTTGTATATGTTTTTCTTTGTTGAATTTCCCTTCTTTTCATAGGGTTCTGTTATCATCTAACAGTTAATATTAGATGATACTATTCCTGCATTTACTTTTGCCAAAACAACATCACTGTTGCCATAGTTGATGCTAAATCATTCAACATTAGTTGTGTTTGAATTCCTCACTGTATATGAAGTTGAACTATGTTGCGCCTAATTATATTTTGTTTTTGCATGTGTAACAGGTGTTCTGGTTCTATCCTATGTATGTTTTCAGCTATATTATAAGCAGCATATGGTAATTATCTTTCATTACATGAACATGCAATGTGTAACATGCCGTGATACATTAGCACTGTGAAACCCTTTTCCAATTGATTTTTAGCATGCATGGGTGTGCTATTCAAATGGAAATCTAAGTATTTTTTGACAAGTTTTAAAAACCCAATTTGGTAGGATGATTTTGTTTTTGGAACGAGTATTGAGTCATATAGTACAAAAGAAACAATTGTCGAAGTAATCAGACTACACACTTGAACAATACACATTAATGTCAGTAGATGTCAATATAACCTTATGCTAGCATGTGGTCAGGTTAGGGGTTATGTTAATAATGGTTATTGTTTGTTGAACTGCTCTAATGAGACATAAGGAAATAATGTCGTCTTAATCCATGTAGAAGGATATGTAATATTGAGTTGTATTAATCTCAACCTAACCTTTTGTATCATTCTTTTGTAATATTAATGAAACTATTCTATTTTCTTCATTTCTTGTGTATGATTGTTTATCTTAGTACATTTTCTACATGTTATCGGAGTCATGTTTATAGCAAATCCAAAAATTGGTTAAGACATGATATTTTATCCCTCTTATGAACAATGTTTAGGACAAAGATGATACATAATGCTTTGTCGGGAGAGGGTCTCGATGGACTTAAGGAGATCGTCGGGAGAGAGGAGAGGGTCCTCTCCCAAACAGTCGAGTGCTCTCTCTTCTCCCTTGATGAAAAGGCCCTTGATCCTAAAGTCCCTTTGTCCAGAAAGGGGTGTAAATGCCCTTTTGTGGAACGAATGCTCTCCCCTCGTCCTATAGGATGAGTGACCCTTCATTGGGAGAGTACCTCTCTCTTGACCTAAAGGTCAAGTGCTCTCCCGTTGGTTGATCCCTCCTCTCTTTCTTTCGTCGGTAGGTTATTTGAAGGATTGAAGAGCTAAGATACCGGGATACAAAAATGGGTGCTTGTGTAGGTATGAGAAAAGTTGATTTTCGAGGAGCCTCTCTAAATGAACAGATGTAGAAATGTCCATACAAAAAATATTAAAATATTTTAATAATAAGAAGTCTAATTATAAATATAATTATAAGTAAAAACATACAAAATATCCATGTTGTGGGCATTAAAGGTCCCAAATCACATATAAAGAAAAATACATATAATATCCCTTGTTATAAACTAGGATTTATAAGTTCAAAATACATCATGTTTAGGGACTAGAACATTTATCATATATCTGTCCTCTCAGAGCATCTACATCATCCCCTGCATCGTGAGAACTAGATGCAAGAGTGGTTGTGTCACTCCCACTAGCTCCTATCTCAGGTTCATGTATAGAAGTCCTTTCTTGCCATCATCCAAGTCAGGCTGCTTTGGCTGAATATGCCAAAGCTTAGTTGAACTTTGCTTGTAGGCTTCACTCTGGTGCGTCAGGAGATGCAAACTATAATGCACATACACAGTTTAGCTTAGTTTTAGGTTTTGCTTTTGCTAAATTTACCTGGGGAGAGGGGCCTAGCCCAACAAAAAGGGCATCAAAACACCTGGAATTTTTAGCAAAAGCTCAACAATTCCAGAAATGAAGAGCATATCATCATGCAAGTTAAGTAGAGTTTAGAAGAAAAGAACACCTTGATGCCAAGAGGGCAATGAGATTTTGACCGAATTCCTCAGCCAAATCAAGATGTCCATCAACACAACATCTACACTCCAGAAAACCAAGAAGCCAAATCGATCATGAGTAAGTAAAACTGTCCAACTCATATCTAAGAAGAAAAACCATACACTCAGCTGATCAGCAAAATGCATCTTTGACCAGCCTAGTAGACAAAGGTCTTCCAAGCAGAGAACTTAACCAGCAGGACATGAAATATCAATGTGATCCTACAGTGGAAGGATGGATACTGAGCTAGTCCTTTCCTTTCCAATCTTCTCCATATTCAAGTCAATTATCTTATCCCTTGAATGTCTTAAATTTTTTGGAGAGAGTGTAAAGGGAGTACGGAAGGTAAATTTTAGGACTTAGCAGAAATTATAACAAGGGACATTTGATTGTAGAGCAGCAAACTTTATGCTAAGGAGATATTATAAACTTGGATTATCACAACTTGGAGCATCATCCACAAGTATAACAATATACGTCCACTGAAGAAGACTGAATATGAAAACTGAAATGTCTTTCAATTACTGCAAAAGAATTGTCATGCCATACAAGCAGCAGACCCACATGGAAGCTTAGGCAGGAGAACTACTGAAGTGAATCTAAATGCAAGTGCACAATGAATGCATGTAGTCATCAGTTGAATACATCATCACCTAGATGAATTCTTCAAACAAACCCTTCAAAATATGAGGTCAAAGATTTTGACCTAAAATACGTGCTATACTGGATATCATTTCTTGACTGAGGGAGCCACCATATCGCCTAAATTGCTTTTCACCCGCCTTAAACTAAGCAAAATGGAAAGCAGAGTATCTATACATGGGTCTATCCGTTCTTAGAGAAATAAAGCCATGCCAAGTTTGTAATTCCAGGGAAAAGCTGATTTTTCTTAACCCATAAGCACATACTTGCAGAACCTCAATACTGTGATCTAACCCCATGGAAATGAGAAGCCACACAAAGAGTAAGGGAGGTTCAGAAGGAACCCCACTTTTGCCAATCTATCATAAAATATTGTGTGTGAAAGTAGTGCTTTCCATTATTCAAAGCAAACCACATCAAAGAGTATTTTAAGTGTCATCTCCAAACACTTCTATGCTTTTCAACTGAAGGCGATACAGGAAGACTGAGAATTTCACAGATTAATTATCTATAGGGCCCAACAAAAGTCTCTTTAGAAAGGGAACTTCAAGACACCACTTCAATGATCAAACCATTCAAGAGAATCCATGCAACTAGTAAGAGAGGTTCTGAAGGAACCTCAATCTTGCATTTCGACCGCGTTTTTAAAATGATGTGTGAAGGGAGTGCAAATTTAGAAAACCCATTACCCTTACTAAAGAGGAAAAAACCTGTAACCCAAAGCAAATCCACCAGAAGCCCATCTCGAATGCATTATATGCTTTAGGAAAAGCAAGTATAACCAAAGAAAACCACACTGAGTCCATCTTCTGGACGGTGAGAGATGCCATGTGGTGGGTGCAAAATGAATCAATAATCCAAAATCCATCCAACAGCCAGACCATTCCACTTCCTACCTAGATAAGGGTATGCATGTATATATAGTTCGACACCAGTTCCATTACAGCAAGGCAATATATATATATATATATATATATATAATTCAACACCAGTTCCATTACAGCAAGGCAATCTTCAATACTTCCTATATATATATAGAGAGAGAGAGAGAGAAATTTATAATTCGACACCAATTCCATTACAGCAAGGCAATCTTCAATACTTCCGTTTCATCCGTAAAAAAGGGTAGGGTCAAATTACCCAGGCCCCTTTAGTGCCCTGGGAATTTAACATATCTTGTCCAAAAAGGGGAGGAAATATAGAAATTTGAAACTAAAAATTTATTTGAGAATAATAAACTCCGCATCTTCTTCACTCAACAATTGAGGACAGCAGTGGGGAATTTCTATAATGGCCTCCTTAGACAATTTGAGACCCATATTTTCTGCAATTTATTATTGTCCAATTATAAGAGCAATAGCCCTGTCATAATGTGATGCTGGTGGTGACTGTATTCTCCTGTAACTGCAAAGAGGGTTTTCTCTATTGCAGTGTGATCATCATGAAGCAAGTATGTCCCCTCAACATTTGTCAACATATTTGCAGCACTGAGAGACTGTGCCATGTCAAACACGCTCCTCTCAGTGGATTTCCTTGGGTCCAAGAGGAGATTAGACATGCTGGCAAAGGTCGTTGATATCCATGTTGTCCAGCTCCTTTGCTACCCACCACACCCTTTACAGCCACAGTCGCATATGTGGACTCCTAACCTCCCTGTTCATAAACTCTGAGGAGTACTCCGTAACAGCCTCCACTGTTTTCTTGCCCTGCTCCTCAGTCTTCCTCTCATCAGCTTGACGCGAACTCCTTTCTATGGTGGCTGCCATTGTTTTGTGTCTTGAAGAAGCTTGAGAGAACCAAGGGTGAAGGATTAAATCGAAACCTACATAAATGACAAGGAAGTGGGAAGATGACAATCAATTTTCCTACACATGCCACCTCAAGTGATGGAAAGGGCAAGAATGATTGCCACACTTCCCAATAATGACCCCCAATTTTTTCTCCCGGCAGCCTTAATGAGATAGATATAAGATTATTCCTCCTTCCCCATCCTTTTTCTTGCCACTTTGCTTACATGTTTTTTATTTTTTCCTTCCTCCCCACCCCATTCCCTGCCACCCCTGTTTTCTTACAAGTCTTTAGAAAAGAATCCTTTCGCATCCTTAACCAGTGATCTTCTAATGTCCTCTGGGAAGTGTTTTTTTCCCAGAATTGATCTTTGATGCCAGAAGCAACCATCAAACTGACTCCTCTATTGGCCAGCTTGTCTGCTACCTGATTTTCTTCCCTCTTAATGTGGTGAAAGATGATTTCATCTAATTGATAAGT
The DNA here is from genome assembly GCA_037957365.1 of Torreya grandis. NCBI lineage: Eukaryota > Viridiplantae > Streptophyta > Pinopsida > Cupressales > Taxaceae > Torreya > Torreya grandis. The sequence goes on from JARHVA010000244.1 coordinate 3,739,114, forward strand.
CAGCCAATTTGCTTCATCAATCAATGCTTTCAGTTTCCAAGACGACACCTTACCATTCTTCATTGCATTTATCAGAATTTGAGAGTCACCTTCTCCTACCAACTTCTTCAAGCCTAGCCTTGAATGACAACCGTCTGAAAACCCTTAAGCATAGCCAAGCCTTCTGCCTGGTTATTCGTATCCTTATCAATATCTAAGACAAAAATTAGAACTGGCTACCCCATTTCATCCTGGAATACCCAACTTCCCCCTGCTGGCCCTAAATTTCCTTGGGCTGTACGATCAAAATTCAGCTTTATGAATTCTGCAGGACGGGAACAACATTCCACGCAACCTTTCTTATTCAACACAAGATCTGCCCCATTATCAGGGAGCTTAGGTTTAGTTTTAAATTTTAATATTTTTATTTTTTATTTTGTAAGCTAAGGGGCATGGCCCCAAGATTTGTTCTGGAAATGCATTGTTTCCAAGCCATTTCCGGGTACAGTCCGGTGTTTCTGACATTTGGAAACAATTCCCTTAAGGACTGATCCTTTTCTATATAAAAACCGTTATAGGGGAGAAACAGGGGAAGAGGTGCATTTCCTTCAATGTAGTTGAAGATTTAAATATTTTATAAAATAAAAACGTCTTGTTGCCAAACATAAATTAAATGATGCATATATTTGCCGATAATTGAAGTTGAATTTTTCGTGGACCACTCTAGAAATTCAAAGGAGAATCTATCAAAACTCGCACATGAAATTTTTAGGAGAATTTTTCATGCATTTAATACACTTGAAATTGAAGTATATGCTCACATCCCTTTGTCTTTAGTGGACGGGCAAACAGAAGTGGTTAGTCAGACATTGGCTTATGTATTTTTTATCAGATATCAGTCTAACAAACTAGGAGACAAGTACTTGTATATAGTTCAACAGAGATACAATCATGCTGTGCTTTTCTTGCAGGATTCTACCTTTGGAGATATGCTATGGTGTTTTGACAGTAGCAGCTTATTAGCTGCCACTTACTTTTCCTTTTGTTTCTGCCAACAGGGAGCAAAAAGAACAGGACTAAGTAGCTGTTTTCATTGACCATTTGGTCAAAAGTCATAATAAAGTTTGATGGTTTCTGGCCAGTATTCAAAAAGTCTAACACGGATGCATGATGCTTTTGAAGTTGTTGACAAGGTTTGGATGAACTTTGATGAACGATGATTCAATCAGAAAACTCATAATACATTGAAACCAATTTAGTTGAACTTTGACAAACGATGATTCAATCAGAAAACCCATAATACATTGAAACCAATTTAGTATGTGCCATACAACACAGCACAAGCTGTTGGTCCTCATGCATTTCGTTTATACATCTCATTTGGGCATTAATTTTTTTGGGGAATGTGAGCAATCTCAAGCGCTATGAACCACCATACTTGGAGGAGCCAATTCCAATTATGCACCCAACTGCCATAGTTCCAGATTATCAGCTTTTTCTTTCTGAAGATCCACTTTTGGATGTAGTAGGTTGATTCATCAAACAACAGCAAACAACTATATAGCTTTTAAGTTTTGGGCATTATTTCAGATTTCCTTCCCAAGGCAAGTAGTTGTCTTGTCCAAATTTCAGCAGCTGTTTCCCATCATCAGCAGAAAATGGGAAAAACAGAACTTGAAAGTACATTATTGTATTGTAAACAATTGAGTTAATACAATAAAGGAGTTACTGTTCTTAGTTTTTTCCCTGAAAGGGTTTTCCTAGGTAAAATTGTGTGTACTATATAATCTTGTGTATATGTCATTTTTCTTATTTTGTTAGATTAAGGATTCTATTGGTATTGCTTCTCTTGTTTTAGTTTATCGGGTCTATTTTTTTCTTCATTTGGAATCATTAGGTCCTATAGCCAAGTCATTCTCCTATGGACATCATCAGATCTTGTATTGGCCCAGTCATGGTTATGGATAAAGTTGTTGTCCCCTCTTTTGCTATGAACCTCGGTTTGCATTGGCTCCCTTGGGGTTTCATTTGTTGTTCCTTTGGGAAGGGGTCTTCCTTTTATATGGTAAGTTTTTTTTGCATCATATCGTTTTGTCTTTCTTAACATGTCAAGGTTTAATTCGTTTCGGGTTCATCCCCTCTAGTTAGAGTCGTTTATTGTTTTAGTGTTAATTACATTTTTTGGTTCTTGGAGTTCCTTTTAGCACTGCTAATTGCTATTGTAACTTGCAGTACTTTTGAGTCCGATTGACCTACTTTTGTCATTTGAGACATTAATATAATATTTTCCTTCTAGGTTTATTGAGAATTGGGTTTATTTTACCCTTGCTGTGAAATTTCAGAATGGTTTGGAATTGGTTTCTTTGTTACCCATTGTTTTTTTTTTTGGGAGTTGATCAGAACTTGCTTACTGTCTCTATCATCAAGGTTTGTTTCAATTAATTTTATAACCATATCATTAGGGAAGTGCATGTACTATTTTGGGCATTATTTCAGATTTCCTTCCCAAGGCAAGTGGTTCTCTTGTCCAAATTTCAGCAGTTGTTTCCCATCATCAACTAAAAATGGGAAAAACAAAACTTGAAAGTACATTATTGTATTGTAAACAGTTGAGTTAATACAGTAAAAGAGGAGTTACTGTGCTTAGTTTTTCACCCGAAAGGGTTTTCCTAGGTGAAATTGTGTGTACTATGAAATCTTGTGTATATGTCATTTTTCTTATTTTGTTAGATTAAGGATTCTATTAGTATTGCTTCTCTTGTTTTAGTTTATTGGGTCTATTTTTTTCTTCATTTGGTACCATTAGGCCCTCTAGCCAAGTCATTCTCCTATGGGCATCATCAGATCTTGTATTGGCCCAATCATGGTTATGGATAAAGCTGTTGTCCCCTCTTTTGCTATGAACCTCGGTTTGCATTGGCTCCCTTGTGGTTTCTTTTGTTGTTCCTTTAGAAAGGGGTCTTCCTTTTATATGGTAAGTTGTTTTTGTATCATATTGTTTTGTCTTTCTTAACATGTCAAGGTTTAATCCGTTTTGGGTTCATCCCCTCTAGTTAGAGTCGTTTATTGTTTTGGTGTTAGTTACGTTTTTTGGTTCTTGGAGTTCCTTTTGGCACTGCGAATTGCTATTGTAACTTGCAGTACTTTCGAGTCCGATTGAACTACTTTTGTCATTTGAGACATTAATATAATATTTTCCTTCTATGTTTATTGAGAATTGGGTTTATTTTAGCCTCGCTGTGAAATTTCAGAATGGTTTGGAATTGGTTTCTTTTTTACCCATTGTTTTTTTTTGGGAGTTGATCAAAACTTGCTTATTGTTTCTATTATCAAGGTTTGTTTCAATTAATTTTATAACCATATCATTAGGGAAGCGCATTTTCTATTACTACGTTACCGGTTCGTCGAATTTTGCAGAAGACGCGACGTTTGATACGTACTGGATCCTGGTACTAGTCCAGTACATACTTGGGTTCGTCTTGGGCCACCCGAGTTCTTCTACCAGAAGAACCTGAGCAAACTTCGGTGGTCCAGGGCGAATCCTAGGCGAACTTGCAAAAAAACACATTTTTTTTTGTAATTTTTCCCATTATTTCACAAAAAGCAACGATTTACATGACCTCATCCTTCAGATGGGCGCTGAGCATTGCTTCCACGATCTGGGGTTCCATCACGGTGAGGGAAAATAAATAGATTTGTTCTAAGGAACCGATTTTACCCTATTTTATGAGGAGGTTGAGTTTCTTGATGGGCACCCATTTTTCTTCCTTGTCTTGTTGAGGTTTGCAGTCGCCTTGATAGTCACCATGGCCTCTATCGCCATGCCCAAACTTGTGGCCAAACCCTCCTATTTTTGCCATTGATTTTGCAGACATAAAAGTTTGAAATTGTAGCTTTAATTTTGAAACCATAGCTTTAATAAAAGCTTTAAAGTTTAAACTATTCGACTTTATAATATTGTATTCTTAATAATTATTTAGTTAATAGTTTATTGGTTTTTATTTAGTTTATTAAATATTTTAATTTTTTACTAAGTTGTATGGACATTGAAGTTTGACACACTATTGGATTTTTTTTTTGACACATTATTGGATTTTGTGATGTATTTATCTTTTTTGGTATACTTATGTCACATGTATATATTTATTTATTATGATGTATAAGTGGTTTTGTTTTTACAAATATGTATAATAATTATTTTATATATAATTTTTTAAATCAATATGCATACTATGTGGTTAATGACAATGGTACAAATTCGTATTTATTAGGCTAGAATTTCTATATTTTTTAATTTTTTATATATTTTTTGTATGGACAAACCCAAGATGTACCCAAGGCAAAAAAAATAGTTGTACCGGCAAACCTAGTTCTTCGAACCCGAACTCGAACCCTAACTGGTAACTTAGTTCTATTATAGTGCTTGTTTAGCAAGTGGCATTATATATAAGATGGGGTAATCCTTGAGACCAATAATTCTCTTACAAAGTAATTGGTTTTGGATTTGCATAACTTAAAGTGGGAAACTTTGTTGTTTGTGAGCATAAAATCAAAAGTATTCTTGCCAACATAAATTTGTGGAAAGTAGGGACAAGTTTCGAGGAAAAACCTGAACATGATTTTGATTGATGGAAGTAAAGAAAGAAATTACACCAGTGCTTGTGTCAAAGTGTTTCAAAATCATACCGGCTATAGTTGCTTAGATGGAAAGATTCATAGTAGATTTCCATTTCAAGTCTATACATTAAAATCTTATTAGCACTCTTGTCCTCACCTTGTGTGAATGACGGATTGTGTGCAAATGGTGTTTTATTGTGGTGCTTCATACACCTAAATATAGTCTCTCTTCTATGTGCATGCAATTTTTTTATTTTCTATGGTCATATTGTTTTAGAGCTCCATCTATGTTTCTCTGAGGGCAGTTTGTGTTTAAGTCCATATTTGAAGAAGGCAATCTGTTCGAACATTAGTTTGGGCAAGTAGGCATTAGGCACCCATTGAAACTCGTAGATCAAAGAATGGTGCACCATAGGCTCCAAAGAGCTGGCGTGAAATTTGGGGACTGTGATACATGAATAGAGAGAAAACCTCTCCCAGCCATAAGTATTATGTGGAACACACCAATATGGACAAATGCATATAATACACATGACTTTATACTGCTACCATGTACAAAAGCCTCATGCTTTGACTAGCATATCTTCATAACATCATACAATTGCCAAAATCATACACTTTGATACGATAATAAAATGTAGTGTTGCATTTAGTAAGCAAAGCAAAAAGTGGCAATAAACACTGGCATGATCAAAGAGGCAAGAAGTCCATAAACAATTTAGGCAGGTACCATTTGTACCATAATATTCTTTTTTGGGTTGAAGGGTAAACATCTTGTTCCTTCAGAGCCTTTTTAGTATCCACTGATATCGGGTGCACGAATAATTGACCTTCTTTGGCTTAGTGCCAAGGATTCAGGGATATCCATTTTACCAAATTGCCTAGGACTTGAGCCCAACCTCATCCGCTTTTGGTATCACATGGAATTTGTACCTTGGTGGATGGCATGACAATGCACTTTACCATCATCTACATCATTTGTACTACAACCCTTTTGATTGTACCATAATAGTCAATATGCTCCATAAAATAATAATAAGCTCAACTCTGTCCATAATTGCAATGATAAATGGTGGATGGGTTCCACCTACATATACATCAAGGAGAGCAAAAAATCCGAAGTGGATAAGAACCGACTTGGGAATATTTGTATTAATAATAGTATATATAAATCACATTTGAGACCACATGTTGGTTGTGAAATGTGTCACTGAATTATGACAAATAATTTGACCAATTCGTCATTTTGAAAGTCAAATTCGTCCAGCTTGCATTTTCATTAGTATTGCGATAAGTTTTTGAAATGCAATATCTGCCACTGTAGGATGTACACATTTTCCTCAAGTCGATATTTGCTTTCTAATCCTTCAAGTTTCTTTTTTATTTCTCTCTTTTAATTCCCAAGCTTACTGAATTCTTTCACAGGCAACAATCAAGGCATATCATATTGGAAAAGTAAAGGAGAGATTCAATATCGTGAATGATGACATTCAAATTGTTGAAACCAGGAACGCTTACTTGTGATGATTGACTACTAATATTGTTTTTTAGTGGATGCAGATTCTTCTGTTTAACTATAATTGACACCTGGAATGGAACTAGCATACCTCTTGTAGTGCTCTGATGTAATTGGTGCCTTCTAAGTCATTCCCCTTGGTTTAGGTGCCATGTCCCATGAAAAGGTTTTTATTTTTTATTTTCTTGTTTTTGCTCCTTTTATTTTCGAGCTAGTCTTGTTTGGTCTTTTATCCTCCTCCTCTATTCTTTTGTCAGCCTGCTTGGACATTGGTCATAGTTTCTTTCTTGGTTACTTGTTTATTTTTGACATGTGAGTTTTCTACCGAATCTTAATTTCGTTTTTGTCAAAACATTGTCTTTGCAGACTGTTCTATATTTTCTGGGTTATAGTACCCATGATGTTCGCTTCATTGCTGCTATTGTTCAAGTACATGTCTTTATTTGTTTTCTCCAACCAAATCTAAATTATTCTGTACAAAGCAACAAACCTTACAATGCATACAACCAAAGAATTTCCGTTTGCTGCTACACTCATACTAGATTCTATTGCACAATCTTAAGATTTTCGTTCGATATTTTCTCTTTTATTGAATTCTTAACTATCATGGCAGACTGATTAAGTATTTTTTTAGCAAGCACCATCTTTCTTTCCTAATTAATAAAAATGATTTCTTGGTTTGATGATATTTCCATCGCTGCTATGAGACATCATGAAAATTTTGATATTCTCTTATTCACATGCACATTTTTTTATTCTTCTCGTATGCTGTAATTTATTGAGAAAATATTTCTGTTAAAACAGGTACAATGAAATTGCTGAGCAAGCTTGTAAGGTGATGGAGCAGAGTGAACAAGATCCTTCGATACAGAATTCAGAGGAAGACAGAACAACTAACAAGCAATTTACAACCGATCCAGGAGACAATCATGATGGCCTTGAGGGGTAAGTTTGGAAATGTATTGATATATTCACAAATGTTAATTACTCATTTGTAATGTGGTTGTCATTTTTCCAATGGCTATTAGGTTTGAGTCATGCTAACAAGCTTGTTTGATTAATTAGTAGAAGATTTGTCTGTATTATAATAATACAAAAACATAACTCCTCCTAATGTTTGATTTTTTAATTTTCTTTGTGCAGCATGATGACTATGATTGCAGAGAAGATATATTCATGTCTTATGCTGAGCATATTTTTCCTAGAGGTTGATTCATTTATCCCGGTCTTGGTACCGGAAACATATTTGGTGTATGAGTATCAGCGTATGAGTTTTTTTGTTACATGAGTCATACCAAATGTGGAGGCACTGTTCCTTTTTAGAATATCTACTAGGCAATTTTATTGTTCCTCAGTTAATTTGGAAATAAAATTTACAGCTGCTAATGTTAAATTTCCCTCTATATTGCAGGTCTCTGCAATTAGTTATATTCCTTATATTGGAAAGATACTGAATTTTCTTCTTCTCTCGTGGATTTATGCTTATTACAGTTTTGAGTGAGTCCAATGAACACCATACGTAAACTGTCCTGACGACATTGATGTTAAAGTTTTGAGATTTTGTTCGCAGTGCAGCATAATATTGCAGTGACATTTTTCTGCATTGATAGAATTCCTCACATATGTATAATTGTGAATTTGTTTTGTTTGCAGGTACAAATGGAACTTCATTGGATGGAGTCTTGATAAGAGAATTAATTTCTTTGAAACCAATTGGGCTTTTTTTGCAGGGTTCGGTATGGAGTTTGCTTCTTTTGATCTTTTGTATCATAATATCAAGTACTAAACTTATACTCCTTTCAAGTTTTGCCAAAAACTTAGTGCGAGTAGTTAATGTTGTCAACGTGGAGCTGTGCCCTGATTCGAAGACTTGCGCGAAATGGCCAGTCCTCTATCCGGCTGAAACAATGGGATCTTCTCACGGGGGTGGGTGCCTCAACAGTGAGAAGAACCTCCAGAGAAGGCTGGTTCCTTTATGGTGTATAAATTAGGATTTCTACTCTACGCTGCGGATTACCGTGGAAAAGAGAGAAGGGAAACTTAAAGGGGAAATCCTACCTAAAGGGGGGTGATACACGAAAATTTTGATCCACTCAACTTGGAACCTTGAACACTGAACGAACAAGGGAAAATGAAGACCTATGATTTCAATCAATCACTTATGCATAAGTATTTCATGGAGAGGTTCGATCCAATGGCCAAAACCTGAGGGAAAACGATGGAGAGAGGTCTGATACAAGACACTTTGCAGCCACCTAACATCCACTTACAGCTTCAGCAAGGACATAAAGAACACTTTAACATGACTTGCACAAGGATACTCTAGGAACTAGGTATGAAACAAAATTTGGGAAGGGAGAGAAATCTACTACTTATATGCAAATTGCTGAAGAAATATACACTATGCCAACATTTGAAATCTGAAAGTATAGTCCTTCTATTGATCGAAAAGGTTACACAACTCACCAATGGCAGAGTCTGGTCTAACCAAGAGAGATTGGATGATTTTTAAATCAAAGCTGAAAGCCATTATATAGAGGAATTACAAGAGGCCAAAGATTGGCGTAGAAACTTGAAGAGAAAGATTCACTTTGGTTAACTCAAGGCTTTACTTGGCCTTTCAATAAAATATATTTTCCTTTTTTGTCCTTGCATGAAGCTTCTTCGTTTGATAAAGTGAACTTGTCTTTGTCATGAACCGCCCACCTCTCTTTGCATGGAAATCCACGCAAATGTCAATTTTAGAACTCTACGTGAGCTGCTTGATGCCAAGTTGTATTGTTTGAAAGCTGAGTTAAACGAAGAGATCATGCTGAGTTAAACGAAGAGATCATGCTGAGTTGGACAAAGAGATCAAGCTAAGTTGGACTTTCGGATGCATGAGTTGGCTAGAGACGAACAAGACTTTAGCAGCCAGTCAACTGAAGTTTTGACCGTAGTTTGAAAATAGCCCTTGCTTGCATGCATTCTGTCCAATTTTAGTCTGCTCGTTCATATCTATTTCTGGCGGAATTCTGTATATTCAGATGTGTTAGTCTAATTATATCCGGTTTATATTTTCTCCACTGGGCTTGCTTTCGGAACTCCTGCTTTACCCTTGTTCCAACGGTTACTTCTCGGGGTCAAAATTTGACGGCTAGCGGGACGTCACCTTTGGTCATTTATTCCTTCGGGATAATCTTCTGCAGAATTCCTTCAGACTTCTCTCTCTTCGGATACCTTCCTTTTCTCCTATTCGTGCCTTGTCTCCATGGGCTTTTGTTTTAGTCGGGTCCTTTATTGTTTTGGTGGCTGAATTTCTTCGGACTTTTGTCCGAAGGAATTCCTTAGGACAAAAAGTCCGAAGGATATCTTTCCTTTACTTTTTCTCTTTTGTTTTACTTGTCTTTCTTCGGACTTTCTTCTCATCATTTTCTTGCGGACCTTCCCCGAATTCCTTCGGGCTTTTTGCCTTCGTATTTTGCCGTCGGACTTTCTTCGGGCGTGTAACTTTTGCGAATTCCTTCGGACAAAAAGTCCGAAGGTCTCCTTTGTGTCTTGGCTTCACTTGTTTTTTCCGAAATGCACCCCTCAGCTTTTGAACCGTGGTCTTTCCTGCCCTTCGGGATTATGTGATGGACTTTTTCGGAGGACACATACCCTTCGGGTTTATGCATTGAACTTTTGCTCGGCCATTCCTTAGAATTTCTTCGGACTTTTTGTCTGAAGGAATTCCTTCGGACAAAAAGTCCAAAGGAATTCTTTGTTCCTTGCTGTTTGCTCTGCTTCAACTTTGAAATGTGCCCTTCGGGAATTCTGCTTCGGTACTGGCGCCGACCAAGTGCCCTCCGCAAGGGCTAGTTGATCTCCTTCTGTGCCCTTCGGAAAAATTGGAGGGCACTCGGGCTTTTTTCAAAGGTCTCTGAATTTGGTCTTGTGCCTGCCCGAAGGGTAGGTGCCCTTCGAGAAGATTGAAAGTGACCCTTCCGAAGGGTACCCTGCCCTTCTCCGAATTCTTGAAACTGCCCCCTTCCGAATTAATCCTTGGCTTCTTTTGTGCGGACTTTCCTTCTTAGTGCTCTTCTTAATTTCTTCGGACTTTTTGTCCGAAGGATATCTTCTTTTGTTTTAGGCTCGTTTGCTGATTTGTTATTTCCTTGGCTTTGCCTTGCGAAAATTTCCTTCGGACAGAAAGTCCGAAGGAATTCTTTGCCTTTGTCTTTCTTCCCTTTAAGTGCTTTCCTGCCCTCTGCAAGGGCTGTTTGGCCTCTAAAATTGCCTTTCGGAAAATTTGCAAAGGCCCTTTTGTCGCCTAAGTGTCAGGGACTTGTTTCTTTCCTGCAGAGTCCGTAGAACCAGCCAAGGAAAACAATGTATTCTTCCTTCCTTGGCTAGAGACGAGAACTTTCCAAGTGGCAAGAGAAAATCTGTTTTGTGGAAGATTTGTCAACAGTTAACAGCTTTGAATTTAAATAAAATGTTCTTGAAATGAGAGTTGAAAATATTATATAGGAAAATTTCAAATAAAAGATTAATTCCAATCATTATTGAATGAGGATATGTTCATCTCTGCTTTGTAATTGCTATAAATTTACTCACTATTTTATATATTAACTTAAGAGTTTCAAAAAGATCATGCTTTGCTTCCGGTTAGTTTTGTGCTGCTTTTTTGCTATGTTTACTTTAAATAATCCCTTTATACTTGATGAAAATAAAAAAATAGAAATAAAGAATTAAAATATGAACTTCAAAGAAAGGAAACAAAAACAACCCAAAATATGAAGCATGCATTCTATATGCTAATAGACGAAACTTGGTATGATGTCCATCTTAGGACTTTTGCCTATTTTATTAAATTTTTACCTCATTTGTGCAGGGAGCCCATGTGTGATACCAACTGTCTTTTCAAGTCAACTTGTCAGCAGTGGAATTCTGGCCATACTTTTTCCATTGGTAAGATGATAAATTGATACATCGGATATTTTGTGGCGTTGATTATATTTTATTGATGTTGCTGAAAGACCATAAAATGTAAACGTGCATTTTTTTTGAATATTAAGTTGAAGCGTGATATTTTTAGGCAACGCATATAAATTCTTTTAAAGAGTTTCTATTAGCGACCATAATATGCAAAGGGTTCCTTGGATTAAGAATGACAAAAGTGATGGGTGGAAGCCATAAAAGAGTTGAGTCGGATGCAATTCAAATTGTTACTCGGCATAAAAATGGACAAATTAAACAAGACAAATAATAAAATATCCATTATTTCTTACAAAAAAATTGGACTTTCCATTTTATCAGAAATCCATGTTATATAATGTAGACACCGAACATAAATGTATGCAAATCAAAATCCTAAACTATCAAATGTACATTGAAAATCAAAATAGGAAAAGTTAAAATTTAAACTTCATGTTACAATATCCAAAAATTATATGCGCACAATCCACATTCTATGGATGACAGACTATTTTATGAAACAAAGTTGAACAAAATGAGTGGCACTGCCACATTCCCATTTGTATCCCAACTTGAAACTCCCATGCTTATGAACGAGACACTAATCTCTGCATCTAAAGGCACCAATCCCTCATTCTCTAAGTATTTTTCGGTCTATAGCCAACCATGATCTTCATCTCCAAATGCTCTGGGTGATCAGGGTTGTAGGGGTGACAACACACTAAACAAATTCAATGTGTTATGTGCATAAAAGTACATGAATGATGAAGCACAACAATAACAATAACCTAAGTGCCGAGACATGGAGAACACAAGAACAATGGAACAACATGCTAGAAATGTAAAGATTGTACTATGCAAGTTCGCTTACAAAGATCCAAGAGGTTGAATCTATGAATTGCAAGACTCTCCTATCTGATCAACTATTCGATGAATAAGAGTATTACATTAATATACAAGTGAAAGAGACAAATTGTCGTCTTGACAGTTCCAAGAAATGCAACCGCTTGTATTCCGTCAGTTCATATTCTTTGTTTTGTCGGGTTCTGAAAATACTGTTGTACCTGTGCTGAACAGGGCACACATTGGCAGGGTTGTGCAGTATTGGATGCACTGAATTAGGACTTCACGATTTGACCATGTGTGTTTGGGATGATGTTGAGGCTAGTGGTGAAGACGTTTTGTGCCGGTGAATGTCACCATTATAATGCAAGTTAATCAAAGTGCTAGATTCTCATGGAGCATTTGCTCTTCCTTGAGAAGCAATGGTCCCCATTGCGACAAGTTGATAGATGATGTGGGAACTGTTAGGCAACTTGAGCTCTAGTTTACCATTTCCCTTGATGAGAAACTTGACCCGTCTTGACAATCTGGTAGATAGGAATTTCTTGTTTGCTTGTGTGTTTGATCTGTGTGTCAATGACTTGATCTGCTTCGTTGGCACAATGCACTCAAGATTGATTTTTGCTGACTGAAGTTCTGCTGCTGCATCTAGGGTGTCTTGCAAAGGTGGAAGGTAATTGCACAAGATTTATGCGTTAAATTGGATGAAATTAAGCTCAAAGGCATCATCTCCGAACTTCTCAGTGATGGTGTAGGGTCGTACTGAAGAGGACAGATCTTGCAGTGAGGTCTTGGGAGTCTTTCCTTATGCAAAGGAAGCCATACCCTATCACTAACTTAGAATTGGCGTGGCGTCGATCATGTTGCTGCTTGTATTTAGCATTGGTCTTTTGCAGAATGGTTTGCATTTAGTGTTGGATGTGCTCAATGAACTTGGCTGCTTTGTCCACTTTCTTTTGAGCTGAAGGGGTTACTGCTATAGATGGTGGCATAGGATGAGCTACGTCAATAGGAGCTAGTGGTTGGAAACCCAAGAAAACATCAGATGGGTTGTGTTCAATAGAGATATGAAGAGTTCTGTTGTAGTTATGTTGAATTAAAGTTAGGATTTCATCCCAAGGGCAACACTTTTTGGAATTGTACATTTTGAGCAAATGCATGATCATCCTATTGAACACGTCAGTTTGCCCATAAGTTTGAGGATGGAATGCGGTGGACTTGGTCAGCTTTGTGTCCATCATTGACCAAAGTGCTTTATATAATTTGCTCAAGAATCTGAGATCTTTATCAAATATGATGGTGAAAATAAATTCAAAGTGAACCAATACATTCTGAAAGAACAATTCATTTATTTCCTGTGTTGAGATAGCCATTTTACATAGCACAAAAATTGCCATATTTGAGAATCTATCTACTACTACATACACAATCATTTTCATGCTTGATAGAAGGTAAACCTGAAAGGAAATATATGGAAATTGATTCCCAAGGTCTATAGGGTACCGTCAAAGGAGTATGCATTCCTTGCTTCTTAGTGGCTGACTTGGCTAACATGTGAAATAGGATCTGATGAATTTTGCAACTTTTGACATAAGATTTGGTCAAACGAAATACGTCTTCAATATCATGGGTCTTTTCAACTCCAAAATGACATGCAACTTTGCTGAAACACGCCTCTTATATCAATTTTAGATGGTTTGCCTCATATGGTATGCACGAGTCCCAAATGATTCAAGAGTCCATCCTAAATGTAGTCATCTGGAATTGACTTACCGCTATGCAATACTTGATAGATATTTGGAAAGTCTGAATTGGATTGATTCAATTATGGCCAAATGTCATTCTCATGTCCACATGCATCAAGCACAGAGAGAAGGGCTTCGACTGGGGGTCGAATCAAACAATCTAGTACTACATTGGCACTTCCCTTATTATGACTTATGTTCAAGTGGAATTGCTGAAGATATGAAGATCATTTCTGTTGTCTCTCTTGCATCAATTTGCTTTGTGTGTGAAAGAACTATAATTTGTATGGATGATGGTCTCTTATCCAAATATGTAGTGCTTCAAATGCTTACATGCCTGGACAATGACATAAAGCTCTTTGTCATATGTGGGATAGTTCCTTGCCATGTTAATGAATGTTTGATTGTGGTAAGCAACTTTGTGACCAAAACGACTGAGGTCTGCTCCAAGTGCATATTCAGATGCATTAGTCTCAATCTTAAATGGTTGCTGAAGATTAGGTAAAATGAGAACTAGCGCGGAACATAGTTTACATTCCAATAACTCCAATGCCTTTCGTTGTGTGGTTGACTAGCTGAAATTTGCCTTTGCCTCACATTTGGTGACTTGATTCAAGGGACTAGTGATGTGTGAAAAGTTAACTACAAACTTCTTATAGAAAATTTCCAACCCCAAGAAAGTGCAGAGTTCTGTGAGGCCTTTGGTGTACGCCATCCTTGAATGACATGGGTGGATCCACATGTACTCCATGTGCATCAAAAGTATACCCAAGATATTGTATCTCCTTCATGGCGAATGGACATTTCTCTAGATTTGCATACAACTTGTGTAGAGTGTTGACAACTTGTTGAATGTCATTCAAGGGTTCTTTCCATGTTCTGCTGAAGATGAGGATGTCATCCAAGTAGACAGCAACAAATGATTCTGAAAATGACTGAAGAATATCATTCATCATTCACGCAAGTGTCATGAGAGCATTCAAACAAACCTTCAATTGCTTTGAAGTATGTCTTCCAAACATCTGAGGGTTCAACAAGGGTCTGATGGTACCCTGATTTGAGATCTATCTTCGTAAGGAACTTTGCACCATGGAGCTGGTCCATTATGTCTTCTGTCCTTGGAAGAGGATAGCAGTTCTTCATGGTGATCTTTATCAATGCTTTGTACTCGATGCACAATCTGTGTGCCATCCTTCTTTGGTGTGAGCACAATTAGGCTGCCACATGGGGAAGAGCTAGGCTTGATGCGTCCTTTATCTACAAATTCATGAATTTGCAGTGTTATCTCTTCATTCTCTAGGAATGAATGTCGATATAATGAGGCATTAAGATCTTGTCCTTGAACCAAAATAATAGTATGGTTTACTTCACAATGCTTAAACACTTTGATTGGGGAATGGAAAAGATGCTTGCATTTTTCTAGTACTTGGTTTAATTACTGTTTTTCCATCGAAGGAGGTGCGGTGTTAGCTTTTATCACAAGGATGTCTTTCTTACTTCTAGGTCTTACTATCAAGAGCACAAATATCTCGCCACAACTTACCAATTTCTAATATTGCTTGGTGCTGATAATTGAAAAATCAACGACTACTGTCGGTATATCTATTCCCTCCAAAATTTATGATAACATTTGTAGGATTTGCTTCATAGATTGATGGTGTAGGAAGATATATGGTTGCCCATGTAAAATATCACATACCTCTAATGGCGCTAAATCACAAATGACTTCTTGGAGAGGCTTGATTTTGTACACAAAGTGACATTGATGAGTGACATGCTTCTCTAAACTCGAGCTGAACTATCCAATGGTGTATGGTTGTGGGTGAGGGGTTAGTGGTAAGTTCAATCTTTGAAATGCTAAAGTAGAAATGGGTTTTTTTGACTTCCATTATCAACAATGAAGTGTATGGTTGTCCACTAACCAACATTTGAGAATGAAACAATTTTTTAGCTTCTTCTAGATTTGCATTGGAGGAAGAGTATGTTAGTGGTTTCTACCATTGCGCTAGGCTCATAGTCCATGATTTGTGTGTCTTTCTCTTGTGATGTTGTGGTGGAATTTGATGCTTCTAGTTGTTCAATCAAGACTTTATGAGCATGACATTCACTGGTAGGTTGACCATTGGAATTGCATATGCTGCACTATTTTCTAGTCTTGACTTGATTATTTTGCTCTTTAGGCGGTGTGTTCTTATTTTGAAAATGATGTGGATGTCCTTTCTCTATTCCATAAATTTTGACCTTGCTTTAGACTTGGACTTCTTATTCTATGACTTGTCTTGATATTTGGAATCATTATTCTTGGACTTATGCTTGGCTTTTGCTTCAAATTCACATACATACCTATGCTTTAAGATTAGATTTTGTTTGGTTTCTTGGACATTCAACGTGGAAGTTAATGCATGGAAAGTATGAGTATAATCTTGGACAAAGTGGTTTGGACCTGGACGAAGTTGGGATATTGGTCATCATAGTTTCCAACAGGATAATAGGTTTCTTTCAAGGTTTCAACAAATTCATTCCATGTGTCTACAAGAGTAAGATCATTTTTGTGGGTAGTGCAGTGGTTATTCCATCAGGTTTTCACAGGCAAGGAAACTCTCATAAGGGAAAAGGTGATCTTATTAGAATCAAAAAATGAATTGATGACATAGTAGGAGCAATATGTAATGTCCTTGATTTTCGTCCAGAAATAAATAAATAAAATTAATTATTTATAAAGTTGTCCACAAAAATTAAATCAAAAGGATCACTTTATTTTTAATTAATTTAATTAAAAGTGACTCAAATAAAATAATAAACTATTATAGTCACTTTTTGAAAATAAAATATTAAAATCACTTTTAAAAATAAAAGATAATTATAAAGTGACTTTATAAGGGAAAAGGGGAAAAGTAAATTAATAAAATAAGTTTCCACCAATGTAGCCACCAAAAGTGGGAAAAAAGGAATTATAAATAGAGGCTCTTGGGTTCATTTGTATCATCTGGAATTCTTTGGCAAATTGATATTGGAGAGTTTTCTCTTGGCTGAAAATTATTTTCAGTTGCATCAAGGAGATGATCCGTTGATTTCAAGTGGTTTGGAGATGATCCCATTCCACAATGTGAGGTGAATTCATATGGAGTTCATCATTGGGTTTAATTAGTGATTTTTGAAGATGTTTTTGCTTCATTCAAGCTAGGGTTGGGTAGGGATCTCTAATTTCAGCTAGCAATGGAGTTTGGCATTCATGTTTGGCTTTGATATTGGTACATTTTCATCTATAAGATGATTATAGAGGGTTCCCAATTGGATTGCTCGGCAAAGAGAGGTGTTTGTGTTGATTTCTATCACTTTTTCAAGGTCTGAAATTCATGACAGCAGACTGTAATTTCATATCAGCATCAGATCTGAGTCACTAGGGTTTATGACAACAACATACATAAGTCTGAAATTTATATCAGACTTAGCTGATTGTACTTTCCAGCCCTCTTCATTTGTAATCAGCTTTCAAATCAATAAAGAAGATAAGCTATCATTGCCGGATATGTCCATCTATGTTTATGTGACTTGTTTGGTTGCCTAATATCCATGTTTCATGTTCATTTCTTGTTATTTGGGTCTATGCTTGGAGCCTTTCAATCTACATGATATTACAAACCCTTTAAGTACTTTGCAATCAAAACAAATCAAAATTTTAGAACCCAATGGTATTTCAAAATTGGAATTCAATTCCATTTGATGAAAAGTGTTTGACGAAATGTTAAACAACTAAAGTTGGGAAAAATCATAATTTTAGCATTTATCCTAAGTGGGAATTTCACAATATCAGATTAAGCCAATCATCTTGATCATCAACATCTATCTTGCCTTCAAATATAGGAATAATCGGATTTTTACTTGTACCTTGTATGGTATTTGGCCTCCAAATAGTTTTTGGCTTGATGAAGATGGCGTGTCTAAAGGGTTTTGAAAAATCTGCAAGAGTTGATTGATCAATTATCCCGGATTTTTCCCGTGGGTAGTGTTATTCTAAATCATCTCTGTTGCTGCAAACCATTCTCTATCATCTTTGGCATTGATTTGTCTGCGATCTGTTGGGGTTGGGAAAGTGACTAGGAAGGTAAGATGAAGGGTCATGGTTTTCGAGACCAAGCTTCCTGTAGTCAAACTTCCTGTGAATGAACATACAAATGCAAAGAAGTATTCAAATGAGAAATTCACTCTGATACCATTGATTTGGGGCCCATGGGTGCCCTGGTGGACAACACACTAAATTGATTCATTGTGTTGTGTGGAAATGTATATGATTGTTAGAGTGCAACAATAACAATAATTAGAGTACTGAGACAAAGCAATAGAACACCATGATAGATTTGGAAAAAACGATTGTATTGTGCAAGTTCTGTACAAAGAACTGAGAGATAGAATGTAGCTCCCTCAAGACTCTCCGACTTGATCATTTATTCGATGAATAGCTATATTACATTAATAATTTAATATACAAGTGAAGGAGACGAAGGGATGGCTTGACAGTCACAAGAAATGCAACTACTGGCATTCCGTCGATTCATATTCTCTGTTTTTTCAGTTTCTGCATATATCGCTGTACATGAGAACTGAGCACTACTGTTATACAATGAAATGATCAAAGTGGCAAATCCTCTTGTATCATGGGTACTCTGTCAAAAATCCAATACGATGTTGAATTGCCCTGGTCTAGCTTGGTGGTATCAGCACACCTAGCTCTTTAAATCTATTAATTGTAGACTAGAAGATTGTAGTGCAGGTACTCTAAATCATTCATCAAATTTTATCATTTATGACAATTACTCGTGTTTCTTGGAGTATTTGTGCTCCAACTCACTCCAATTCTGCTCATGATATGTAGCATCATGGATTTGGTTCAGGACTTGGCTAGCAAGCGTCTATGGCTCAGGATAATGTCTATTGAGGTCCTCCAAAATACAGTGTATCATAACGCAGAACTAGTTAAAAAGTATATTCTAGAGAATGAAAAATGTTAATGTCCAAAACTCTTGTAATGTAAGAGTAGTGGTTGGCAGAAATATCCACCGCCCACCACAACTATCGATAGGGTGTTCTCATGGCCAATGTGACCAGTTCGTCAATATTCTGCAGCGTTGGGGGACTGGGTTCACACCTGCTGTTGGGTGCAAAAATGGTGCATTGCCCCAATGTCTACAGTTTGTCCCTAGGCACCCGAGTGCATTTGGGGTTATTTAGAACAACCCCCAATGCACCCAGGTGCCCAGGGATGAACCTTGGGCGTTGGGGCAACGCACCTACAGTCCCCCGCATAAAAAAGCAGTAAAAAAACATTAATTTTTTTTTTCCACTTTTTCGCCAAAACCAATGCAAATAAACAATTAAAAACACCTTCCTAAACTCTAAAATCCAAAAGCAAATGCATACCTCAACACAAATGATAAAAACAAAGTGACAAAAGGAAAAAAACTTGGCCTTGTTTTTCTAATTTTCTCATTGCATACTTCAACTCCATTGCTGCTGTAGATTTGAATCTTTATCAAGCATCATTCTAATCATTTGCCTACTATGTGATTGATATTCTTTAATATTTATCATTTCTGTTTAATGGTTATGAACTTATCAAGATGCATACTATGTGGTTAATGACAATGGCACTAGTTTCCTATGTATCAAGCTAGAAATTCTATATTTTAAAACTTTTTATATATTTATTGTACGAACGAACCCAAGTAAAAAAAAAATCACCTAACTGGGTTCTTCGAACCAGCACCAGAACCAAAAATGAACCAGTAACTTAGCTCATAGCTAGCACCCTCATCATACAAAAACATCCATGTGCGTGGGATGGAACTCATGTGAACATATGCATGTGGAAAAGGAAAAGGAAAATTATATTAGTGTCCACAAATGACCAAAAGTAGGTCAATGGGACTGAAGGATACAACCATTAACAATAGAAAGATCTAGGAAGACAAAATCCTAGAGCCGAACCAAAGAAATAAAGTACAAAGACAAAATAGAACATGTCAACAACACGTGTCAAAGAAACCAATATAAATAGCAATGAGGGGTGGACAAAAGCCCCAAGAGCATGTGCCAATGAAGACTGGAGGAAAATCTCATCGAATGTCTCTGTCTGTGCCTGAAGTGGAGGAATCATCTGAGCCATTATTGTCATTGTGAGAGATCTGATAATGTTGTCTGGTGAGTATACAGGGTCGAAGGAGCCGGGGTAGGGGATCCTAGGAGGAAGCAAGACACTTCCTTTAGAATCCCCCCTAACATCTAAAGTCGGTGTAACTCTTGTAGTAGAAAATAAGCTAGTAAAATCAGTTTACCCCTATGGTTTGGGGGGCAGTTGGCAAGTAGTAGATCCATGTTGCTGGAGAGGAGCAGAGCCACGACGACGGATAGTAGAGCCACGATGTTGAGAGTTAGCATGCTTGGATATCTGAGTGGTCTGAGTAGTAATGATGTGTTGCCTAACTGATCTATCAGATCAGATGTGTGATGTACTAATATCCAAAGGACACTTAGTGCTGCCACTAGCATTGCTGCCAATCACCTATGTGGGCTGAAAGAAAGAGGTGATCAATATGGGATCTCTAGAGCCTCTAGGCTCTTCTAGTAGGGATATGCGTTGGAAAGTGACATCCTCACGAAGATAAAGAGCAAGGCAATGCTAGTCTATATAAGTGAAGAAAGTAGCCAGATAGTTGTTTGAGTCTCTGTAGAGGCAGTGATATCTTCCCCAGATCTCATAATAAATTTGGAATTTGAAAATGAAGTGGTCTTCGGTCTCCACCTCCTAGAGGGAGCAAATATGACAAATCTTGTCCAAACGGAGAATGTGATGGTCTATTTCAACCCGTCTCTGGTGAGAACAAACTCTCATCTGGCCAAGGGGAAACCTCAAGCCGTGAGACCAATGGCATTGGAGATAATGAGGGTGACAGATAATACCATCCACCACCTCTAAGAAGTGATCTACATAGAAAACAAGCTTGGGATTGAGTGGCACATGGGGGGAGATCCAGGTGGTCTGGATATATTGTTTGTATATATCCTTTCTGGCAGCCCTAGTGATGGCGTCCTTAGAGTAAAGGAGCTCAGCAAGGGCGTCCAAGGAATACACGAAAGGGGGTAGCCTGTCAATAGAGATGTTGATAGAAAGGAGCAGCCTAGTCTCAAAGTACCAACAATGCCGACGTCTAATGGGGACTAGTGAAGCAATCTTCTCCAAAGAGCAAAGTGCTAAGTAGGGATATCTCTCATGACCAGAAGTTGAGCCCCCCAGGGATCCGAGTTTGTGGATGTAGAAACCCAACCTGAAGATAGTCTCAAGGCGTAGCGGGTGGCCAACAAATTCAGCTTGGATGATGCACTGAGGGACTGTCTGTTTGCAACAGATCATGCGTTGGAACGTGAGAGTCTGGACCCTCTCAATATAGGCCTAGTCAATGACCCCCATGGTAGGTCCCCAAACCTTCGAACCATATAAAATTGTAGGTTTGATGATAGAATCAAACAAGCGTAGCTTGGAAGGGATGTCTGGGAAGTGGATATCGAAACCTTGATGTTCCAAAACAAAAAGAGTGGCGTAGCCCTTGCAAATGTGTGGTTTGAGCCGCAAACTTCATGTTAAAGTATGGACTAGAAAACTGGACCCCCAAATAAGTGTAGGTTGTTGTGATTTCAAGAAGTTCCCCTCTATAGAGAAACTGGAATCTGGAGACTTGGAGATATCAAGATCATGACCTTAGTTTTGCTAAGGTTGACCACAAGTTGTCAGAGTTCGCAGAAGCGAGTGAGGGCATCAAGTTGTTGTAAGCCCTCTGTAGAGTGTGATAGGAAGACAACATCATTGGCAAAAAGGAGGATGGCGATAAGCACCTCATGCAAAAGACAACCATCATCCATGTGAGTATGTTGTCGAAGAAACCCCTCCAACTCATCAATGTATATGTTGAAAAGGGTTGGTGAGATAGGACAACCATGTTTGACCCCAATTGTACTCTAACCATGAGATGTACGAAGTTGCCCAATGACTGTCTCATAAAGCCTCCAAGCTATGGTAATCATAGAATCTGGGATGCCAAAATCTCTCAACTTCTGGAAAAGCATGTGTCTCGAAACCGAGTCAAAGGCTTTCTTGAAGTCAACAAAACAACAAAAGACTTTGAAAGACTTGTGACGAGCTTCTTTGATGATAGCCTAAAGTGTAAAGATGTGGTCAATAATTTGGTAGTCCCTTCTGAAATTTCCCTGCCCTTGAGCTCTGATATTGTTCCTTTCCAAGTATTTTGACAACCACGTCTAACACTGTGGCATAAAGTTTGGCAAATGTATGCCCAATCATAATGGTCCTATAGTTGCCAGGGATAGAGGGATCCTTGACTTATGAATAGGGTGGATGATGTGTTGGGACCAACACTGAGGGAAGCCTGAAGACAACACCATATTAAAAAGTGTGGCAAGGGAAAGGCATTGGAGTCTACACCATAGTTGATGAACTCAACTTTGAGACCTTCACAATTTTCTCCTTTCTGGTGCATACTTTCAAAATAGCTCTCTTGACATAGGATAGAGAAAATAGTGGAGGATGGAGGAGTGGGGGCAATGGCAGTAGGATGGGTTGGAACATCATAGAGGGAACTGGCATAGGAGACCCAAGCTTCAGGTGTGATGTCAGAAATGGTAGTTTTTTTGGGAGATGAGTGCGCCAAAAAATCTTATGAGAGTGGTGGAGATCAGTAAAGAGTGAAGTCGTTCTAGACACAAGAAACTTTCGTTTCTTAAGTCGAAGAAGACAATGGTACTCCCTATGAAGGGTGGGTGTGGAGGTAGGGTCATAGGTTAGGGAAAACTGAAGTCTTTGATGAAGGGATTTACACTCGTTATCATACCATTGGTTCATGGGGCAAGTTTCGTGACAGGTAGGGGACCTGGAGTAATGAATAGTGTGGGGTTAGGAATTAACGACAACATCCCAGAGGGTGCGGTGTAAAAAATCGTACATGGAATCAGTGGTGGGAAGAGGGAGTAAAATCTAGACATAAGAAGGGAGAGACGAGTAGCGTAATCAATGGTGTAATCATCATCAAAATGGATTGTGGTGTGTCGAATGCTAGAGGGTGTGGGGGAAGGCGAAGGTGGGGGGAAGGGTTAGAACCAATATGGAGGGTGAATGTTAAGACAACATGGTCAGCAAGGGGGAGCTGAGGC
Source organism: Torreya grandis (assembly GCA_037957365.1). Classification (NCBI taxonomy): domain Eukaryota; kingdom Viridiplantae; phylum Streptophyta; class Pinopsida; order Cupressales; family Taxaceae; genus Torreya; species Torreya grandis. The sequence goes on from JARHVA010000244.1 coordinate 3,761,971, forward strand.
GAGATAAGGAAGCCACATATATGAGGGATGATAGATATGCTTGTGAGAACATAGTCCACAACGCATGCATCACCACTGTGGGGGAAACAAGTGAATCTACTGGGGCTGGAGAAGTGAGGAAGCCCGTCGAGAATGTGAAGGTTCTTAGATGCATCCAATTAGAGGAGGTGTCTCCTATAAGCTGTAACTATACCATAGATGTCTGCAAAATCAATCTGTAAATTGAATTCCTCTAGATCTAGCTCATGAAGGCATAACTCATCTTGAGCAAGATCATGAATAGGCATTTGGAGGTTCCCTGTATGGGCATTAAAATCGTCCAAAAGAAGGATATCACCAATAGTGGAGTATCGAGAAATCTCTGGATAGAGGTCAAGTTATGAGTCCCCACCAACATGAATGGAAAATGAAGATGTGGCGGGGGGAAGTAGCAAACAACAATGAAGATGTTTCAGAAAGAAGGTGGATGTCTTTGAATCCGAAGCCATATGTATCTAGAGTGGACATTAGAAGCCATAAGTGAAACTCTAGACTTGGCACTGTTTCAAATGAGGCAAGCTACACCACTTGAACCACAAACATCTCCTAATTTGTATGTCTTAGGACCAAAGGCTGAAATCCATGAGTATCCTATGACTGGAGGGAGGGCCTGCTCGGGGCTCTCGTGGGTCTCAGTGAAGATGATGAGATCTTGGGAAGCAATAACATATTGGAAGGTACCTGGAGAATACCATAAAGCGCCATTGCAGTTCCAGGAAGCAATGGAGATGCCATCACCACCCACCAGGACCTAACATCGTCATCATGTTGACGGTCTAGGGCGTGGCCACCTAGGTGGGGGAGAATCACAAATGACAGCCCTACAATCTCTAATAACAACCCACTTGTTCTCCTTCTTGGCAGCTACCACCTAAATACGAATTTTCCGATGCTCGTCCACCTAGAGTTGTGTGAGATCAACATCTACATAAATTTTTTGTGGGAGGGAAAATATGTTCTTTTTTGCTTTAAGAGCTTGCAAATACTCTTCGGCAGTTTGAAATTGGATAACAAGTGTGTTGTTTGTCAAGGTCCAAGATTTGGTAAGGGAGATATCTTTCAATTTGAAAGATTCACACAAGAACACGTGACTTGCTTATCCTGGATCAGCTGGTTTAGGGAGGCCACGAACACAGAGGTTGAGTGCCTTGGTTTGACGTGCTTTTTCTTCTTCAAATTTTGCTTGGACAGCCATTTCCACAACTGGAGGTGCTTTCTTTCCCTTAACCATTTGAACTCATGATTTTTGTTCTTCAACCTGTTTTTTGATATATTGTTGTTGGGCAGTGGTTTCTTTTTAAGGTGTTCATGCTGAATGATTATCTCAGATTGTTTGTTTTGAATCTCTGAAACCACTTCATTAAGCTGCTGTAGGCATGGAGAAATTACTGGAGTGGCTTGGGTTTGTTCGAGTTTAGTGATTCTAGCTTGTAGATCAGCAATAATACCATCTTTCTCCTACAACTGTGTATGAAACAACGACAAAATATCTCAGAGTTCCGAACCCAGGGCTTCAATTCCAGATATCCGGCTGCAAATGCTAGTGTACTTAAATTTTGGGGTCAACACCTTGTGATCGTGAGGAGTTTTAAACTCCTGTATTAGAGGGAGCTTCATTTTGTTCACTGTATGAGCCTGTGGATGACACATAATCTACAAATTGATGTGGCTCAGAACTGTATATTCATCACTGGACTGTATGTTCCTTTATGAATCTGTTGTTGCTATTCACCTTCTATTGCAAACTGCGTCAAAATTCTCAAAATTCAGACTGCAAACTGCATCAAAATTCAGAACTCTATGTTCATTGCTGGATTGTTTGTTCCTTTATGAATCTGTTGTTGGTGTTCACCTTCTGCTGCAAACTGCATCAAAATTCTGACTGCTGTGTTAACCTCGAACTCACGTTTTGCTTTTTGCCTGGAAAACATAAGTACTCATTTTGTTGTTGTTCTGTGTGCCCTAATAATCGTGGCTTTGAATGCCCTTCTGCCCTTGCCTCACGACTTCTGCCGGGTCGTTTTAGACTGTATATTCAGCAAAAACGTGTCTGAGTCTGTTTTTTTTACTTTTATGTCCTTTGTTTTGCCTTGATGTCTGCAGGACCTCACAAGACTGCAAGTTGTGTCTTTCTCCTAGACTGTGGTCTACTCATGTCTCCGTGCCCTAGGTCGATTGACAGGTGTACATTTTTTCTTTTTTTTTACAATTTTTATTTCCCCTTCCTGTGCCTTAGGTGACAATGCCTAGTTCTCATGCTCTTCTTTAACTCATGAAACAGGGTCTCACGCTCCTCCTGGTCTTCATGTCCCTGTAAATAGTAAAGTTTTTCTTTTAACGATCTGGTCTGATCATGTCTGCACCTTCGAGCTTCAAATCATGATGTTTTTCTAGTTGCATTCCTGCTGTGTAGTATTTTCCTTATGCTGTTGGACTCACGTTTGTCTTCTGCATGTCTACTGGTTAGATCGCAGGAATGAGATGCAACCTCCACAGATCATTAGGGCATGGGAGCCTGCATGATGTTTCCCTGTAAATAGCAAAGTTTTTCTTTTAACGATCTGGTCTGATCACGTCTGCACCTTCGAGCATCAAATCACGACGTTTTTCCAGTCGCGTTCCTGCTGTGCAGTATTTTCCTTTTGCCGTTGGCCTCACATTTGTCTTCTGCATGTCTCCTGGTTAGATCGCGGGAATGAGATGCAATCTCCACAGATCATTAGGGCACGGGAGCCTGCATGATCATTAGGGCAAAGGTATTCAGATTTTACATGAGAGAGAATCTCAATTTGCAAAATATGCACCATCTCATGAAGATCTTGAAGCTTACCTGCAGTGATACACAAAACATACCATAGTAAAGTGAGTGACAGAAACCAGGAGATAAGGCACTAGAGAGTTGATGAAGTACCCTTTATTGATATTGCAATCACAGATGTTAAATTGTGTTCATAAAATATTCTTACAAAAAGTGTTCAGCATGTCTTACAGTATTACAAAGAGAGTTGATGAAGCAGCTCTAATTGTTTTTTGTAATACATTTTTAAACATCAAACTCCTTTTCAGTGTTAGGGCAATTAGGTTCTTAGGTAGATAGTGGGAATCAAATTATAGATGAAGTGGAATAAAACTACTCCACTGTCATAACAAGAAAAACAAGAAGCAAGAAGTATTTCAAGGCAGGGAATATTCCAGCATTAGGAGAAACAGAGGAAATGTATGTAGAAGAAAATAACAATGAATCAGCCATTGAACCAGTGGGAAAACCAGAAGGATGGCAGAAACCAATGCACAAAAGCAAGCAAACATCCAATAAAATGTAACAATTTTTCTTAATTAGACCCTAGTAAAACTGATTAACAATAAATTAGCTTGACAAATTTAGCATCCATAGCAGCCCTGTCAGAAACAGATAAGCTCATCTAATTACACAAACATTTGTAGTCATGGTAGGAGTTCTGTTACTGTAGCGGACCTAGAATAATATATAAACAAAAAATCTGGGAGTTAGTTACCTGTAATGTAAGAGAGATAGGGTTATATGAGAAAAGGAATGATTTAAAGAATATGGACATCAGTAAACCTGTTTTAATCCTCCAGGAAATTATAATCAGCATGAAGAAGACGGAGGAGATTGGGAAATACATTTGGATAGCAGAAAACACTAGCACAAAACCCCTATACAGAGCACCTTTGGAAGTTATCCAAGGTAACAATTAAACAGTTACCAAATACTTTTGGGGAGTGGGAGGTTTTTTCTCGTTTGAAATCAGCACGGAAACTACAGTTTCTTCAAGCTGATTGGCAGCACAAACATCAAAGCTATTGATAATAGAAGATGACCTTGATATAATTAGGTAAAACCTAGAAAAAAAGGGATGTACCAAAATCAGTGATGAGAGTTGCAACTTTTTCAGCATTGTACTATAGAGGTTAATGCTCTGATATTTTCTGGTTCTTCATGCCCATTCAGCTATGTAATCCTATGCAATCCCCCCTCTACATCCTTAGAAATCTGATCATCGACGTGAACCTTTGCTGTATTAAGTGTTTTTTCATCCTCCTCTCATTCAACCTCCTTGACATTTAAAGAAGCCATATTCAAGGACTTTTAGGCTCCATCTGATGAACATCTACTCGAGTTCGTCTATTTGCATGTTCAAAGAACATGATCAAACCTTCAATCCCAGCAAGGAGAGAATGGATGCTACCTTCAAATGTACACATCTCCTTGTGTTCAATTACTATTTGAAGAAGTGGCACACTGGCTATGGATCAAGGACCAAGCTCTTATTTGCTGTTTTATGGGAGCATATCCAATACCAAAACACTGAGGGCTTGGGTGTGTGAACAATGGAAATTAATGGGATTTGTTGACATGCTAATTTTGCTCAAAAGATGCTAATTAATGGAAGTAGTAGCACAAGATAGGTAAAACAATCTCATAGAGTTGGCATGAAATAAGCAAGAAGAATTTGGAATATCAATTCCAGGGATTCTTTGTATCTTTCTAAACAAAAGGCCTCCTAGCTCTAGAGAACTCACACCACAATGATTGACAAAATTAAATTGGCCATGATACTGAAAGAAGAAATTTGAACTAGTGAGGAGAAAAATTGGATGCAAGTTTCTAAGTAGACGTTTCATACATGCCTTGCAAGAACATTTTTGTGCTCCATCTAGAGAAACTACATTGATCAGAAGGAGTCCAAGAATTGTAAGACACTGCTGTTGAGAATTGCCCAATGATTGCGGTGATTGGCGCGAATAGAGAAAAATCCAAAATTGCCTCATAAGATGCAGGGGTGGTGGTCTGCAAGTTGTCATTTTATATCCAAATTCTTTGTAGGCCCGCCTCCCACTCTTTAGGTAGAAGATAAATTAAATGTGAAGTTGGATGCCCTATTTAATGCGATGAGGTGGCAATGAATGGTCACCTGCATGGCTTGCGGGTGGTTTGAAGATCGGTTGAAGCATGCAAATGGTCTCGATGGAAGAAAATTAACACCCATAGTTGGGCTCTCATACAAGGAAGATGTGACTTTACATAGTTGCAATGCCTTCGGCAATAGCAATGAATAGACACATTTGTGATACATGCATGCTGATCCTCTTTGCTAGAGTGCTCTTCATTGTCAACTAAGTGCAAATTTTTGCAATACAGTCTAAGTAGGCAGATTGTCTTGTGGCTGTGGTGGAAGTTGAAAACCTTTGTAGAAGCGAAATGCGGCTACTCATTGATCAATATGAGCAGATAACAAATAAAAATAGTGGCCTTGGGAGAGGGAAAAGCAATGTTTGGAGATAGAGTGTTGACAACTTTGGAGTCTTGTTTAGGATCTTGAAAGAAGAGGATTAAAAGGACTGAAGAATGAAGGTGTTGAGGATCCTTTATTGGCTATTGTTATTATGGTTTGCAATTGTCGTGATTATTTAGAAAGAACAATGAGTCTATCCTAAGATATCATGGACTTGTGGCTGAAAGGTTCTCTCTTTTCATATCAAAGAATGGCCCAAATCTTTCAACGAAAAGCAAAGCTTCAAGTTAGACCAAGCTTAAATATACGCAACCTTTGGATTTTTTGAAGCAATAAAAATGGGAGGACATGGAAAGTTGATTTCTTACTACAAAATAGAAAAACATTATAAACGGGCTCTTAGTAAACTTTTTAGCAAACATAATTTCAGCTAGGTAATTAGTTTAGAAGATGATATGGAGATTTCCCCCATAGTAACAAAAAATGGAAATTACACGTAGATATCCATGTTTAAAGTGTACCCACCCCCTATGCCATGCCATTCTGACTTGGGTTGCCCTTTTTTTCAATAAATCGATCAAAATTGGTCAAAAGCGGGTGAAACTGGGGAAAAATTGGATTTTTGCAAAAAACTTGTGGGTAATTGAAAAAAGTGGCCTTTTTTTGTTGGGTCGTATGATCCAAAGATTATGTTTGCTTTATTTATGTTAGTGTATTAGTTTATTGGGACATATACACCCCTTTGGTAGTTTAGGTTGTTAGTAGGTTAATTAATAAATGTTTGTTACTTGTTTCACATGTTGAAAGTTAGTTGAGACCTGTAGTGAAATGAACCTGTGAAATTTTTTATAAGCTTGAGCTTTGTAAATATTTCTAATAACGAGATTTTACCTTCTTGTGAAAACATTGTCAAATTTATAGAATGTAGGCTTTTATTTTACTTGTGTGCGGACCTAACAATAGTATCAAAGCCATGTCAAAGTGAACGTGAAGGTCCAAGTCAAGCTTGTGTGGAAGAGAGATTTTTGGGAGTATGAAAGTCTGAACAAGCCATTTGAAAAGGTAATATATTGCTTTTGTATATGTTTTTATGCCTTAAAGCTTCCAATAATCCAATTTGTACAACCTCCAAACACCCAAGAAGCTATTTGATCAATCCAAATATTGTTTTTTATGACCTAAGAAGTAGTTGTACGGCATAAGTACGGCCTTCAAAGCCCTAAAATCAGAAAAATCATTTCTGTATGCTGTTGTGATAAGTTTGTATGGCCCAAGATCATTAAAAACCCCTGAAAACTCAATTTGTACGGTCTAAAGCTCATAAAATCCATCCTGTAGTGCTCCAAAACTCATGCTGGAGGGTTTGTATGGTTCAAAATCTGATCTGTCTGTTCTGTATGGCGTGTTGACAACATTTTGATTCTCTCTCTACTGTTGTATAACTTTTGAAAGCATTTGACAGTGTTAAACATCAAATTGTACGACCTTGTATAGCCCAAAACCCTTCTTGTAGCAGTTGTATGGAATTCTGAGCAACAAAATCAGTCATGGATGGCATAGGAGTTGTTTGAGATGGTGTTGGAATTATTTTGTTGTGCTTGAACATTTTATATTTTCACACTGTTGTGTTGAAAGTGGGTCCCAGAAAAAGAATTTGTAGTTTTTACCTTAATCACATTCACGGGTGAAATTCTTTTACATGCGCCAATATTTTTTTTATTTGTGAAAAGTTAGAAAGTTCAGCTAAAATAGTCTATCCTCTATGTTTCAAATATTCTTGTAGAAGAGTTGGTTGTGTTTCTTTTGTCAAAGGTTCAAAAGTTCAAAAGCCATCAAAGCATCTTTTTGGTCAAACTTTCTTTTGACCCAAATTATTTGATTAAGAAAAAATCTTTTTAGAATATAAAGGTGTTTTTAAAAAAACAAAATGAGTTATTTTGGCGATATAAGGGTGTAAAGGGTGTTTTTTTGCAACTTTTCTCAGTAGAGGGTCCACATAATTTGTGATAAGCATATAATAAAATAATGATTTTCTTGTATACGGGTGCATTTTTGGTGGAAATTGACACCTTAAAAATGATTTTTTATAATGTCATCTCACACTTGTGTTGTCAGAGTTATCACCAGAGCTTTTAAAGACAAATAAGTTGTATATTATAGGTCCATCAGGATCATTCTGATTGACAAAGTCTAAATGTCAAATTGGAGGTTGGAGGATTCATTGGACGCTGGAGGATAATTCCCGTTCTCCAGTTAGCTATTTGCTCGGAGTGTGGGTAAAATGCTTGAATAGCATTTTTGGTGGTAGTAGTGTGTGCTTTTTTAGTTTGATATAGCAGTTTAGTTTTGCTTTTTCAATTCATTGATATTCTTAATGAGGAGTAGGCAGAGTAGTTTGGATTTGTTTTTTCGCTGCATGGGCTTCTCACCTTTCCCTTGATAGGAGGGAAGAGACTACATGGCCTTCGATCAGTAGTTGGTGATTGTATGAGTTGGTAGGTAAGTTGTTAGCACCAATAGTGTTGAGCAAATGTTCATCATTGTCTTTGGGCATCAGAGAGATGTGTCATACACAGTACATGATAGTCATTGGACGAGTTTTTGTGTGAGACCTTATGTGGATCGATGTAATTGAGCAAACTTTGATTGTGTTCTACTGCAGTACGCTACTGAATGGTCACAAGAGATGTATAGGTCTTGATCGTGTTCATTCATCCCACAACTGGTGGGGTGGCAAGCTTCCTAGAAGTGACATCGGTTGATTAGTACCACAATTTCTAGTGTGCCAGTTTGCAGGGTGGTAGAGACTTTTAATGACTTCATCTCCAGATCATCTTTTATACCCCTTTTGGATCAAGGGGGTTTGTTGGGTTGTATGATCCAAAGATTGCATTTGCTTTATTTATGTTATTGTGTTAGTTTATTGGGGCATATACACACCTTTGGTAGTTTGGGTTGTTAGTAGGTTAATTAATAAATGTTAGTAAGTTGTTTCACGAGTTCAAAGTTAGTTGGGTTCTGTAGTGAAACCACACCTTGTGAAAACATTGTCAAATTTACACAATGCAGTCTTTTATTTTCCCTCTGGTCCTAACATTTTTTCAAACTCGCTGTGGGTTTTTGCCTATAAAGCCCTCAAAATTGATTTTTTTTGTTGTTTTTTCACTTTCAGGTAGCAGGTAAACAAATTTTTAGACTTTCTTGGGTGATTGCAAAAATCAAACTAGACATTTTGTGATCATCAAACTAGGCACAACGGTATGCATTCGACATTGAAACTTAGACATAGGGTTAGGGATAGGGTTTTTTGATTTTTTAAATTTCATTAGATGCAGGGTTAGGGTTAGGGTTTTCTGATTTTTTACATTTCATTAGACAAAAGGTAAATTTTTACTGTTTTTTCAGTCTATTAGAGGTTGCTAGGGTTAAGTAATTTATTATTTTTTGAGTAAACCTAAAGGTTGCAGCCTGCTGCTATGTTTTTATTATTTATTATTAACCCTAATAGCAATGGGTATGAATGTATCTTTCGATTTCATCCCATATTTCATTATGCCATGAGAGAGAGATTTTGCATGGGCACATGGCAGTTTTTTTTCTCTATGTTTTTGTGAGTATTTTAGTGTCTTTTAATTTGCTGTGTTTTTTTTGTTTTAAAGCCGTGTATTTGAATTCCATTTACACTTTCAGTTTGCAGAGTCATTGCCGTGTAAGTGTCATGTTACTATAATTTCCCTTGACTTCTTTGAGTATTTTGAAGCAGCATATTCTTCACTTGGAATGACAATGCCACAATAAACTTTTGGAGGGATTGGGACGATTCTTGTCAAAAAGGTTTCAACTAAAGGTACAAGAGAGTTTGGTCAATTAGCTGTAGGCACAAAGACCAAGTGGTTGCTACGTTTTGCAGAAAAACCAGAAACTCATGTTGATGATTACATCAACTGCAAAGTTTATATTTTTACTCTAGACATATTTCTTACAATGCAGACTCTCGCACTTACTCCTAAAGAATGAGGATATTTATGATTCTTGTCTAGCTTTGAATCCCTAGAGTTTTCATCACCATCAATTCAAAAGGACTTCATCAGACTAGACGAAGATTTTTTCACCCCATTGGTAGGAAAAAATGATTTATAAATATGATACCTTAGAATTTTGGGAGAAAAAGAAGACTTCAAGGATGTCTTTGAGGTGCTATTCTCTATACCTAAAACAATATCGCTTGAATATACCGAATCTCTTCTCTAATGGTGATGCCACTATAACTGCGAATACTATTGGTGATATTTATGCTCATCCTTCCTCAAAGGTTCATCAAACTCCTAAGATAGGACTCACTATATCAATATATGGAAATGCTCGAATTAGTCTGTGAGTCACGCTATGTGAGTGCATACTATTGCGATGCATGCAATAATTGCTTAGAAGTCATCTATTAGAAAATGCTAAAGGTTTTAGGGTCAATGAAAAAATGGAACTAAGAATGGTATTTGAATTCTAGGTGAGGGTGTTTTTGTTGAAGATGAAGTTATATTCTTGAGTGGCACTATTCTTCCACCCAAGTCTTTGAACTGGGTGTCCAAGGAGAAATTGTTAAGAAATGAATTTTAGAGTTGTTAAAACTAAATTTAAATCATAGAGCATCTCTTGCCGGGAGGATGAGTTTGTGTTGATGCATGTTAACTGAAAATTCAAGGTCGTCATTTGGAGGGTGAAGTCAAACAGAATTCAAAGCATTGAAGATGTTTTATTATCTATGTCAGCCATGGAAGGATGTGACCATCCTTCATCATGCACATATGGAAGTTCTTGTAGAGGTTGTGGCATGAAAAAATCATAAAGTGAATTCAAATGTTATAATTTTGTATTGAGTTTGGGTTTTTGTTATAAAGTGTTTTAGGATTTTGTTAATCTTTGGTCAGTGAGAAAAAGGTAGGTAGTTATTAGTTAAGGGGTAGTTGTAAAAAGTAGTTATGTGCATAGTTCGCATAACCGGTTGGGGCGAGTACTTGCCAAGGGGCGATTTTGTGTAATCGGCAGTTATTCGACAGAGCTGGCCGAATAACCAGCAATAACTGACAAAGATAAAAAATACCTAAATTTATTTTAAAAATATATATTTTTTTAGAAATTGCAGAAGCAAAATAGATGAAACGAGTTTGTAAATCATAGGGAAAGTGTTTTCAATTAGATTTGAATACAAATAATGTACAAAATCGCATAATCATGCGAATACAACAGAGTCACAAACCAATAGCTCTCATTGTAAGGATCTTGTGGCTCTTGGATCTTGTGGCTCTTGGATCTTGTAGACAGTTTTGAGTGGCGGTTATAAAGTCACAAACCACTAGCTCAAGTTAATTTGATATATGTATAAAAAAAAATGTCACAAAAATGGATGTCTTGTTTACAATTTCTCTCTACTTCAAGTTGTCATTTTACTCGTGACAACTTATTTTCAAAACTTGATGGCATGTTATCCAAATATATATAAAAATGAAAATTTCTCTAATGAGCAGGAAAAAAGAAACTAAAAATAATACTCGGGATGGGGAGCATTTCTTGCAAGAGCTGATAGGTGCAATGATAGGATTGAATTGTTTATGACGCTGAAGTGACTGCAATTCACTGATGCTTTGTTTGTTTAAAATTTGCTTTCAATGGCTGCATGTTCTGAGTTTAAAGTTGTGCGATAGTTAAGTTGCAAGTTTGTTACAGAAGTATTGATGTCTAACTTCTTTATTTTCTTATAGTGTGTGCTTGCTGCAACTGCCACTCATCCCCAGCAAGTTATTGATTCTTATTCTACAAGATGGACGGTCCATAGGCTGACTCAAGTTCCAGTATTTTACGTGCCAAATGCTACATCGTAAGTTAATCACATGAACATAATCCCATCAGTTTTCTCATGAGAAAGTTGAAAAATAAATTTGTGTCCATGTTACGGTTTTCTTTATAAGCTATATCATCAACTAATGTGGTGCTTTTATTTTTGAAGAAACTATAGCTATACTCGGAATTGGCATCTTCTCTTTTATATTTTTTTCTAATCAGCAGTATTCAACGGCGTGATGTTTTCTCTCTGGTGGCCTCATCTTCATGACTTCTGGGATCATTGTTTACCCTTTCTTCTGGTTTTTGAATTCTCTAGTCCTTTCTGCAGCTTAAATGTACACAGGAATTTGCTGTTGTAATTGTATTGTCCTCGAGCGTTTGGAGTACCATCGATTTGAAAATTTTTCTCCTTGTTGACGTACTACCAAAATATCTTTGATCCTTAGCTGCAATCAATTCAGATGCATATATTTCTTCCATCCTGAGATAAATGGCACTACCCTTGGCCTTTATAACCTTTCTTGCAATTCTGGTTAGTTAACAAAATGTAATACTCATCTTTTTGTATATGGATCGTTTGTAAAGCAGTTCTTTTTGGACCACGCAGTCAATCATAGCATGCACATAGACTAACTAATTATTAAGTACCTGATGGGATTTTTTTACTGCAGTCTTAGTTTTGTAGCAGTATTTTAGAATAGATAATTAAATGTAAAACTGCTCTTTCCCACTGCTCTCCTGTCTTGTAAAAATCCTTGTTTTATATACAATTTTTTTTTTCTTACAAAAAAATGAAGCTTGGTTTTAATATTAACGATTCTTCGTCTTCCAGTATTATCTTTAGTTATTCTTTGTTATTTATGTGACTTCAATAAGAACAAGACATATTAACAACATTAGAATCCTTTTCTTCTCGCTAATATAGTTATGATTGTCTTATAAGATCCTTATGCAAGTACATTTGCATGCTGATAATTATGGCTCTTTTATGTTGTTCTACTGCTACACTAGTGGTTTTGCAATGCATCTTTAGAAGTTTGGTTGGCTAGGTATAAGGATTCTTGTTTGGGAAAATCTGAACTGGTATTCCCTCTTTTTATTTAGTTGTATTCCTCCATGACTTCCTTATCACTTCTATGCTACATATGATCTACAGGCTACGGTTGTTGAAATCCTTGTCTTTTCTTCCTTCACTGGCGAGAATATTTGGAAAGTTTGACTGAAATTGAATCTGTAAATCACAATGATCCGACTGGGCGGGATGTCCTGCTCCTGTACAATCCAGAAAGATGTGCCGATATTTCATGTAAGCATGATGTCAATGCATTTATTTTATCAGCATCTGAATCTTGATTTCTGCAGGATTTGTGATGAGAGGAGTTCACTATCTTCTCTCAGTGGCATTTCGATTGAAATGTTGTTCACCATGTGAGATTTCTCTGTATTTTGATTCTTTGTATGACGATTTTGTGTAGATAGAAGATGGTATTGTGAGGCAGCTGTAAATTTCAGCAGTGTTGTAGGATATTGCCACTGCAAAATCAGTTTCTGTTACAGTTGTTTCTTGTCTAACATTTTTGAAGGTATATATGAATTTGAACCATTTTACGTACTATATAAAGTTATGCTTCTGATGAGGTTGCATCTCCGACCATTTATGACACTGCATGGGCATGGTGGTCACGGACCAGATGATTACATCTTCTAATTTGTATTTATCCGTACAATCTAGTTGTTTAGTATTTTTCATTTTGTAGTTCTATAAATAGTTGTCTTTTCAACAATTTGATTTATTTGGCAGAACGCTAAAGCTTATCAGATTTCGTCACACCTAATGCTAAATCTAATCTACTTAATGTGTTAATTAATTTATTAATGTATTTTAATATTCAGTAATATTAAATTCCCGGAGGTACAACTGTAGTTGCAATACGTTAAGACAAACACGCAATAGATAGACACTGATTAATTAATTGAAAGTTTAAAAAAACAACATAGATGGGATATGGGCCCCTGGATATATAGGCCAACGGAGCATAACTAGACTATAGACTAGAGAGTTCCGTGGGAGCCCGCCAACCCCCGCCCCGCCCTCCCCCTTCTCTCATTTCTCTATGGGGTTGGGGGGGGGATATAGCCATAGCCCCCCCTGCCCGCCCCCGCCCCCGCTCCCGCTCCCGCCCCCCCCCCCCCTGCCCCCATATATATAGATAGGGAGATAGGGGCCAACCCCCTCTACTTGACCTCACCTCCTTTCATCGGCATAAATGACCTACGTCCAGATAGCCAGATCTATAGGGTAGGGGCGGGGGAGTCCCTCAACCTATCCCCATCTATATAGAGGGGGCGGGTTGAGTTCCCCATCCCCAACTCTGTCTAGGCCTGACCATATATATAGATAGGGGAAAGGCACGAGGGAAAACAAACACCACTCTTGCGCATTCGCATTCCAGCGCTCCACTCCCCTAGACATAGTTGGGTGATGGGTGGCGGTCTGAGAGGTTGTTTGCCTCATTCTGCAGTCGTATGAGATGGGGTTTCACGGGATGAATAGGATGACTGGTTGTATCATGAGTCTCTGGTTGTATCACGTATATAATAGTTTTACTTTTTTATATTAAAAACTTGTAATAAAATGTTAGTAAACTACAATAACTTTCATCTATATAAGTTATCTCACTGACTAGATCTCTATGCTCTTATATAGATAAGGAGGCGGCTAGGGTTAGGTTTGGAGAGTAAATTACATGTAGAACAAGTCTTTTTCAAAGCAAATATGTAGAACAAGTCTTCTTTAACATCATAACTCTATTATCCACTTGTTAATGTATATTTTAATACTCATACACTTTTAGTTTACAATGCATTTATGATATTAATTTTAAATATGAATATATATTAATTGGTGCACATTTTTTTATATATTCTAGTAATAGATAAGAGTATCAATTAAGTAATATACTTTGTTTTAAAGAAGATGTTTATTTAATATTAACTTAATAGCGACGTGCTGCTTGGATAACTCGTGTGTTAAATGTGATATGATAGCGCATAGATTTATCCAATAAGACTTATAAAACATCACTATTTATTCAAGATTATGATTGATCACAACAACACACTTTCCATTACAACCACTACTAAAGTCTCTAATAAGATAGAAACCATGTCCATGTTAGGGTGCATGGCATGATAGTGTTGATGTTGAAGGAGCAATGTCGGACTCCCACTTCTAGCCCAACTTATTGTATTATTTAAGACATAATTTGTTTGGTGGAGGCCGACAGGGAGATTGAAGAGATGCGTCTCTTTCCTCTCACTTGCATATATATAGTGATTTCTCATTGTTCAAAAGATTCGACATGAGAAGTATAATTCACAAGGCAGATCAGGTTTCGAAAGGGCAAATCAGATTTATCAAGTGTGATCTTATTCATTGTGCTTCAAGAAGTGAAGCCATTCTTGTAGGCCTTGGACATTGTAAAGCAGATTGTTGTTCTTATCATTCAATATATAAGAGATATATTGTTGCTGGGTTTTTTCCCTTCAAGTTGGAGGGTTTTCTTAGGGTATATTGTTATGTTCATTGTTCATTGTGTTGCATTTTCTGAATGTTTCAATTCTGATCATAAAAAACTAACATGGTATTAGAGCGGGTTTAAAGAAGATCGTGATCAGATTTGTCATTGCAACAATACTCTATTGTTCTTTATATCACCTGTCTATCCCTATTTTAATCAAGATGGTGAACGGTCTTAAAATTGAGGATAGACTCGAAGGAGTATCCAACTTCACATCATGGAGGTTTAGAATCATGCTCACCTTGGAAGAAAATGACTTGGCCAAGTTTGTGGAAACCAAAGTATCCAAACCATCGGAGGAAGAAGAGAAGCTGCAGTTGAAGAAGAAAAGCAAGAATGGGAAGAAAGGATTCTTCAAGAGGAACAAATATAATGGAACTGATGGTGCTCTTGCTTTCAAGAAGAAGAGGGACCTCTCCAAAATCCAATGCTTTAGGTGTGACAAGTATGGTCACATTGCCAAGCATTGTCCTTCCAGGCCTCTGTAACAAACGCAAGCTCAAAACTAAAGTGTGCCATAGGGATTAAGATAAGTAGTGTGAAGAACTCTGAGAATGATTTGGAGATCTTGCCTGGGTTTAATATAGCAATTGATGGAAGAGTGAGCAATAAGAAATCTTCGTTAGCATTCAATGCAAGTATTGATATTGTTAACAATGATAATAGTATAGTGTTATTCTGCGAAGGGTATCATCATTGTTATTTCTTGACAATAGAGGATAGAGCTCCAAGAACATCTACGGTAACAAAAAATGTCCTTGTAAAAGTTTTTGAGTTGGGAAATACACTTAAAAGGTGATCGTCGGAGTCCAGCGTTGATTACTCCGGACCAAGTAACGAACATTTCATCAATCTCTTAAAATATTCTCATCCGGGGGAATATGCAGACTATTGTAAGTTGAAGGACCCAGAACAGAGGTAATTTGTAAACAGAATGAAGAATGTTATTCTGGGAAAGGAGGAGAACAACACTGATAGATTTTTTTAGAGGAAAAGAAGAGGAAGATGTCTTTGGAGAATAAAATCAGACACTTTAGTGACCAGGTATATTGAAGAAGTTGCCGTTAAACATCAATCAACACAACGGATATGTTGGTCTAATACGGAGCCAGTGGCACTGATTATTAAGGTTTCAGTTATGGAGTGCATCAGTTTGCCTTTGTATGGAAAAAACAATAGCAAGATTGCAATATATAAGTTTGATGAATCATTTCGAAAGGTCCAAAGGAGAGCAGTTGTGTTGTTGAAAAGAAGCGCCCAGGCTATAGGCATAATGAGAGTGTAGGAGTTGAGTAGAAGATAATGGCCACTACTATATGGCCAGCTATGTAAGGAGAAGAACTGTACAACTGAATGGCGAGTGAAGCAGCTAGAAAGAGCTAAGACAATTTATCAGAGTTTATACGCTGAAGCATTCAACCTAGCCAAAAAGGTCAAGTTATTCAAAATCGCCATGTTGTCGAGCTAGAGAAAGGAGCTGATGGTGTACATCTAGTCATGGAATTGTAGTCTATCTTTCTTCAAAACACAGTGAGAAAGATAACCTGCATGGAAGAATTTTTTCTAGACATCTTACTCGGTTATAGAGGCGATGATCTCACTCTAATAGATAGAGGATCTGTATTTTTTTTAATTGTTCATGGTGGGTAGTGACATGACTGTTGCCACGATAAAATGGGGGACTGCAAAACTTATTCACAACCCTTAGATAATGAAACAAACCTGTGCATAGAGAGGAAGCCAAGCCGAAAGTCAAAGGAGAAGCAGCAACAGCTGCTGAGTGTTCAAGTTGAAGCGCTGCCAGCGTTGGAAAGAAGAGTAGCAAGGAGAAGGTAGTCACCAATGTGGCGAAGGAGAAAGAATCTGACATTGAAAAGAGCCGAGTAGCTGGAGGAAGATTAGGCATTGTAGGAGATGAAGAAGAGGAGCTTCCTTTGTATTCGAGAATGGCAGTGGTGGTGGTGTTACGATATGGGACACCTTGACCGCTGGCATATGCTCGAGCAACGATGTAGTATCTGCCTGCCACCTTGTTAGCAGTAACAAGAACATCTGTTGTTTGTTCGGGACCTAACATCAGGAACTTCATTTTATAAGGTTTTGTATATGAAGTTTCCATGCCCACAAGGTCCGTATTGAGGGCAGAGTTGATGACCCTTACATGTTGGTTTCCTTGGGCTTCACAGAAACACAAAATGTATCTGCATCAATATTAGCATTTAGTCCATCTATTACATTTGGTAAATGCTCCAAGTGATTAATAATATTATACTAGATCTTGAGCATGGATAGAGGTCTCCCGATTGGCCATTGATAGTAAAAGCATTCAATATGCTAGGAGCAGCTCCTGTACGCGTTTCTTCATTCACAACATCGATGGGATTTCTATTCCATCATTCTCCTAGCATAATGGGAGTCTCTTGAGTGGGCTTGGTGAAAGGATAAGTTGTTCCAATCCGAGGATAGATAGTCAAGGCGCCATAAAGAGTAGCTGTAAGCCATGAACTATGTGCATGCCACCACAGAGTCCCTTCTTGAACACTAATGTTGAATCTATAGGTGTATCTCCCTCCTGGCCGAAATGGGACATTTTGTGATGTACTCTGGTCCATCAGACCATCCTGTGCAAAACTGCCTCACCATGCCTATAATTGGAGTTAGACATGAGAGCCTCTATAGGCTAATCACTTGCCCACTTCAGGAATTAGTACATGATTCTTCAAGCTTGTGTGATCTTTGGCATCGAAGATTGGCTCACCTACACTTTCGGGCTCTACCTATCATGGAGAAGATGGTCATGGGTCTTCCAAAATTCTACCAGGAGCATGTAGGTACCTGCAAAGGTTGTGCCATGGAATCGAAAGAAGTACTTGAGAGGTTCAAAGAGTTTAAAGCGTAGGTAGAGAACTTATCTGGGAAGAGAATCAAAGTTCTGAGATCCGACAATGGAGGGGAGTACACCTCTGAAGAATTCTGTAACTTTTGCATTGAAGCAGGGATTAAGAGGGAGTTCTATGTTCCTTTACAATCCTCAACAGAATGGTGTTGCAGAACAGACTATTGTAGAAGCCGCCAAAGCTTTAATAACGAGTTCTTCTCTGTGAGAGAAGTTTGAGGTGAAATCCCTTGACAACGAGTTCTTCTCTGTGAGAGAAGTTCAAGGTAAAATCCCTTGATTACGAGTTCTTCTTTGGGAGAGAAGTTCGAGTGAAATCCCTTGACAACGAGTTCTTCTTTATGAGAGAAGTTTAAGGTGAAATCCCTTGATAATGAGTTCTTCTCTGTGAGAGAAGTTCGAGGTGAAATCCATTGATAATAAGTTCTTTTTTGTGAGAGAAGTTCAAGGTAAAATCCCTTGATTCCACCCTTTAGGAGAACCATGGTGGATGTCATGTAAAGTGATGAACACTTGTACATACTATACATTGTTGTAGCCATTGTGATTGACATCATGATGAGGTGATATGTCTTATGCAGCTTGAAGTATCCTCCCTAGCTGAGAGGGAGTGTTGATGTTGAAGGAGCAACGTCGGGCTCCCACTTCTAGCCCAACTTATTGTATTATTTAAGACATAATTTGTTTGGTGGAGGCCGACAGGGAGATTGAAGAAATGCGTCTCTTTCCTCTCATTTGTATATATATAGTGATTTCTCATCATTCAAAAGATTCGACATAAGAAGTATAATTCACAAGGCAGAGCAGAGTTCTAAAGGGCAAATCAGATTTATCAAGTGTGATCTTATTCATTGTGCTTCAAGAAGTGAAGCCATACCTGTAGGCCTTGGATTTGGACATTGTAAAGCAGATTGATGGTCTTATCATTCAATATTTAAGAGATATATTGTTGCTGGGTTTTTTCCCTTCAAATTGGAGGGTTTTCCCAGGGTACATTGTTGTGTTCATTGTTCATTGTGTTGCATTTTCTGAATGTTTCAATTCTGATCATAAAAAACTAACAGATAGATCTTAACTTTGGCTTTCCCCTCAATCCCTTCGATTACTGAACCGTCTGTCTTTCACCAACGTGTTAATGGTATACTATACGTCTACAAACTTGTAATCATGCATTCACGTCGACAATGGTTGTGGATTTGTCAAATGTATCCATCACTGTACAAATTCCACCATTCTCCTCTCTTCGACGTAAGCATCGAGTTGTTTTTGAGTAAAGCCTTCACTAGCTCAAAGGTGTATTCGAATTTAATAGTTAAATGTTTAAGGTTGTATTGTTTAAAGTTACTTGGGTTGTTTATAGGTCAAATGGTCTAGGTTTCATTTGTCATAAAACGTTATTGTTTAATTGCTTAAATTAATGGTAAAAGGTCTTTTCTGAGTTTATAGGGATATGATATGATCATTTTTTTTGTTATTTTGATTTGCAGTTTTTGTCGTTGTTGTGACTGTTATTTTTTTTTATAAATTAAAAAAGAAGTTTATAGGAATATGATATAATTTTATATGAGTAATTGTTAAATTTATTATAGTCCATTTAAACATTGAGTAGAGTTTAGTTTTTTATTAAATGGTCTTTAATATATAATTTGTTTGGTCTTGTGTAGTGTTATATTGTAATCTCGTTAAATAAGTTAATGTATGTTGTCAAAAGTCTCAAAATCAAAATCTCAAATTTGTAATGGATGTATTATTAGGAGAATCTGATGTTCAATTGAAATGAATAAATTTTACCATCCAATATGACATATAATAGGGGCAAGACAAATATATGTACCAAATTGACTTAACGTCGAAGTTGATTTCTCGTGATAAGGGTGATTGTCTATTTTGTTTGCAATTAGGTGGCGATAATTGTATATGGTGGCTACAAACACAATAGTAAGGACCTAGTCCTCTATATTCATTTTCTTGTTTTTGTGATAAAAATAAATTGTTATAAACATATGTATAGGAGAGCAAATGACTATTATGTATCATTTGCAGAATATTTGTAAGTGATACGTTGGTGAGTATCCTAACACTCATTGGAAGTGATGAACAATTGTGCTTATGTATATAGGGTATCATTGAAGTATGTGGTTTGCATTGAAAAGCCCATCACTCAATAGAGGTGAAAGCATGAACAAAATTTTGTTCACATATGTAGGTGATCACAATCAACAATTATCATGAATTGCATGAGCATATACATAGAGTATGTGTTGACATATTCATGTTTCCAATTCGTGTGATGTGGTTCCTCATCCTATATCCGCACTAAGGGGGAAATGTTAAAAATTATCCATTAGTACATTCATATACTATATGTGTGTGAGATAATGTATTAAAATAAATAATTATGTGAGAATATTCAGGGAAAATAATAAGAATTAAGTAAGATTCTTTGTTTGTAGAGATAAGTCGTGACTCTGTAATTGTAGGAGTTAAAGAGGTTATATATATGTAATCTCTACGTTTGAATGAAAAAAAATCGATTATTTAAAAAAATGATAAAATAATTTGTATACATTTTTTTATAAAGTATTTATTTATTTGTAACATTTTATATTCAATAAATTGCTCAACGAATTATAATGTCATAATTGAGTTTTTGAAAAGTTGATTTGCTAGAGTTTTTTTGGGCCCTTCATGCTTTTTTGATTTTTTCATACCACCATTAAATGGCATGATCATATCTTGGGATATGGTTTCACATTTATTGCATTGCACTTACCAGGACAACACCCTTTCTGTGGTGAGTCAACTTACAAGATGACTTACTCCTCAACTTTTGCATCATTTGATGCATGTTTGACAGATCTCTGGAGCATAATGTCACAATAAAGAGCCAAAAAGTTCGTTCCAAAAGTATTCCATGAGGTAATGAAACTATCTCAATATACTCTTTTACCTAATTTTGTTTTAGATTGCTCAGAATTTGATAAGGCTTGTAATTGGTTTGAAAGCTTTACTCTGGTTGTGTACTTTGTTGGCCAAGTCCCCTTTGAAAGTATGATAAAATTTGGGTGAATAATAAATAGAAAATGTGAAGCTAGAGGGTGTGAAAAACACGACCAAAGGTTTATTTGTTTAAATTTAATAATACTGAGCAAAGCCATAGTCGTCTATGGCCCTTGGTTTATCTGTAATACTTTAGTTGTCCTTTCTCACTAGACTAGGGATTTTTTCATCTAAGAACACACAAGCTTAAATTCCTCATCTGAATTGAATTTATAGGTTTGCCTTTACCCATTTAATGTTTCCTAGACTAATTATGCTGTTAAGTTACTTTATTTACCACGAACAAATCAAGTTCTATGTGGCTAGGCCACATAAATGAGTATATGTAAAGGTTAATCTTTTCAAGAATCTCAAGGAATCCATTGGCATGAAAGGAGATAAATGTATCACACACCAATTGTTGTACATCAACATAAAAAATACTTGGTTTCAACACAAAGAAACATACCACAAAGTTTGTGAATGCTCATTAATGGCTAACTCACAATTGGTCGCCCTAACCAAAAACTCTTTTGAGGTGAATAAAATTGTCACATTTTCTGCAGATGGGTGGACTATGGTCACCAATAAGGTTGTGCAGTGAGAAAGGCACTAACTACTGTGTATACAATTATAGGTGGTTCCGTTGCAGTTGACAAACAATTGGTTCCCATCTTTACCCAACCAACACCTTCCATTACTCGCACACTACAAGTGTGATGATTTATTCAAATTCTTAGAGCATACACATCACCTCTTAATGATCACAACATCTCATATAGGTGAATGATTGGGGATCTATTGTTAATATGGTGATTTTGTAACATAAAACAATTATGTGCCACTGTTGTAGCTCCACCTCTTGAGGATGGTAAATATGTTTAGGAAAAGTGGTGTGCTTTCCAGCTCAGTGACTTCATGCAAGGCAATAATCAATCATACCTATCTAGTATCTTTTTTGCTTTAGTGGATGTTGACAGGGACGGGGAGTCTATTATGAATTTAAATGTTTCCCAATGATAGTGTACTCTTGGAAAGTGTGAGTCCTTAATGACATGCCCAAAAAGTTCATGGTAAGGGACTTATCAGTTTTTTGATAAAATAAAGGCAGTGTGTGGAAGAAATTAAACTCTCTATATTTTACTCCACTCCACCCCTAGATCTATTTCATGGAGAGATGTTTTCTAGATGTCTAGTCATGAAAGTGGACGTGGGGCAGGGGGGAGGAGGAAGTGGTAATATTAATTTACCCTTCTTTATCGACACACATCATTAGTTGGGGGTCAGATCCCACACATCGGTTAGTGTGAAACATTTTTTTAGTTTATGGTCATTCCCTCAGTATTGCCAACATTTACACCTCTAATGATGCAATTATAAGAGCAACATTTTGGCAGTGGATTGTAAACACACTCCCCAATACCCGACTAGATCCTATGTATAATTTTTAATATGATCTAGTCTTAGGAAGACAAAGAGGGGCTCCCCTTGATGTGGTGGTGTGCTGGTGAAACAGAGCCATGGTTTTTCATACACAACAAACTTGGTTTATTTTATCCCAACCACCATTGGTGGCTTCCTGCCTCCTTTGTGTGATTCAATTGGTCAACTTTCAGACAAGATGGTGGATGGGCGGTGAAAAGATTGGATAGAGCTTTGTTTGGAGCATAACCTATTTACCTTTGCCAACATTTTTTATCTCCTTGCTAGTGTTATATAGGGATCACTCCTTTCAGATCGCCACCCTATCAAATTTGAAATTGAATGGCTCATTCCTCAAGTCAAGAAAGATAAAAATCAGTATATTTTTTCACAAAACACCTTTAGTATAATTGGACTAGGAACCACATCATTCATATTTGGAATCTTACCCCTCAGACTTTTGAATATTTTGGATGGATAGAATGGTGGGAAGCTACCATTTATTAAACTACTTTTTTTCTTCGTATGTATGGAAATTAAGCAACTAATTTTCACATAATAGCCCATGAGGCATCATACTATATGTACCTTAGGGTTTCATGGACCTTGAATTGTCTTCACTCAATGAAGAATTATTAAAGAGATTGTGAAGTGGAGACAAACTTAAAATTGAATAAAGTTATCAAGCTTGTGGCACTCATATTAAACCCTGTATGCACTGGTTAAAAAGTAGAGATAGGGCCTCTAAGGATTTTTTTCCTATTATTTGTTCTATACATACAATGGATTGCATCAAGGCTATCAAAGATGCAAATACGTGACTCATGCATCTTCTTGATATTTTGCAAGATTTTGTCTTCACTATCTCGACATCTTTGTTGCTTAGCCTTCCATGCTAGCTCATAAAGATGCCATTACGAAATGTTTGCTAGTTTTTCCTTTCAATCTCAATCAAGGCCAATAAACAGCTTGGGACCCCTTCTCTCCATTGAGGAACTTCAAGAGGTTGTTAAGAGCATGAAAGTTGATGACACACCTGGTATTGATGGCTTCCCTTCTAAATTCTACCAAGTGCTATGGGATGTCTTTGGTTATTACTTACACAAAATCTATCTTGAGGCTGCTTAGTCCAACTCACTTGAAAAACTCATTAATAAGGGTAACATCAAATTCATACCCAAGTTTGGGGGCCCAAAGCTCCTTACCAACTAGAGGACAATGATGTTTTTGTATGTGCCATATAATATTTTTTCTAAAGCTCTTCCTCATAGGGTTAAATATTTGATGCCTCTTATTATCTACCTTGAACAAATTGGTTTTATTTGTAATAGATATATCCTAGACAATATTATTGTATTTTTTGAAGGGATGATATGGGATTACTCCTCTGAAAAAAGGCTTTGTTCATCAAAATTGATTTTGAGAAAGCCTATGACATAATTGAATGGCTCTTTATCTTGGCCATGTTATCGAATCTAGGGTTTTAGACAAGATTTTTTAAATAGTTAAATTGTTCTTGTTGTGGTGGATTGCACCCTCTGAAGGGAGGCTCGACTCTCTTCCTTCACGTGACACAATGGAGACACCCCTCTTGTTGTGGGTTGCAAACATGAGGGATGAATCTCTAGATTAGGGGCTAGCTCCCCTTGATGCATCTTCAGGCCCTAGATTTCCTACTGCTAACAATGGGAGGGGGGGATGAAAAGGGAGAGAAATACTGAAATCAGAACCTAAACTAATGCAGTGATGCACCAAAATGGTTGGTCTACTCAAGTTTGACATACACTTTACACCAAATAGAAGCAATCATGCACTTCATTCAAATGAGGACCTTTCTTGCATCAGTGTTTCAACAGGGGATCCTATGGAGATACAGGGAGGAAGAACTACCAGAGGTGTTCTAAGACACACTATGGACAACCTGTTCACATGCGCGTTACTCTGAGCTGGACACTTCTTGTTGACTTGCAAGAGAAGAACTCACAATACACTAGATATGTTGGCATAAACTTATGAAAGCATGAAAAGGCAATGACTTGACATAAGATAAAACCATAGACATATGCAAAAGTGCAAGCTCAAATGGATTGGATGACCTTTACAAAGAAAAAGGAGGGGGTGCCCAATTTTGGCTTGCAGGACAAAAAATTGGTCAACAGTTCTTTATAGCACTGGTGCTTGTATCATAATTAATGGAGCTCAATCTGATAAATTTGGTTTGTTTAGATCCATTAGTTTGGTTACTGAAGGATTCAATTATCTCCAAATTGACTACACTTCTAAAGGTTTGGTTAAAGGCATTGCCCTCCCAAAGCCTCATAACTTTATATGGTCAATGGTCACTTAGTCGATGATTCATTTCTCACTTTGGCTAAGTAAAGACATCTATCACCAAAGCCATGAAATTCTCAATTTTTTTTTTGGCTTATTGATCTTCTACTCAATGGAGGATAATGTAGTGTTATTAACAATTTAGCTCTCCTTTGCCAGTCTAGTTACAATCGCATAAATTTTACTAGATCTAACTTGGACAATAATTCAAGTTCTTGAGCATTTCCTTTGCTTTCCAAGCTTATCCTTTAGATCTTTGGCATTATGTGGTCCATATAGTGGATAAGAGGATTGTGTTTTCAATAATCAAGCCTATCTTCCTGGCACCTGTAAGTTCCAAGTTTATTCCAAAGTGTTGGAAATAACCCATATATATTATTCTTCTTGTTGGGCTCCATCCAAGGTAGCCTATGCTAAACTTGAAAGATTGGTAAGAGACTTAATTTGGGGCAATTATGAGGGATCCAAAGGATTTCATAGCGTGCCATGGGATATATTTTATACAACCCTAAATAAATGAGAGGCTTTTGTCTTAAAGATGTCAAAATATCAGTTATCACCCTTTGTATCAAATGCATCATTTGATCCCTAGAAGGTAATTTGGTGATTTTTTTCTTAGGAATTGCAACACTTAAGACAACCGTATAGGCATAAAACCTTGGAAGGGTCTTAACCTACAATCTCTTCTGCTTACCTAGGTTCTGGTTTCTTTGTAGCTAAAAACATTTGGAAATCATGGGAGTTGCTCAAACCCCACTTAAAATGGGATGGTGATAGCTTTAGAATTGGGATTTCTAAACTCACCTTCTTTGTGGTGGTCTCTAGTCCTTTTTTACTAGAGTGTTCCCTTTTCCAAGGCTCCTTGGGTTAATAGAATATAACTATTTAAGAATGGAATTAATGTTATATCATATTTGTTTTGTAAAATGTCATGAGACTGGACTCTCATGCCTAACCTTTGTGACTAATTTCAATTGTTGAATAATAATCAATCCTCAGTTGTTGAGGTACAAAATTCCATTCCTAATGATCACCTTCAAAAAATTGGTGTTCAAGCATCCACTAGATGGTGGATGGACTGAAAGTGTCATGTTGAGACTCCCTTCAACCAATACAAACCATGAATTTGTTATCATCTTCTTTCTCCATAAAACATTCAAGTGGATATTATGAGTGCTCGCTAGAAAGTCAATTCTTTTGATAAGTTTGGAAGAGTAGGTTTCCCAGAATAGGGATGCGAATATTGAATCCAACTAGGGTCGTTTCCTTTGGTGCATCATCCACCAAGCTTATGTTTTGAAATTCGCTTAGTTCATTTCGGTGTGGCACACCCTAAATGTTCAGTCTTCTAGCACCTATAATAATTTAAAACATATTTTTTATTTCTAAAAACATGCTTAGATTGCTTAGAGATGGATTCAAACCCGCTTTCAACAATTTTGTCGAGGATTTTTATTTTAAAAAGGTGGTTTTAATGGATTAGGCTATGTTAATTGTACAATACAACCAAATTAAGAAAAAAAAAAATTCTAATATTATTTTTTCCCATTTTGAAAGAAAGAAATAATGCAACTTTCAAACATAGTGCTATGAACGATTTTTTGTATTACTAATATAACTCAAGTGGTTTCTGATGTGATGCTACAGATTCAAGTGCAAATAGAAAAAACTCGATAAGAGGTGGAGCACCTCCAGACTCTTTTGGACCATTGGGGGAGTGCCCCATGTACTATTCATAGGGTGCCCTTGAACTCACCTTGTAGATGGTAACCTTTTTAGGGGTGCAACGTTGGTTCTCATGGAAGACACCACTCATGCAACATGCATTCTAGTGCCTCCCTGCATTCATGGCATTCTTCCCTTTCTCATAGTTCTTGTGATGGTGGTAACTTTGTTCTAACAAACATTATTGAATGGAGGATTCACCAATAAGGAAAGTTTCGTCCCTTGGATCTTGTTATTTCACATATCAAGAAAAGCTTTATTGAAAAAGAAAATAAACACAAATTAAATGATAGTTGAGAGCCAACCTCCGATATGACATATTCATCTAGGAGTTGTTGGGGCTAGAGTGACAAAATAGATGCTTTTCTTTTTCAACCAACTTCATTAATCACATTGGTGGCTTAGTCTTGTGCCTTATTATTTTGATAAACTATTTATTATGCTATTTAACTATATTCACAATTTTTTTGATTGAAAATATATTTTCTATTTATAAATGTTATGTTTAATTTTTATGTTAAATTAATAACTATTAATATTTTAGAATGTGATTTGTCTATTCATTTTTTATAAAAATTATAATATTAAAATTTATATTATTAATAAAAATATACTTTCAATAAAAAATTTATTGATGAAATAATTTTTTTAAAATAAAACTTTAAAAAAAAATCTATCATCAACACAAAATCATTAACTACTACTTTTTTTTTTCTTTATATTATTAAAAAGAATTAAATCCAATCTTTTCCTTTCATGAAGGATTCATGTCTAAATGAAATTATTTTTATTGTCAAATCTAAATAATCATACATTGTTATTACAATTACAACGTATGCTTATAACTCACTTTCTATTGGTTATTTATTATGAAAAAAAGGGGCACATGTAACTCCATTGGCTTTCTATAGGGTAAGCTAAGAACAATATTAGTTGCAAGGAACTATGCAAAAAAATATCCATTAGGATTATTATTATTTTATTTCTTAGGTTTATTGTTTTATTTTAAGTTTATTCTTTATTATTTTTTAAGTTTAAAATTAATTTAAAAAGGTGTTTTGTTTCATATTTTCAAATGTCTCATATTGAGACCACCTAATTTTGAATGTTTATTCTTTTTGTAATGTATTAACAAAAATTTTAATTTTAATTACCTCATGATATTTATGTAAGTTTGTGTAAGTTTTCACGATAACAAAGTTAAAAGTTTTTAAATAAATCGTGTTAATTAAAATTAAATTTAAATTTAAATTCTACATCTTCAATAATATATAGTAATAATTTTTTTTAATGTATTTAATAATTTATTATTTTAAATTGAAAGGAATGTAAGATTGTAGAAATAATTATTTACATTAATTTTAAGAGGAGAATATGTAGAATAAATTTAACATGTAAATAATAAGAAACACAAGTTAAATATACCATAACAAGGTGAAGAAATACAATTTAAGTATACCATAATAAGGTGATTACGTGGAAAAAACTCTTTCATGAGAAAAACCCCTCTAAAGCAACTCAATATATTATTGACAATTAATAATGATTACAATAGACTTGCAGAGCAAGCCTTCACATAAGTATCATCAACATACAATCATATCAAACTAATTGCACTTGACAATGCTTTAGTACATGAAACAAGTCTTACAAACTTCTCCTCAAGTCTTTATTTTATAGACTTATAACAACCTGAAAACTATTTGTAGTTTTCAAAACAATGTGCTAAATCATGTGCTCACATGTGCACAACCATGTGCCAACCCATGTACACAATCATGTGCTAAACTATATGTTTACATGTGCATAACCATATGCCAACCCATATATACAACCATGTACAACCCATGTGCACAACCCATGTGCCAATCATGGGTCCACTCATGTGCAGAAAACACTCGTGTAGAACACACTCATGAGCTCCCATGTGCACCCATGTGCTCAATCTCTCATGAGGTGTGGTGCATATGTGCTTTCCCATTTAAAATAGATTCTCATATTTTTGACCTTTATAAAAGTCATAAAAGTGGTCATATCATACTTAAAAAATAGTCTTTCATGGTATACCACTAAGTGGGCATCTTTTGCCAACTAATACATGACTTTTCAAGGCATCACCATGTAGTAAAAATGTAAATTAAAAAACCTAAGCCCCATTTTGATGGAGCAGAAATAAATGCCAAAATCATTATGGGAAAATAAACTTAGGAATTGTGAAGGTCGAGACACCTTAATTCCCAACAAAAATAAATTAAAAAAATAATTTTACAAATTCATAATTTTTTTAAATTTTTTTCAAGAACAATATTATTATTGAATTTGAAATAAATTTCATTATAATTTCTATGATTAGACACCTAAGTAAAGCCTTAAGGCAATTATTAAGTTCTACATTAAATGTTTTAGTGTAGATATTTATTTGTTGATTATTAGTTTAAATTAGGTGTTAATAACATGTGTTGTCAACTTTAGACATTCCCTTTTCTTCTTCTTACCCTCACAACCTTAATCTCTATTACTCTTTTTTTATGTCATATTTTGGGTTCTATGTCTAGAGCGCTTTTGACACTCTTGGGTCATGTCTAGAGTGTCCTCAACACTCCTAGGCCATTATTTTTATCTTTTATTGGTTATAATGCAATTTGATCCTTTAACACATCTTTTTTATTTCTAGCCATTTAATATTGGTTTGATGCACCAATAAAGTCCTAATTCGAATTTAATTATTTATAAATACACAATTATCATATTTCATTTGACTCTAAAATGATATACAAAAAATTATCAAGCATTCATATCATTTTATAGAGAAATCATAAGCACAAGAAAGATCAAACAATCATTAGAGCTTTATCATTTCATGCAATTTCTTTTATACAATTTATTATTTTTTAACATATTGATATTATGGTTCCCACTCTTAGGGGCATAATAATTAGACAATGTTATGGAGCCTTTCTAACCCTCAACACATGCCCCTAAAATCACATTGCTTTCCTTAACATTTTTAGATATTACAAGAGTAATTAGATTCATTCTAGGGTAAAAGAGAAAGTCTATATTCTAAGTATATAGGTGTCATGACACGTATATTTGAGCGAAGAACCTTGAGATCAAGCCCAAAAAAATACACATTCATCAATTTATTTTGGAGTTGTTTGTGACCTATCAAAAGTGCCCCAACACTCCTGGAGACTATTTGAATTACTCTTAGCTCTCATAGGAGTGAATTCTGTTCAGTTCTAGTTTTTTGGGTGATATTGTAGATATTTTATGATGCACATTTTCAAGTTTAGACTTAGAAGATACTTATATGGAGATTTATTGAAAAAAAGTATCAAAACCAATGTGATTGTCCTCTACTATCTTGGAAAATATCAATTAGGTCTCACAACATATGTTCATTATTTTACATGTATATGTTATGTTTAATTAAGTATAGTTCATTATGCAATAGGTGTTCTACAATAATATCAAGGGATTGTAATGGAGTGAGTTGTTCATCATTATATTCAATCTTGAATTTGATATTTATTTGACTATCATAAAATAATTTCAACTTTAAATTTAATGATCACTTGACTATCACTTAAACATTTTTTATTTTTTAAAAAATAAATAAATCAAAAAATCATGATATTAATTATATAATAAAATTTAAAATGTAATTTCACATTTGTTAAAATATGATTTTAAAATCGACACAATTATATAATTAAATTTATATTATTTATTATCAATCAATTAAAAATTAACAAAAAATATAATATAATTATTAATCAATATAATATATAAAAAATATAAAATAATAATATTTAAATTAATATAAATTAATATATCTTAGATAAATATATTTTAGAAATCTCTACTAATTTATTTGTATTACATTTAATTGTGATCCTTCTAATGATATACACTTGAAATGGTGATAACGAACCTTTATTAGTACCAAGGATACTATAGTCATGATAATTCTATTAAACCTTACCTTTCGATCAATCAGTAACTATGGTTTAAACATGTATAATTTTGAAGATGATGTTTTTAATGTGTTTCCCTCTCAAGCCTTATGCTACATGGATTTGTATGCTCCCCCTGCTCCATAATATATTTTACGCAATTTCATTTTGTTTATCTTTATTATTTATTTCTTTGGATAGTTTTGGGGTTGCACATTCCACATGTTCCTTAAAAACTAGCAACAGTGCCTTTTAAAGGCTATGTGGGTACGTTGAAGGGTAAGATAATTAGTGCATGTTAAATACAATCAATATTTTTGGCAGGTTATATTAGAAACAATATATAATTTTGGATAGATTGTAAATTTTTGTGAAGGATTATAATAAATATATATTATTGATAGTATTTTTATATTTTATTGTGAACTATATTAATATTGAAAGAGTAATGTTAAATAAATAAAAGTTATAAATTTTTCTTTGATATATAGGATTGATTATACAATTTAATCCTTAAAGATAACTATGAACT
The DNA here is from genome assembly GCA_037957365.1 of Torreya grandis. Lineage (NCBI taxonomy): Eukaryota > Viridiplantae > Streptophyta > Pinopsida > Cupressales > Taxaceae > Torreya > Torreya grandis. The sequence goes on from JARHVA010000244.1 coordinate 3,792,591, forward strand.
ATAATAACTATTGTTTTGTAACAATTATGGTTTGCTTGACCAAATGTTCTAACTTTTCTTACATGATTTTATAAGATTTGATTTTTATTTAAATTATCACTTCCAAAAAAGCTTTGTTTTAAGAAAAAGAATTCGACACTCCCTATTTTAAATCTTTTCTTTTGTCTATCAATGTGTTTTATCTTATTTTGGATTAATGCTAACCCTGAATAAGATAGAAATAGTGTAAAATTGAGATTATAATGTAAAAAATTAAGCAAAAAGTTAAATGTAAAGAACTAATGTTGGTTTAACAATTGCACTTATTAAATATAAAACATAAAACATAAGGGTAAGATACTTAGTGGTTAACTACTTTGTAGGGACTGTGACTGTGCATAGGTGGCAGAGTAAGCAGATCTAGATGTGAGTCGCTTATATTCGGAACTAGAGTTTTGGGCTTGCCTGAGTACTACCGTTAGTCATTGTGTTATGAGCGAAAACTTTATTTATGTAAATCTCACACTTATATTTTGATATAGGATGTTGTGAATGCTTCTATTGTGCATGTGTGTGTGATCCCAAGGTTTGACTATGCACGCACAACCCACAAATCTATCTCTTTTAGATGAAACCTTAGGTCTATTTGCAATGACAAAATTAGGTTTGTAAAAAGAGAAAAATGTGCATTGAGCTGAACCCAACCACTACATATTGAATAGTTGAGCACTACCTACATATTCAATACTTTGGAGAGAGAAGTCAAGTTTCATGTAGTTTTCCTTGCTAGGTGAATGTGTATAATAGTGTTCTTTAAATATATGCAATTTGTAATCTAGCTCTTGATACTTGGCAATTGAAAACTTTATCTTGGATCTTGAGGTGCTTCAGACTAGGTTAAGACTTGCTCCTTGTGATTGATTGGTAAATTGGGAAGAATATGAGTGTGCATTTGAATGTGAAAGTGTTTTAATAAACTTGATAAATGCTTCCTAGATGGTTAATAGGATTATGCCTATTTTTTATTTTATATAATACACTTTAGATAATTTATCATGCCACTAACACGCTAGATGGATGGGTTGACCCATATGAATGATTTGAATTTGAAATGTGATCGTTGCTTGGTGCGTGATGAAGTTGTCAGACTCAAACAATACTATAATATTATGAGTATGATATTACTATCTAGGAGACAAAAATATTGATATGATGATCTGAAGATGTTTGAGTAATATAAATAACTAGTTTGACATAGATTTTGAGAATTATTATAGGTGACTAATAGGAACTTAGAGGAGGGTTAGACCCGTATAAGGCATGTGGATGTGAGAGAATGGTGAATGAGAGTCATGTATGTACGTACAAGTCATGTAGGTGAAAGTGTTATGACCCTATGTCGTATCCATTCTTTTATAATTTACTTCTTTAATAAATGGCTATAGACGCATATGCTTTGTAAGACGTCCCTCAAAGCCTATTGTAATAATTGAATGTAATAGTTTAATAATCCCACATTCATTAGGAGTAGTGGTTATCTAGTATTAGATTACTATAAATAGGAGCCTAAACTAGTATGAAGGCATCCACAAATTATATTGAATTGAGCTTTCTCAAAGGAGGTTGCCCCCTCGAAGGGGCCAATGACTTTACAATTCTGCTATTGTAATTTAGTTCTGCTTGTTTGAGTTAATATATTGTTGAATTTTATAGATTATTTCTTATATTTACAATTATTGTCTAACTTGTTTAGGAAAGATCCTATCAACTAGTATCAAAGCGCTTTCTAAGACCAATTTTTTATTTTTATGATCCACCATATACTCTTGCCTTGTCTTAATAGGACCCTAGTGATCAGAAAGTGGTAACAAATCATTTTACAACCCTTCCACACCACAGTCCATGTTTTACAAGATGTATGTGCATCTAGATCTATAGTTTATTTTTGGTAAAAGGTCATCATCACTATGGCAGGGCTTTCCAAGAGCTATGTCATTTACAAAAATATTTCTTCTTGCCTTTGTTTTCTATATCTTCATTACAAGTTCGGATAACGGTAAATACCCCTCTACATAAATATGGAAATTACTTGGGCATAAGCCCTAAAAATCAATGTGACGAGTACCATAAAAACCTCAAAGTAGCTGTCCCATTGAGAGGACTTGCCAACCAAATGACCCTATCCCGATTAACTAATTTCCACCCGTAAGTTAAACCAAGAGCTATAACTTAGGGGTAAATCTGTGGCCATACATTTTCTAAAGAGTGGTACTCTTTCAAACAACATTGGTGTCCAAAGAGACTCCTTAAAACTTTTAGACAACCAAATAGACTTGGATCCCATATCCAACATAACAGTTTCAAAAGACTATCAACAAAGTGATTATAATTGAGAATAGTTGGTAAATACACACTTATCGATAGAATTTTGGCAAGAGAAACCAAGCGAAATTAGTTTAAAAAATAAAATAAATAAATTCATTTTTTTCTATATATCTTCATCTATAGTTCCATTGATTCTAAAAAATTCTTGGAACATCTAAAATTTCATTTTGCATATTTTCTTCCTCGAGGGTCCATATCCTAATTCCACTTCTATTAGCCACAAATCTCAATTTTTGATATTTCAAGTTTTGCTATAACTTATTCAGTTTATATCCTCTTGCTTCAAATTTTTTTCACAGTATTCCTTTTCCTTTTCTGCTCCTTTATCCCTCTTGGACAAATTTTCCAATTTTTCCATTACGATTCTAAAATTTCCCTTGCCTTCATCAATTTTATCTAGAAAGTGCCAAACAATTAGTAAAAGTACATTTACCCCTTCCGATTTAGTTCAAATTAAAAAAATTCCTTACTAACCGTGTCTTACAAATTATTTTTATATTCATTGCAAAGAAAAAAACACTAGTTATGGTTATTATCCGTGTAGGCACCATGACAAACAACATTGCCGTAATCAAATCCTGACTATCTGAAATTGATCACTTAATCGATAAACTATCTGACCTTAATCACTGCCTGACTAATATATAGCATACACTTTTAACATTTTGATATAATGAGGATCATCAATCAGATGACACTTCTTAGTTTAGGACACCATTCCATGGCCCTGAGTTAAAATTTCCCTAATTTTATGGCACTGATCCCATCGGTTGTCTCTACTGTACCGATCATTATTTCCTCCTGCATCTTACTAATTAAAGAGTCTCCATTGTTTCATTTCACTTAATAAAAGAAGATGTTCAGTGGTACCAATAATACCATAAGACACATCCAAAACCAAATTGGGTGGACTTATCCAAACTCTTGTTAGTACATTTTGGGCCTAGTGCCTATGATGACTTCATGAGAGCTTTGACTAAACTTTGTCAAACTGACACTATGTGAGAATATCTGATAGAGTTTGAAAAAATTGCCAATTATATTGAAGGTCTCTCTGATGAATTATTCACTAATTTCTTCATCAGTGGCATCAAGGATGTCATTCGATGTAAGGTTAAAATGTTCAAACCATGCACAATGATGGATGCCTCAGGACTCACCAAACTCTCTGAAGATAAGCTCACCTCACAATGCCACAATTATAATTGGGCACCCTCTAAGCTATCCTCATTCCAACACCCCACAACACACACTCCTCTCAAGGCAACTACCATAAATAAGCTCCCAATAGCTAAAATGTGTGCACGTCATGAAAAGGGGATATGTTACAATTGTGACGATAAATGGGCTATTGGACATAAATGCATTGAACAAAAATTATACCTACTTGATGTTGATTCCCCACCCAATACAAAAGAATGTGAAGATACCACAAAAGAATCGGAGCAAACATATGCTGATTCTAGGCCCTCTGATTCACCTCTTGAAATCTCCATGCATGCTTTGATAGGGGTCACTACCCCCCAAATAATGCATGTCCAAGGTGTTTTTAAGAAGCAACTCCTCACCATCCTTATTGACTCTGGCAGCACTCACAAATATATTGATCCTTAGGTAGCTAAGCAAGCAAATTGTTTTATACACCCTTATTTTAGTTTTGAGGTGATGATTGCCAATGGAGGCACATTACCATGTAAGGGCAACTGTCTCAATGTTCATATTTCAGTTGGTGACAATAACCTTTAGGTCAACATGTTTAATTTATTTAGGTGGATGTGATGTTCTCGACGTATAATGGTTATGAACCCTTGGACCCATCCTTTGGGATCTTTTTGAGCTATGGATGCAGTTCTTAGATAATGGACAAAAATACACTTTGCAAGGCCTTCTTTGTGGCTCCAAAAACATTATCAGCTCTCGCCACATGGAGAAACTTCTCAAACAAGGATCCCACAATGTAATTGTCCAAGTATTCTCTCTTCACACTACTTCACCACTTGATTCTCACCAACCTTCAAAATTGCACAATATTTTGGTCAAGCATGTAGTAATTTTTGAGGAACCCACACGATTGCCACCTCATTGCCTTGAGGACCATCACATTCAACTTCTTCCTAGCAGTGCACCCCCTAACATTCGACCATACCGGTACCTATTTCATCAAAATACTGAGATTAAAAAGATCATTCACGACCTCCTATGGTAAGGGTCATTTAGTCTAACACTAGTCCATATTATTCACTAGTCTTGCTTGTTCATAAAAAGGATGGCTCCTGGTGACTCTGCACTGATTATTGGGACTTGAAAGAACTAACCATCAAGGATAAGTTTCACATTCCAATCATATATGAGCTCCTCGATGAACTCCATGGTGAAATTTTTTAATCTAAATTGGACCTACACTTTGGATATCACCAAATCCATCTTCATGACACTGACATTTATAAGACAACCTTTCACACACATGACAACCACTATGAGTTCCTTGTTATGCCATTTGGGCTTACCAATGCCCCCTCCACCTTCCAAAGTTTGATGAACCAAGTATTCTACCTCTTCTTGTGGAATTTTATCTTGGTCTTTTTTGATGACATTCTCATCTACAATCATAGATGGGAGGATCACCTCCACCACCTTGACACAGCCTTGGGAATTCTTGTTGCCAACCACCTATGTGTCAAACATTCAAAGTGTTCTTTTGTGCAAACAAAGGTTGAGTATCTGGGACATATTGTTTCATATGATGGTGTTCATGTTGACCCCACCAAAATTGAAGCTATGACAAATTATCCACCACTAAAGACCCTCAAAATATTTTGTGGATTTCTTGGTTTGATAAGGTACTAATGGAAATTTGTCAAGGATTATGGCACAAATACATCTCCCTTGATATATATGTTTAATAAAGACTCATTTTTATGGTTAACCACATTTTCCAAAGTATTTTACGGCCTTAAACATGACATGTACACCGCACGAGTCTTGGCCATCCCTGATTTCTCTAAGCCATTTGTTCTTGAGTGTGATGCATGTGGAACAGGTCTTGGTGCTGTAATTATGTAGGAAGGATGACCCATTACCTTCACCAACAAGGTCCTCACTGGGCAAATTTGGCATCCTACACATATGACAAAGAGATGATGATTATCCTTCATGCAGTTCAAAAATGGCATCCTTATTTGTTTGGTCGACACTTTTGCATCAAAACCGACCATCAAAGCCTCATATATTTTTTAGAATAATGGATATCGAAAAAATGGGTTTATAAACTCATGGGATAAATTATGAAATTACCTACAAAAAATTCAAGGAAAACTTGGTGGCTGATGCCTTATCTCTCTAGTGTGTTGTTTCCATTCCCATTTCTACATGGCTCCAAGATCTTTAGCATGAATGGCATCATGATATCTCCACCCAAAAACTCATTGTTCAACTATCTACTGACTCATCTTCTAAACCTCACTACACTTGGGATGGACACACATTGAGATATAAAGGTCATTTTCTATTAATTATTGGCTCTATGTTCAAACAAACCATTTTGTAGGAGATGCATGCCTTCCCTTCTACAGGGCATTTGGTTTTCTAAAAACCTATGAGTGCATCCATCGTAATTTATTTTGGTCTAGACTCAAGCAAGATATCAAGAAATTTGTTTCCGAATGTGATATGTGTCAATGACATAAAGGGGAAATAGTTACACCACCTAGTCTACTTTAGCCATTACCAATTCCACAACATCTCTAGATAGACATTTTCATGCATTTGATCAAGGACTCCCCAATTCTAGAGACAAATCAATCATTCATTATAGTGGATCACCTTTCTAAATATGATCATTTTTGTGCTCTAGATCATCCCTACACTGATTTTACCATAGCCCAAACATTCCTTGATCAAATATTTTGGCTCTGTGGTGTTCTTGCTTCTATTATCTCAAATCATGAATCTACCTTTATGAGTCATTTTTGGCAAGAAATCTTCAAGCACCTTGGTACATCTCTCAAAATGAGTTCAGGATATCATCCATAGACTGATGGCCAAACTTAAATTATTAATAAATGTCTGGAGACCTATCTTTGTTGTTTTATCACATAATAACATCAGTGGGTAAAATGGTTACCTCTTGCAGAGTGGTGGTATATCACTTCTTACCATATGACCACCAAGCTCATCCCAGATGAGTTTGTGTATGGCCAATAACCACCCTCTCTTCTTTCATATATACCAGGGAGCTCTCCAATACAAGTTGTTGATACTACCCTCAATGCACGTGACAATATCCTTCACCTCCTCAAGGATAATATCCACATAGCATAAAATTGCATAGGGGGAAATTGTATACACACATTATGTCTTAAGTTCAATGGAATGATCTTGTTACTAATCCTACCTAGAATTTGGGGTAGCATTCATTATGGACATGGGAATGTGTGTCATCATGTATGTCATATACCTAGATCTAGATCTTGAGGTGAGTAATCCATGATATCTCCTAGTCTCTATCAGCACATATACATAGTATTGATATAAATGTTATTAATTGACATAAATGGTATACAAGATCCCATCACTACTAGATGTGGGGATCCTCACCCAATCTATCACCCTATCTCTCTCTTTTATGGCAGTTTCCATTGAGGTCCAGTGCTAAGATATTTATGAGTATTCTTGCATGATATTTTGTGTGTTCATGTGTGATATTTACATGTGCACGTGTGAGCTTAATGCTTATCCCTCCCATGTCAAAAAAATGACACAATATATGTTAAATGTGATATAATCACCAAATTAAATATATTAATCAATTAACTAGAAATTTTAATGATATTTAGTTGAAATAATATATTTATTTGAATTTTGCACCTGGATCTCCCTCCTGATAATACCTATCCTAATTTTTTTGTATTATAAAAACCCTAAGAACTTCCTCATCTCTCCTTTTTACTTTGGTCTCCTTTATGTCATCTACTCCCATATCTCTTATATCTCCTATATCATACTCATAGTACCTATCAAAGTCATATATGTACTCCATAACCTCTAGTGGAAATATAATTGTTGGAAAATCATTAACCCACCATTCTCTCTGTGTATTTTTCACTTTAGTATCATCAACCCTTTGGGTCTAGATGAATCTCATCCTCCTCATCATCTATAGGCACTTACTCAAACTTTGGTACCATTATCTCTTGTTACCTCCAAAAATATCTTTGTGACTTGAGTCATATCACAATGATTGAGGGTACATCATTTTTCATCTAAAATTGTCTTAGTACACTTTCATAGAGTAACTTCTCATGATAGATTGTGTACTAACACTAGGACCATCTAGTCCTCTTGATACTCTATAACTACATGACATCCTCAAACCAACTTAGATGGTCCTTATATGAATTCTAGGTGATTTCCTCCTCTTTTAGTGATTCTATGATATTTTATCACTTAGGACACCATGGTCCCTATGCCTCTTCTACCCCTCCATATGTTATCTATATACTAGTGGTCTTTCCATGAACCATATAGAAATAGGTAGACCTATATGTTTAGGCATTGCCACTCATAACCAAACAATGTAATAATGTCCCTATAGATATTCCTCCCTTGTATGGCTTATGCACAAATTTATAAAGGACCATATATAAGTGAGAAAACATGCAACAATCCTATAAGTATAATACTTATCTCTCCTCCAATGCATATACCATGTGTTATAGTCCATATGAACATGATAAGCTTCTCGTGTCAACCATATAATAGATCTCAATTTTACAAGTACATATATTTATGAAGGTGTGGTATATTTCCCTGTAGGACCACCCTGAAAATAACCCTTACAACTCATAGAGGCCAATCACTCCCTACATATTACTCATGATCTATAATCTCCTCTACCCCATTGGGTGTCTCTACTTTCACCTACTCTCCTATGTATAGAAGTATAATAATGATCCATACATCCCATAGAGTGAGGGCCATGTCACCTATCAACATACAATAAGCACAAGTTTAATTATTCCACTACTTGACAAAGAAGTGATCATAAGACAGTTAAATGGAAATGTGAGAAAATGTGTTAAAATGCTAAGGCTAATCATATAAAGGTGCTCCCAATCACCCTATTCCAACCCTAGATCTTGTATTATCCGTAACACCACCCCATGATGGATCTCCCACATATGTATGGTGGCCTACATCAATATAAACCAAGATTAATATTGTTTTTGATAACTTATGTAGCTATAGGTACCAAAAAGTTAAAATTATTGTGTTTGGACAAGACCATAAAAACTTTTCCAAGACTATATGTGTCTATTCATGAATATGCATTTTGATATTCAAGGACAAATTGTCCATGTACCAGATCTGCAAGTGGAAAGTTTTTAGAAAAGTGTGCAAATTTAGAATAACTAATTATAGAATAATTTACAAGGCTTAGTTCATCATTAATTTAGTGGCATTCTCACATCACCACGTATAAGAGCTAGAAATCCTCTCTACAATCCACCACATGGTATTCTATTTCTCACGATATATGTGAAAAAGGTAAAGTGTACATGAATTATGCATGTTTCTAATTTATCTTTCACATTATACAATAGGAAAAATCCCTAAAAGTTTATTTAACTTAACTCAAGTTTCTAAAGTTCCCTTACTATGAATTATGTTATGACTATAGACATAAAGACAAAAGTTTGTTTAACTTAACTCAAGTTGCTAAAGTTATTTTATTATTAATTATGTTATGACATTATAAAAGAAGATTCCATATATCCTGAATTATCATCACATTCCCTCTCTATGTTTCATTCTATTCACTCATATCTCAAGGTGGGAAACAATGTTTTACATTTATGATTATTTTTATGTCTCAAATTACACAATATTAATTGTAAGTATGGGATTAAATTCTATTTGATTAGATGACTCTATAGTTCTAAAATTAACTCCCATATGTTAAGTGACAAAATGATTCAGACTTATTCTAGGGTGCAGAGGCTTACCACTTGATGACATATACAAATCCAACTCCAATGTGCATAATTATGTCCTTAAAAGACATATGATGTACTCATGGGACCACCATTGCATATCAAGAATAAAGGAAGTATATTGTTGCATTTAATTCTAATATTTGGAATAAATTATTAGTTTCACTCACCGATAGTTTTTGTAAGAAATTTAGTTTTCTAGGTTCTAAGGCACATCATTTTCAGTAAAAAATATCATTAATTGTATCTTTTTACATTCTAATTTGAAGTGCATTATTTTTTCATCTACTTCATGGCAAAGCACACACCTCAAAGTGGTAAAAAATGTAGTTTCCTAAAATGAATCAATAACTTCTATTTGATGTTAATTTATGTATATTTTGTATACTTATTTGTGTATTTCTATTTTTTTTTAAATTATCCAATATTGATACTTTGATTGAATTCTAAATCTTAAAATACATTCTCAACCCCATAGAATAATTTCCATATGAATTTTTTTAACTCGGGTCCTTATGGAATGATTCTTTGTATGGTTCTAATATCATTTTAGGATTGTCTATATGATTGTGAAATCTTGTTAGGACCTTCTGCAAGGTCTTGCCATATGATCTATTCATATCCCCTTATATAGATTGGGCTACTCAACCCTTTTTGTCGTTTCTAATTCTAAACATTAGAAGTTAGCACAAGCACACATTGTCAAATTTGAATTCAAAGCCACCTATATAAATAGAAAAGTTTTGTACATCATTTGATCATCAATTACATGTTTAGTATTGATTCCTAGCAATTTTTTAATTCTACTACACATGGTCTAACTCTTAGAAGGCTAGTTCGTAGACACTAGCCACCTAAATCCTAATGCAAACCTCAAATATTTTTTCCTTGCCACTCTAGGTCGAAAAAAATCAACTTACTATAGGAACATACGAGTAGTCATATACAAATTGAAGATATACAAACAAAAAATAAAACCATATAGAAAAACCGAAAAATACAAATTTCATTTTATAATTAATTAACTAGGAATGATTTTATGTTCTTGGTATCCATCTTTAATTATATCTAAATTTTTGGACAACAATAATAACGAATGTATATTTGTAAATTTAATTTTTGATAATAATTTTTTTACAATATTCATAAAATATACCATTTTCTATATTTAATATTTCTTATATATCTATTATTTGTAAAATAAAATTTATTATTATATTTTACATTTTTATAATACCTAAATAAATGTAAAACTTTAATTTACAATATATTAAAATATGAACCTATTTTTATTATAACCATAAATTTATTACTAAATAATATGATATATGGATGAACTCCAACTTATTTATAAAAAAAAACAAAACATAAAACTAAAGACTTCCTCATAAAAGATCAAAGTTAAATTTTAAAATATATAATAAAATCAATTGAAGTAAGTTAAATAATAAATAACAAGATTGAACATAGTCATTTGTGAAATCAATACGGTGAGTATTAACTCGTTTCCAGGCGGTTCATTTCTTGTCTGGGATTAAAATCATGGGTGACCGTGAAGTTACAAAACATTATTCTCTTCTTCTTTTCTTTATTCGACCAAATTATCGTTTCTTTTCTTTATTCGATCAAATTATCAATTTGTTCTTTTCTTTTGCTTTTATTGTCTCAGTATTCTTTATTTTTCTTGACCAAATCATTTTTCTTTACTTTTCTTCATTCTCTGGATCAGCTTGTTACGCATTCCTTTAAAAGTGTGTACGAAGTTGCACTAAATTGTTTTTTAATAACTTTTCTTTTCTTAGACCAAATGATTGTTCTGTTCTGCATTTCTATAAAAAATATAGGAAAAATTACATTAAAAAAAATTCTGTACTTTTTTTTTTTTTGACCAAATGATTGTTTTGTTCTTTTCTTCAATAAATGATCATTCTCTGGGATTTACTCATGTTGACCATTTTTGGCCCTGCAGGTCAAAATCGGTCTCTTTCTTTCCCTGCTATTCTGAGCCATTAGTCCTAAATTTGGTTTGCACAAGCTTTTCGGCAAGGAAAGGGACCAAAATTTTCAAGACACTTTTGCTTAAGGTTGGAAAAGGTGGTTCAATGTCGGGGTTCAACGATATGATTTTTCCAAGAGCTTTGAACTTTGAACTTAGAAATATTGAAATGATGAATCATTGAACCGTTGAACTAGTTGTTCAGTTTAAGTGTTCGGTTCAGTTGTTTGGTTCAAGCGGTCAATTGAATGAACATGACTCCTTGCAGAACACAGTGTTGAACCATTGAACCGTTGCACCATTGGACTCTGAAAAAGGGTTCAGGTTCAGGTTTAATCGGAAGGTTCAAAAGAGTTTTACGAACCCTGAAGGACAGGTACCCTTGTGGAGGGCAGTCAGGCACAAACTGGACCATTCCAGCAGGCTGCGGAGGGCAATTCCAGACCCAAAGGTGCCCTTGCGGGTGGCAGGGAACACTTGCGGAGAGATCAAAGTGAACAAGGCAGGAAAGGGGCAGAGTTTTCCTTCGAAAAAAGACAAGGCAAAAGATAAAACAAAAGTTGAATTTCTTCGGACAAAATCCCCGAAGGAATTCCTTCGGACATTTTGTTCGAAGAAATTCACAAGGCAAAGAACCAAAAAGAGATTATCATTCGGAAAGAATTTCGCGGCAAAATGACAAGGCAAATTCTTTTGGACAAAAAGTCCAAAGGAATTCCTTCGTTCGAAGGAATTTCCCTGAAAGGAAAGCCCGACCGAAAGAAAGCTAGCGGCAAAACATGAAGGAAAGATTTCCTTCAGACAAAATGTCCAAAGGAATTCCTTCGGACATTTGTTCGAAGGAATTGAGAAGCCGAGCCAGCGCGAAGGACCCCGAAGGGCAAGTGCCCTTGCGGGGGAGCCTCAGCTGCCAAAAGGAGGACCTTTCCCCAAGCCTTGAAGGGACACCTTCCCTTTGGGAGGGTTCAATGACAAAGGCCCGGACAAAGGAAAAGACAAAGCCAGGAAAGGACAAAAGCCAAGAGTGAACTCAACGACCCATCGATAAAGGACCCTGAGGAGCCAAGCGTAGATATGGACAAAACAGCCTAGGTGGCAAAAGGGAGGTGTCAGCAGAAGAGTTATTACAACAGTTGGAACAATCCCTATGAAATGGTCATCAAGGAGCACAAATAGTGAACGATGCAGCTTGTTTTTCTTCATTTTGCATTGATGAGCAGACAATCCCCTGAATGTCTTGAAGAAGTGGTATTGTTTGCAGATAAACAACACGGCCCATGTTTTCACAAATTACGTTTAATATAATTTAAACGCCAAAAGTCAAAACTGGCAGTTGACACAGCTTGTTCTTTCAACGGCTTCCTCTTCCCAATGTTCTCAATGCAACATGGGCCACTTGTAAAAAAGGCGCCAAAGTCTTTTCCAAAAGGCTATATATTATAATCTTTCATTTTGTAAAAGGGATCTCTCATTTTTTGTATGGCGCAGCCCTGCCAAATTTCACCTTGAATCAATAGAAAACATTTTTTACCTCTATTTGGTTGGATATATCTCTGAGTGTGCCTGAGTATTAACCTTGTGTTTAGTCATCTTTCCATGATGTTTTCACAAGCTTGATACCAATATACCTAGTATAGACAAATCATCATTCCTGCAGGTAACAAGAAGAGCTGTATCTAGAGCACAGAGACATAAAAAGGTTACCATATAATGTGTTTTCCTACAGCGCCTGTGGTAAGTTCATTTTCTATGTGTCTTCATTAAGCCTCCCTGTTAAGCTCCCTACAGTCTAGTCTTTTTATCAGATAAAGTGTATGTATGTGCTCTTATGGTTTGAAGTGTGAGTAAATGAGTAGATCAAACTTATTTAGTGCATCACCGTCTTAGGTTAGATTCTATTTTCAGCATCTTTTTCTCTTTTCAACCCCCCCTTTTATATATTAGCAGTATTAGTGAAATAACTTAGAGATGCATCAAACGGAGCTAGCCCTTATCTAGAGATTCTCCCCTCAGTTTTGCCAGATCCACATGCAAGAGAGGAGTATCCATTATGCCGCATGGAAGAGAGAAGCCCAGCCTTCTCTCAAGGGTGCAATCCATAGTGTCAACAATTTTTGGCACGCCCAATGAAACTATTTTTAACACTCAAAAAAGTTTCAGGATTGGTGCTAGTTCTGTTACAGCAAAAATTAATCATTAATCTAGCATCTAGCGACTCTATTATCAAGAGCATCAGTCTCTAGTCAAGGATCAATCTGACCTCATATGCCTAAGGTCACCACATGATCTACTGCTAAGGGTGTCCCTTTTGAATTCGTTGAACTACCATTAAACTCAGCAAGGCGACTGAGGTTTGCAAAGACTCATCCTTATTCAACAAGTCATTTTTCCATACTTTCTATAAGATACACTTACGCAAGAAGGCCCCAGTTGAATCCTGTCATAGCTATGGCTTTACCTTTTATGGCCTTTCATGGTCAGAGTCCTTTAAATCTTCTGCATTATGACCCAATCCCAAGTACAACCCTTAAGAGTGTACCTCTTTTTAATGGAAAAGGGCCTATTACTGCTATCGAACACATCAAAAATATCGCCAACCTCTGTAATATCTACAATGTCACTAAAAAAACATTGCTATCAGATTGCTGGCATTGTCTTTTAAGGGCAAGGTTCTGGACTGGTATGAGACTCTGCCTATGAACTCAATCAGCACATGGAACGAATTGGATACCCTCTTAACAAACAGATTCGGGGAGAAGAGCGATCACCTCTCTCTTGCTGAGCAGCTAACCACCATGAAGAGAGCTCCACATGAATTCATGTAGGATTTCAATACTCAGTTTCAGAAGACCTGAGACATAATCCCTATTTTGGTAAGGCCGACCCCAAGCTATGCTTTCCTCTATTATTTGAAAGCATTGAACAATGATATTGCTATCATGATATAGTCCATGGGAGGACAAGTGCTGCTCGCTGCCTATGAAATAATCATAGCTACTGAGAATTGCCTGGTGCAAGCGAGAACGATAGCCCCTAGACCTCATATGCCGCTTTTTCTTGAATTGCCACCCCCAGTCCAGACTACTACACCCACCTTAGCTCTTTTGCTTGGCATAGAAAAGATGGCTGCTACTACGTCCAATGACCTTCATGAAGTTAAAAGCTTGTTGTAAAATGTAACCAATGAATTGGTGGCTCTCAAAAGATAGCAAGCTCAAAAATATCGACCAAATCAGGGATATCAATAGTTTGGGCAAGCAAGTAGACCACCTTTTCAAAATTACAATCAAGGACAAGGTCAATTTGCACAAGCCAGACCTTATCAAGGCTATAATCCAGACGCTCCATCATCCAAAGCTCTGGTGTCTATTTAAAATAATCTGGTGAAAGAATAGCTAAATTGCTCACCTTTGGGATATGGTCAAGATCACGTTGTTTATACAAATGAGATGTTGAGTCAATACACGAATGCACAAGACAATCAGGTAGCCGCCCAATTCCCAATCTTTGAGACATCAGTGCAACCTGGCATGGGCAGCAGTCGGGCTCAACCCGATTCTACTCTCATGAATCCCCTGAAAGGTGAATTTTATGCAGTCAACTACGTGGGCGGTGCCAAAAATCAAGATGATTATGTTGCAGCCAATACAAGGTCCAAAAGGAGAGCTATGGAAGAAGCTCAGACAACTGCTCAAATGTCTGCACCACTTTCTTCATCACAAGTAAACCAAAAAATTCCAAATTTCAAGCCGTCGGTTACACCCTCAACTCCTTGGCCTGCACCTCAGGGTACAAATAACCCCAAATAAAGTTTGAAAGGAGGAAACCCTCAGATTAATGTGGTGGACCAGATGAAGAAGCTACACATGAACATTTGTTTGTGGGATTCATTATCAATATCAGGATAAAAGGACATGCTGCAAAAGGAATTGCATGGGCTAAATGATCAAGCTATCCCAACAAAAGCTAATAATGGTCTGATCAAAAATGGGCATCCTTCCATAGCAGGGCAAGTAAAGAAAGAAGAAAAGGTTCCCCCTTTCTATTTGTCCTTGGTCATAAGAGATTTCCTAGTGCACAATTGCATTATTGACAGTAGAGCAAGCACCTCGGTAATGCCCAAATGCACAACGAATAAATTGGGGCTCAAATATGAAGAAATGACTAAGGGAGCCCTGTAGCTAGATGGATCACCAGCAAAGATAGTTGGAGTGGTGAGAGGTTTGAACTTGATGCTACACGTCTGCCTGAATTTTTCAGTTCCACACGATGTGGTAGTGGCAGATGTTCCCCCTTACTTTTCCATTTGCTTGTCCAGAGATTGTACATCCAAAATAGACAAGTACCTAGTAACAAACTGGTCCTACTTGGTTTTTAGAACCAAATATGAGACTAATGTCAAGATTGAGTCAAAGCCAATCCATAGAGATCATCTAGAGCCATACTCACTCAAGGTGGCAAATGTCAGCTATGCCATTATTGATCAAGAAGAATTTCAAGTGGATCAATCTCCACCCTCTGCCCTTGAAGAAGTTACGGCCTTACTCTTAGACGAATGGGGAAGTGACAAATTTGAGCATGACCCTTACAAGTTCATAGAAGAGGCAGGGCTTGAGATTTATTGCATGCATGAAGAGAGTACCTTTGTACCAAATTTGATGAAAGCAAGCTAAGAGAGATCAGGTTTATGGCAGGTTTTCTTTGATGGTTCAAGAAGCAAGCTAAGAGCTGGTGGAGTGGCGCTAGTTTCTCCTTCACAAGAGAAGTACTTTTCGGCTTTCAGGTTCTAATTTTATTGTACGTGCAATGTTGTAGAGTATGAATCTCTCATCCACGATTTGGAGTGGGAAAGAAAAAGAGGGATTAAAGAGCTACAGGTTTTTGGGGATAGTGAATTGGTCATAAATCAGGTAAGAGGCCAAAATCTGACAAAGAATTCCTTACTTAAGTCTTACAAGCACAGGGTATGGGACTTAGTAGAGAGTTTCCTTGCTTTCAATGTTGTTTCCATTTCAAGAGAGCAGAATAAGCAAGTCGACAGACTAGTAGCAGTTGGTGCTCAGTTTGATATCCCTAAGCAGATAGGCTGAGACAACACTCCACGCTATTTGAAAGTGGTAATCAGACCCTCTGTACCTGACAACATCACCAATTGGCAAGGGTTTGAAAATGATCAACAAATAACACTCTTCTTTCAAGACAAAGCTAAGTTTGCTGCTAGAAATCAGGCTAAGCTACAACGACAGTATGGCAGCCAAATTGTTCAGCTGAAGAATAATAAACTTTCCAAAGGCTTGGTCACTCTTGAAAGAATCTTCAATGAGGATGACCAATTGAAAAATGATAAATCAAGCATCACAACGAAGAAGGAGAACTATGAAAAAGTTGAAATATTTAAGAATAAGCTGCTTGCGCTTTGGAAAGTGTGTACAGATCATGAAAGGCAGGCCTTCATCTTATTATGTAAGGAGTTTGCTGATGTCTTCGCTTGGGAGTATAGCGACTTGAAGGGTTTTAACCCAAGTTTATCCCAACATATCATCGAGTTGGCACCAAGATGATCAAGTAGAAACAAAGCCCTGTCAACCTAAAAATTGAGCCTCTCATGCGGAAGGAACTCACCAAGCTGATTGAGTCCAAGATCATATTTCTGATCAAATACTCTTCTTGGCTGGCCAATCTTGTTCTTGTCTGAAAAAATAATGGAGATATCAGATTATGTGTAGATTTTAGAGACCTCAATAGAGTCTCTTTGAAAGACCATTATCCTCTCCCAAGTATGGAGCAGATCCTCC
Source organism: Torreya grandis (assembly GCA_037957365.1). Taxonomy (NCBI): domain Eukaryota; kingdom Viridiplantae; phylum Streptophyta; class Pinopsida; order Cupressales; family Taxaceae; genus Torreya; species Torreya grandis. The sequence goes on from JARHVA010000244.1 coordinate 3,809,738, forward strand.
AAATGGTGACAGACAAAGAGCATTTCTTCCTCTTGGATGGGTATTTAAGGTACAATCAAATTTTGGTGCAAGACTGTGACTAGTACAAGATAGCCTCCACTACCAAATGGGGGATGTTTGCTTATCAAAAAATGCCATTTGGACTGTCCAATGCTGGTGCCACTTTTCAAGGAGCCATGGACATGGCTTTTCAAGGCCTAATATATAACATTGTACTGGTGTATCTTGATGATGTGACAATATTCTCTAAGGAGGTAGGCCAACACATGAAACACCTTAGGCAAATCTTTGAGAGGTGTAGAGAGTTCGGTATCTCTCTCAACCCAAAGAAATGCATGTTCGCTGACCATGAGGGTAAACTCCTTGACCATGTTGTTTCAAAAGAGGGATTGACCATTGATCCAAAAAGAGTTTGGTCCATCCTAGAGCTGTCTTTGCCTAAACATAAGAAGGGTCTGCAGAGCTTCTTTGGAAAAATAAATTTCATCAAGGGATTTATTCCAAATTGTGCAGAGGTAGTCAGGCCATTGACCTCTATGTTGAATAAAGATGAGAAATTTGTGTGGATAACGCAAAGGAATGATAGTTTTGAAGATATCAAACAGGGTATCACCCAGGCTCCTACCTTGATCAGTCCTGACTTCACTAAGGATTTCAACCTCTACACCTTCAGAAATGAAGAGGTAATCTACGCTATGCTTAGCCGAGTGAATGGTGAGAACCTTGAACAAATGCTTGCATTTTTTAGCCAAGGTCTAGAGGGTTTTGAGGTCAGGTATATATATGTGGAGAAGCAAGTCCTTGCGGTCATATGAAGTCTAAAAAAATTTAGATATATGCTATCCAACAACAAGGTTCACCTCATGGTTCCACATCCCAGCATCAAAGATTTCTTGATCAATCGTGATTTGAATGAAAAGAGAGCGGGATGGATCACTAAATTAATAGAATATGACGTGGATATCAAAACCACCAAGCTGGTAAGAGGAAAATCCTTGTGTGAACACCTTGTTGCAGACTTTAAACAACAGAAAGATGACAGTTTGCTAATTCATGATGAAGGCACTGTAGAAGAACCAACAGTCATGAAAGATTGGACATCAGACATGAGGCATTTAATTCTCACTGGTGAGTGCTCATAGGGCCTTGATAGGACCAAAAGGAGATACTTCAGACTCTAATCTCTCCCTTACGTCCTGATTGATGGAGTGCTATTTAGAAAGGATTTCTCAAGAGTAATTTTAAGGTGCATAAACCCAAGTCAGGTTGACAGTGTGCTATCTGAGTTCTATGATGGGCCAACTAGTGGTCACTTTACTCCTAAGCCTACAACTGCAAGAATTATGAGAGCTGGTTACTTCTGGCCAACTTTATTCAGAGACACCCATGCCTGAGTACGAAAATCGCAGAAGTGGGTGCTCTTTGATGGAAAATAAAGACTAGCTGCAATGCCTCTACAACCTATTCAGGTGGAACAATCATTCATGCAATGGGGCTTAGACTTTATAGGGATGATCAATCCTCCCTCTAGTGCTGGCCACAAATGGGTCTTGACCACCACAGACTACTTCATGAGATGGGTAGAGGCTGTCGCTTTGAAAGAGGCCAACTAAAGTACAGTCTTGGACTTTTATGAAGGCCTAGTGACAAGGTTTGGAATTCTAGCTACCATCATATCAGACAATGCATTAGCCTTTTTGAGAACTAGATTGAGCGAGTGGGCATTGAGATACGACATCTATCTCAGCACTTGTTCCAACTACTACCCAGAAGGTTATGGGCTGGCTGAGTCCACTAACAAGAATTTGATCAAGATTATTAAAAGAACAATGGAAGAGAATCAGAGAACTTGTTATGCCAAGTTGAAAATAGCCTTGTGGGCAGACAGGGTCACTCCAAAGAGGGCAGTTGGTAATTCACCATACACGCTTGTGTATGGAAAAGAAGCTAGACTTCCTCTTTCACTTGAATTGCCAGCCTTAGACCTTGCTCACCAGCTTCAATTTGAAGAAGGCAACAACATGGAAGTTAGGTTGTGTGAATTGATGGAACTTCAAGAAACAAGGGACCAAGCTATGGCTTCTATGACCAGCCGTCAACAGTAGACGAAGGAAAACTTTGAAAAGGTATCCTCATCAAAAGGTTTCTTTGAAGGAGACATCATCGTGAAATGGGATGATGACTAAGCTAATCCTGGAAAGCACACAAAGTTTGACGCCCTATGGAGTGGTCCATATGTCATCACTCAGTGCAAGCAACACAATGTACTCCAACTCTCCAAGTTGGATGGTGAAGAATTGTGTATCTCAGTTAATGGGATACATCTTAAGCATTATCACTAGGCCTTCTCCCATCATGTACATATTTTCATTATTTTTTCCCTATTTTCCCTAAGTGCTTTTGCACATGTTAGTAGTTTTCTTAATCTTGTGTGTGTTTTGTTTCCTTTTTGGAGTAAGACCTTCGTAATTGATTCCTGGATATCTCAAGGCTATTACTAACTCTTTCAAAGCTACATCTTGACTCCATGCCCAATGGACTTTGAGGCTACTTATTTCTAAGCATAGCAGGGATGCTTCCCCTAGGAATAGCTAATTTGTTGACTATTTTTGGTCCTATAGGGCAAAATCAGTCTCTTTCTTCCCTTGCTATTCTGAGCCATTAGTCATAAATTTGGTTTGTAGAAGCTTTTCGGCAAGGAAAGGGACCAAAATTTTCAAGACACTTTTCTTTAAGGTTGGAAAATGTGGTTTAACATCGGGGTTCAACGACATGATTTTTCCAAGAGCTTTGAACTTTGAACTTATAAATATTGAAATGATGAATCGTTGAACCATTGAACCAGTTGTTTAGTTCAAGTGTTCAGTTTAGTTATTCAGTTCAAGCAGTCAATTGAATGAACGTGACTCCTTGTAGAACACAGTGTTTAACCATTGAACCGTTGCACCATTGGACTCTAAAAAAGGGTTCAGGTTCAAGTTCAATCAAAAGGTTCAAAAGGGTTTTACGAAGCCCGAAGGACAAGTACCATTGTGGAGGGTAGTCAGACACAAATTGGACTCTTCTAGCAGGCTGTGGAGGGCAATTCTGGACCCAAAGGTGCCCTTATGGGGGCAGGGAACACTTGTAGAGAGATCAAAGTGAACAAGGTAGGAAAGGGGCAGAGTTTTCCTTCGAAAAAAGACAAGGCAAAAGATAAAACAAAAGTTGAATTTCTTCGGACAATATGCCTGAAGGAATTCATTAAGACATTTTGTCCAAAGAAATTCACAAGGCAAAGAACCAAAAAGAGATTATCATTCAGGAAGAATTCCAAGGCAAAATGACAGGGCAAATTCTTTCAGACAAAAAGTCTGAAGGAATTCCTTCGGACATTTTGTCCGAAGGGAAAGCCCGATTGAAAGAAAGCTAGTGACAAAACATGAAGGAAAGATTTTCTTCAGACAAAATGTCCAAAGGAATTCCTTTAGACATTTTGTCCGAAGGAATTGAGAAGCCGAGGCAGCCCAAAGGACCTTGAAGGGCAAGTGCCCTTGCAGGGGACTCTTGGCTGCCAAAAGGAGGACCTTTCCCCAAGCCCCAAAGGGACACCTTCCCTTCGGGAGGGTTCAACGACAAAGGCTCAAACAAAGGAAAAGACAAAGCCAGGAAAGGACAAAAGCCAAGAGTGAACTCAATGACCCATCGAGAAAGGAGCCCGAGGATCCAAGCATAAATATAGACAAAACAACCCAAGTGGCAAAAGGGAGGCGTCAGCAAAAGAGGTATTACAATGGTTGGAATAGTCCCTATGAAATGGTCATCAAGGAGCACAAAAAGTGAACGACGCTATCTATTTTTCCTCATTTTGCATTGATGAGAAAACAATTGCGTGAATGTCTTGAAGAAGTGGTCTTGTTTGCAGACAAATGACGTGGCCCATGTTTTCAAAAATGACGTTTAATATAATTTAAATGCCAAAAGTCAAAATTGGCCTGACACAACATGTTCTTTCAACAACTTCCTCTTCCCAATGTTCTCAATGCAACATGGGCCACTTTTAAAAAAGGTGCCAAAGTATTTTCCAAAAGGCTATATATTGTAATCTTTCATTTTGTAAAAGGGATCTCTCATTTTTTGTATGGCGCAGCCCTGCCAAATTTCATCTTGAATCAATAGAAAGAATTTTTCACCTCTATTTGGTTGGATATATCTCTGAGTGTGATTGAGTATTAACCTTGTGTTCAGTCATCTTTCCATGATGCTTTTGTTGGTTGAATATTTTGTCGATCAGCGTACTGATAAACAAAATAGGTCTGATCAGCCAAAGTAGGAAGATTAGTCATCCAAATGTGTAGTTTTACCACATCAGAAAGACACTGATCTCTCCTCTCATCAAGGGGAGGTTCCCTGTAGGTATGATATATATATATATATATATATATATATATATATATATATATATATATATATATAAATAGAAAATATTACTCATGGGTGGGACAAATCATCCATCTCTCTCCTTTCAGAGATGATGCGCATGAATCAAAGGAAAAACTCAAGGGAAATGACAGACAATACTCCTCTTCTTTCAAAAATACTATTCAGTAAACCACAAGAATACTCCTATAAATAAAAACAGAATGTAATTGAGGGCGTAGTAACCAACAAATCGAGATACAGCTCAAAGTCTCTACTTGAAATGCTCAAGAGTAATATACAAAGGATAATGAGGGCACAAAGTCTTCTCAAAGTCCTTTACACAATAATGAAAAGAAAACACACTGAAGGCAGCTATGGGGGCACAAAGTCTCTCCACAATTGATTCTTCAGGACACCTTCCTGATTAATTTTACTAATTTTGCTTGTTGAATTAATGGAACATAAAATATATCAAGGAAAAAGACATAAGAACAGTTTCCTTAATAACAAAGAAATCACAGCACAAAGTCTGAAAAAGTCCCTTGTTTTCTTATTCCAGTAACAAAATATGATTAACAGACTAAGCACAAAGTCTCAATGATGACTCTCAATTTGGGCAAAGTTTCATTCTAAATGTCAAAAAAGAGATCCTTATTACAATCGAAGAAAGTCCCTTATATAGCCTCTTAAGAAGCATTTGGGAACAATCAATACATCAATTTGCATTGGAATCTGTTAAGGAGACGCGCCAAAACTTAGGGGTGCTTTACCCATTTAATTTTATCAATGCAAGGAAATAAGTCGCGCTTATTGAAAATTGCAACTTCCCTGGTGATCTGATCTTATCTTCATCGTTCCTCCTTGTCTGGTTAATTGAATCGGGCCCTGGATTTGATTTACTATTATGTTCCTCTCCGCATTCTATTGGTCTTAGCTTTGAAATCTATGAATGTATTCTGATATGTATGTCTGTATGTTTAAAGGATCAACGGCTAATTCACTATGTTGAATTTGACATTTTTGGGTGCGTCATTACTTTGTCTTCTTTTGACTTTTTGCTTGGTATTTTTCCAAATTATACTTGCCTTTTCGGGCCTTAAAGAATGACCCATTTTGAGTCAAGAAGAGCCTCCTGCAAGGGTATCTACCCTTCGGGTAGTCTTTGAATGGTCTTTGGGCTCCTTTGAACTTAGGCTATGAACCATTCCATTAAAATAAGACATTTGAACCAATCGGTTGAACCAAAAATGGTTCAAGCCGATGGTTCAATTTGAGTGAACTGAACCGATGAACTAAGCATTGAACTAACTATTGAACTTGCCTTTGAACCATGTGTTTGAACCAAGACGTTGAACCAAGTGTTAGAAACTGATTCTTTTGATTGAATGCACTTGTAGAAGTTGTGAAACCTGTTGAACTTGTAGAAATGAGCCTGTTTGCAGTCCATAGATTTTTGAAAAGCTTGGAAAATTGAAGAATTTGAATGCTCAAGACAAAATTAGGAAAGGGAAGAGATAATTTTGGTTTGTAGGACCAAAATAATTTAAATGTTGTCCCAAAAATAGCTGACATTTTTGGGGGACAACAGCTGGCTCCAATTGCGGAACTTCTGTCAATTGCAAAAAGAATTGAAAGGAGTAGAACTCTAGTGCCTTGAAGTGTGCCATTGGGCTATGGAGTCATGCTACCCAAAAATGGAAGGCATCAAAAATGAAAACAAACAAAACAAAATAGAATTAAAAATTGTACAAATATATATACAGATGAAATGATCTGATACTTCAAGAATTGAAGTATTTCAGATGCTACTTCTTGAGAGACAGTGAAAATAGTGCGCCATCTAAGTAAACCAACAAGAAAACATTTTGTCCCCAGAAACAATGAAGGGCGAATGGAGTTCTCCACCAGGAAACCAATTTTCTGCGTCTTCCTCTTGGTCTTTCCTTCTTGTTCCAAGGCAAGATGTGGTGTTCAAACTGGAAACCATAACTCCTTGCTCTCTTGGTGAAGGATTCCTTTGCCTGATTTTGATTTGCAGCAGCATGGTTCATTACCATAATTGGTTGTTCTTTTGATTTAGTCCAGCACATGATTGGATTGTCCACATCAAACTCCCAACAAACTATCAGCTTAGCATCTCCTTTGCTGTGAAGGAGTTTGACTTCTTCATCTTGAGCAGTGTTCAATCCGAACAATAGAGGTCTGTATCCAGCGATGGAAAAAATGCTGACTTGCAAATTGCATGAAGGAAGAACATCTCATTGAGGAGATATCAACATAGTCCTAACTTCAACATTGGTGCAAGAGTTGCTGTCATCATCAGAACCTGATCTCCTATTAGATTTCTCTTCATTAGATATGGAAGATCCTTCCTTGTTTATAATGCATCCCACCAATTCTCTTGAAATCTTGTTTGGATCAATTCTTGGATTGTCAGCTACAGGACTTTCATCTGCAAAAACATGAACATCCTCTGTGATAAGAAAATAATTACCCCTGCCTGAAGACTCAGACAGAATTTGTGCTACAAAGGCTGATGTTTGGGTGACCACATATTTTGTCTCAGACAGGTTTGCATTTGGTTCTCCATCAATGTCCAATTGCTCAGGATTGACTTGTAGGGATTCAAACTCAGTCATTTGAATTTTGGATTCCTTGACATGATCAATCATGTCAAATGATTGGAATGGATTTGGAAGAGAGGATGGGAGTTCATCCTTTTGATTTCCAAGAGAGGAAGGACTGGTTTGCGAAGCTGAAGTAGAAGGTACAAAGATGTTTGATGTACTTACTTCTTTGGTAATCACTAGGTCCTTTGATTGAAAAGGAAGAGGGGTTCTCTGCTCAGCAATTGAAATTGCTAGTTGGGGTCACTCCTCTGTCTTCTCTTTGTCGGCCTGCTGGGCTGACTGATCCTGGGACTGGGTGAATACTATGTATGATCCTTTGATTGCTTCACCTTCACTTCTGGATTCATCTTGGTAATTCAGGAAACCAATGTGAGAGTCACCAGCTGATTCTTCTAGATCCTCCCTGAAGAGATCAGTGCCATTTTCTTGCTCTAACTTAGGTTGGAAATAGGAAACATGCTCTGTTTCTAGATATCCAACTACCGAGTTTTTTGGAGGTGCTTCAAGGGCAGGATTCCTCTGTGGAGGAAGAAGATGATTTTGTTGCCCTTGACTTCTGACGGCATTGCCTTGATATGGCTGATTAGGGAATGTCCTCCTTGGTATATCTTTATATAGAGGAACAGAAGACATACTTTGTGCCATTTGCCTTTTCAAGTCTAGCAATTCATTTGCCAGGTTTTACACCATTGGATTAGTGGTGCTTGTAGATGAATATTCAGAAGATGATGAAGCTCTAATTTTGTTAGGATCTCTCCTTATCTTTCCTGCCAAGATAAGGTCATCTTCTAGTTCAGTAGCCAAGTCTTGAGTAGCGTCAAGGTCTATGTGTCTAGCTCGTCTCAACAGAAAACTTACTTCAGGCAGCTGTGAATTGATGAAGAAACACATGAGATTTTGAGGTGTCGACTGGGTGATCATGGGAATCTTGTGCCTTAGCTTGTTGAACCTGGCAATAAAGTCCCTCATAGGTTCATGGGGATCCTTTTTCATCTATGTGAGTTGGGCCAGCAAGACATGTGCATCTTCTACAGGTTTGAACCTTGCTTCAAACTTGGCTTTGATAGTGTCCCAGCCAGTCACTGATCCAGTTTGCAGATGGTAAAACCAGTCTACAACAGCACCTTGTAATGTCTCCACGAAAAGCCTGACTACCATGTCTTCAAATTCCACCCCTATCACACCACAGGCTATGGTGAAGGATGCAATGTGTTCATTAGGGTGGACTCTTCCATCACCAAATAATTTGGGAAAATTCTTCCTTGAACTGAGTGGTAGCTCATGCAGAGGTGGAGTCAAGTTGAGTGGGCCAAAAGAGTTACCCCAAGGGCCTCGAACTGCCATGATTTAATTATGACCAATAGGGATAACACATCTAAGTGAAGTTGCTAGATTATAGGACAAAAATGGAAAAGAAACTGGCCCTGCTTCAGCTTAAAGCTTGAGGCTTCAAACTGCACTTTCTTTTCCAATAGCTTTGGTTTTGCAGACCAGATAATATAATGGAGATGGATGAAAATGGTAAGGCTATAAATAGATAATGGGTAAGACCTAGATGGGAGTCACCAGAATGTATAATAGATAAGGTGATAATGATAATGGGTAAGACATAGGTGATGTTTCAATCTGAAACTTGAGGTTCCAAATTGCACAAAATTACTATCTCCAATGGAGTCGCCAAAAACTGTTGGTTGAATATTTTGTCGATCAGCGTACTGATAAACAAAATAGGTCTGATCAGCCAAAGTAGGAAGATTAGTCATCCAAATGTGTAGTTTTACCACATCAGAAAGACACTGATCTCTCCTCTCATCAAGGGGAGGTTCCTTGTAGGTATGCTATATATATATATATATATATATATATATAAAAACAAAAAATAATACTCATGGGTGGGACAAATCATCCATCTCTCTCTTTTCAGAGATGATGCGCACGGATCAAAGGAAAAACTCAGGGGAAATGATAGACAGTACTCCTCTTCTTTCAAAAATAATATTCAATAAACCACAAGAATACTCCTAGAAATAAAAACAGAATGTAATTGAGGGCGTAGTAACCAGCAAATCGAGATACAACACAAAGTCTCTACTTGAAATGATCAAGAGTAATATACGAAGGACAATGAGGGCACAAAGTCTTCTCAAAGTCCTTTACATAATAATGAAAAGAAAACACACTGAAGGCAGCTATGGGGGCACAAAATCTCTCCACAATTGATTCTTCAGGACACCTTCTTGATTAATTTTACTAATTTTGCTTGTTGAATTAATGGAACAGAAAATATATCAAGGAAAAAGACATAAGAACAGTTTCCTTAATAACAAAGAAATCACAGCACAAAGTCTAAAAAAGTCCCTTGCTTTCTTATTCCAGTAACAAAATATGATTAACAGGCTGAGCACAAAGTCTCAATGATGCCTCTCAATTTGGGCAGAGTTTCATTCTAAATGTCAAAAAAGACATCCTTATTATAATTGAAGAAAGTCCCTTATATAGCCTCTTAAGAAGGATTTGGGAACAATCAATACATCAATTTGCATTGGAATCTATTAAGGAGACGTGCCATAACTTAGGGGTGCTTTACCCATTTAATTTTATCAATGCAAAGAAATAAGTCGCGCTTATTGAAAATTGCAACTTTCCTGGCGATCTGATCTTATCTTCATCATTCCTCCTTGTTCGGTTAATTGAATCGGGCCCTGGATTTGATTTACTATTATGTTCCTCTCCGCATTTTGTTGGTCTTAGCTTTGAAATCTGTGAATGTATTCTGATCTGTATGTTTAAAGGATCAATGGCTAATTCACTGTGTTGAATTTGACATTTTTGGGAACGTCATTATTTTGTCTTCTTTCGGCTTTCTGCTTGGTATTTTTCTAGATTATACTTGCCTTTTTGGGCCTTAAGGAATGACCTGTTTTGAGTAAGGAAGAGCCTCCCACAAGGGTATCTACCCTTCGGGCAGTCTTTGAATGGTCTTCGGGATCCTTTGAACTTAGGCTATGAACCATTCCATTAAAACAAGACATTTGAACCAATCGGTTGAACCAAAAATGGTTCAAGCCGATGGTTCAATTTGAGTGAACCGAACCGATGAACTAAGCATTGAACAAACTATTGAACTTGCCTTTGAACCATGTGTTTGAACCAAGACGTTGAACCAAGTGTTGAACCAAGTGTTAGAAACTGATTCTTTTGATTGAATGCACCTGTAGAAGTCGTGAAACCCATTGAACTTGTAGAAATGCAGTCCATAGATTTTTGAAAATCTTGGAAAACTGAGGAATTTTAATGCTCAAGACAAAATTAGGAAAGGGAAGAGATAATTTTGGTCTGTAGGACCAAAATAATTCAAATGTTGTCCCAAAAATAGCTGACATTTTTGGGGGACAACAACTTTCACAAGCTTGATACCAACATACCTGGTATAGACAAAGCGTCATTCCTGTAGGTAACAAGAAGATCTGTATCTGGAGCACAGAGACAAAAGAAGGTTACCAGATAGTGTGTTTTCCTATAGCGCCTGTGGTAAGTTCATTTTATATGTGTCTTCATTAAGCCTCCCTATTAAGCTCCTTATAGTCTGGTCTTTTTATCAGATAAAGTGTATGTATGTGCTCTTATGGTTTGAAGTGTGAGTAAATGAGTAGATCAAACTTATTTAGTGCATCACCGTCTTAGGTTAGATTCTGTTTTCAGCATCCTTTTCTCTTTTCAACCCCCCCTTTTATATATTAGCAGTATTAGTGAAATAACTCATAGATACATCAAAGGGAGCTATCCATTATCTAGAGATTCTCCCATCAGTTTTGCCAGACCCATAGGCAAGAGAGGAGTATCGATTATGCTGCATGGAAGAGAGAAGCCCAACCTTCTCTCAAGGGTGCAATCCACAACGTCAACAACTCCCTTATAAAAGATTTTTTTTTTAAAACCAGAAATAAGTTTCTTAGTGGAAGAATAACTTTCTGGAAGACATCTCAAACCCAACAACATAGAAAGTCTATATAGCTAGGTTGTGCTGTTCCATTTCATAATCAAATCCATTATTCAAGAATTGTGAGTGAAATTGATTTTCTCCTCTTTGTTATCATCAGATATCAAGTTATTATTAGTCATTTATATTATTTCTCTGAGTATTAGCCATGGGTTTTAGATTTTATCTAGACCCAACCATCTAAAAAACTAATTAATAATAACAACAGAAGGAATTAACTCAGACAAAAAAGGGAGCACATCATTAATATAAAATTCTATAATTTTTGTAGCCTATTAAACTGTTCTTTATTCATGCCTATATATAAAAAAAAATTTACAAAAAAAGATCTATATCTCTAAACATGCATTTCTTCATGCATTATTGGCTGCGCTAAAAAAAGACTGCAGTTTGTTTAAAACAATGTTTAACAACTGAATTAAAAAGGATAAACTATAAATAAAATAATCTCATGCGTTGATGAGAACTGTAGTTGAGAGGTGAGGATTGCATGTGGAGAGGAAAGCATGCATCGGTGAGGATAGCATGCATCACTTATCAACATACTCACCCTTGATGCTATTAGGGCTCATAATTTGATCTCTGAGTTTCAAAAATTGATCATTTGCAACTGCGTTAGTGAAGATATCTGCTAATTGTTCTTTAGTGTTGATGTATCTCAATTCTACTACCTTTTTCTACACAAAATCTCGGATAAAATGATGTTTTAAATCAAAATGTTTTTTCCTACTGTGATGGACTGGATTCTTGGCCAATTTAATAGCACTAATGTTATCATAAAAAACAACTGTGGGCTGAACTTGAATCTCTCCAATTTCTTCAAGAAGTTTTCTAAGCCATAATGCTTTTGTACCTGCTGAAGTGACTGCAACAAAATCTGTTTCTGTAGAAGAAAGGTCAACTATACTTTGCTTCTTTGTGCTCCAAGTAATCAAACCAAAATCAAAAGAAAAACAATTCTCAGACGTTGACTTTTAGTCATCCAAACTACCTCCCCAATCATAATCACTAAAACTAACAAGATTAAACCTTTTATAAGTGTACTAATGAATACCAAAGTCTAGAGGTGCCTTTCACATACCTCAAAATTCTCTTGGCTGCCTTCATATGTATTTTGATGGATTTGTCATGTACCTTGAAACAAGTGAAACTGAATAAGCAATGTTAGGTCTTGTATGAGTTAGAAACATTAAGCTTCCAACAATACTTATATAGGCTGTCTCATCAACTCTTTCAGCACCATCATCTCTACACAACACAACTCTATGAGCAACTGAAGTGGAGATTGGTTTACAATCAACCATATCAAGTTTCTTCAACATATCTTTAGCATACTTTATTTTACAAATGGAAATTTTATTCTCCCTTTGATAAACCTTCATTCTTAAAAAATATTTCATGAGGCCTAAATCTTTGATCTCAAATTCATTCATCATGGAAACTCTAAATTCATCATAGAACTGCTACCCATATACAACAAGTCATCAACATACAAACTTACAATTAGAATATCATTACCTTCTTGTTTGTAGTAAAGGGTAGGTTCACTCTTACTTCTTTGAAAGCTATTCTCTTGAAAATAGCCTTCAATCCTAGCATACCATGCTCTTGGTGCTTGTTTGAGGCCATACAAAGCCTTATTTAACTTGTAGACATGATTTTCTTTTCTTTGCACTTCAAAACCTTGTGGCTGTTCCACATATACTTCTTCTCAGTACCCATTCAAGAAGGCACTTTTCACATCCATATGATGGATGCTCCAATTCTTTTGAGCTGCTAATGAAATCAACATTCTAATGGTCTCTTGTTTTAATAGTGGTGCAGATGTCTCTTCATAATCAATGCCATACTTCTGTGTGAAGCCTTTAGCATCTAATCTCGCCTTATGCCTTTCAACACTTCCATCACTATTACACTTAGTCTTGTAGACCCATTTGGTGCCAATCTCCTCTTGTCATGTGGAAGCTTTATAAGCTCGCAAGTGTCATTCCTATGAATAGAATCCATCTCTTCTTGCATTGTTTGCATCCAAACTTTATTAATATATGCATCTTCAAAACATGATGGTTCAAAATCAGCCTTGGTAAGTAAAGAAAAATTCAGTGTCTCACCTCTTGGATTTTCTTCATGTGCTTGATTTGAACTCCTTTGATAAATGTCACTCAATCTTCTTACCTTCCTTGTAGAACTAAGACTTGAATCTAGACTTACACTTGGAATTGAACAACTAGATGAGGGGTTACTTGGTGGATTTGTAGCACTTGGAACAAAAATATTAGTGGGCTTCCCATGATCAATATCATCCATAATAACTTCATTTAAAATGGATTTTGACTTCTCCATATGGCCTTTTTGATGACCATAAACTCCCCCTTTATCAAAAATCACATCTCTTGACACAATAAGCCTATTAGTGAGAGGATTATATAACATGTAAGTCTTACTTTCCTCACTATATCCAACAAAAATACATGACTCACTTTTGAAATCTATCTTTTGCCTCTTTTGATTAGGAACATGAACATAGGCTAAGCAACCAATTTTTTTGAAATAATTAACATTTGGCTTTTTCTCATACTAGGCTTCATTCAGAGTCATCTTGTCAAGTGAATTAGTGGGACTCCGATTGAGAATATATACTGTTGCAGCAACTACATCTCCCCCAAAAGAATTGCTTAATCCTTTTGTTTGTAGCATGCTTCGTGCCATCTCCACCATTGTACGATTCTTCCTTTTAGCTACACCATTTTGTTGAGGTGTGTATGCAGTGGTGAGTTGTATTCTAATGCCATGCACATCACAATAACCTTGAAAGGATTTTGAAAAAAATTCTCCTCCATGATCAGCCCTTAAGCATTTGATTTTGCACCCTTTGTCATTTTTTACAAGGGCTTTAAACCTCTTGAATGTCTCAAGAGCTTCACCTTTGCTCTTTAAAAAATAAACTCAACACTATCATGAGTAATTATCAATACAAGTAATGAAATATGATGACTTACCCAAACTCTTTGTCTGCATAGGACCACAAATGTCTGAATGAACTAATTGGAGTGGATAATGAGCCCTCCATGCATTGCCTTTTGGAAATTTCTCTCTTGCATGTTTTCCTTTAACACATCTTTCACAAACTTCCTTGTGCTCTTCAACCTTAGGCAAACCAAAAACTAATGCTTTTGATGTTATAATTTTCAAACTATGAAAATTTAAATTCCCATACCTGAGATGCCATAGCCAACTTGTATCCTCATATGCCATATTGACAAGGTTCCTGTTATGTTCACCAAATTTTAATGGGAACATCCTATTCTTTGTTATAGGCACAATTGTTACCACCCTATTTCCTTGATTCTTATCATAAATTATACATTGTTGATTTTCAAATGCAACTTTATAATTTTTTTCACTAATTTTCCAACACTCAACAAATTATGCTTTAACTTTGGAGTGTAATAAATGTCTTTAACACTTTTCATACCTTATTTTGTATGGAATTCCATAGCTCCTTTTGCATCAACCTCCAATGATTTGTCATCACCAAGCTTGATCTTGGATTTAAAACTTTCATCCATTATAGAAAAAATTTTTCATTCCCTGATATGTAATTAGAACATCCCAAATCTAAATACCAAACATCTTTAGAAATATTTTTAGCTTTGTCATAAGATAAAAATAAATTATCTGGAGGATTCTCATCACCTTCTTGAGCATAATGCACGCTTTTATCAGTATTACGTTCTTTTAATCTACACTCATAATTAAAGTGGCCATACCTATTACAATGATAACACTAGATATTTCTTTTATCAAATCAGCCTCTACCTCTTCCTCTAAAACCACCTCTTCCTCGGAAACCACCTCTGCCTCTATTTCCTCTTGAATAATTCTGATTTTGACCTCTACCTTGGCCTTGATTACTTTCGATGCTACTATTGGCATATTCATTCTTTGTGATTTGTAATTTGGAGGAAAAAGCTTTCTCATCACTTTCTCCAAATGAATCTCTCAATCTTTCTTCATGAGACATCAAAGATCCAACTATATGATCAAATTGAAGGGTAGACAAATTCTTGTTTTATTCTATGTTATGGCAACATGGTTCCACCTTGGTGTGAGAGTCCTCAACACTTTTTTGATCACAACATCATTCTTAACAATTTCACCAAGTGTAGCCGTCTTATTGACCACATATTTTACTCTGACACAATAGGTACTCACACTTTCAGCGTCTTACATCTTCAAATTCTCAAATTCTCTCTTTAATGTCTGTAACTTGACAACTTTGACTTGATCACTACCTTGGTAAGCTTCTTTTAGAGTCTTCCAAGCATCCTCTGCTATCTTTGCTCCTGCAATTCACAGACATAGGCTCTTATCTAGAGCTATTTGAATATGAAATAAGGCTTGAGCATTATTTTTCTTAGCCTCCTTGTTAGCTATTTTATCATTTGCTGTGAGGGCATTCCAATCAGCGGGCTTTGCATAGACCTGATTCAATAATCTCTCCCAAATATTTTCCTATAAAAAAATTCATCATTTTGATACACCAATAATCATACTCATTTCCATCAAATTCTGGAATGGGTAAGGAGTTAGAATTTGATATGATAAATTTTTGGCAAAATTCCAACTACTAAATCTTTAACCCAAAAGAACATACCAGCTCTGATACCAAATGTAGATTTTATCCAGACCTAACCATCTAACAAACTAATTAATAATAACAACATAAAGAATTAACTCAGACAAAAAAAAAGAGCACAACATTAATACAAAATTATGTATTTTCTGCAGCTTATTAAATTGTTCTTTATTCATGCCTATATATAAAAAAGGAGTTACAAAAAAAGATCTATATCTTTAAACATGCATTTCTTCATGCATTATTGGCTGCGCTAAAAAAAGACTACAATTTGTTTAAAACAATGTTTAACAACTGAATTAAAAAGGATAAACTATAAATAAAATAATCTCATGCATTGATGAGAATTGCAGTTGAGAGGTGAGGATTGCATGTGGAGAAGAAAACATGCATCGGTGAGGATAGCATGCATCACTTATCAACATGGGCAATCGTTTGAGCTGTTTGAAGAATAAATCTGAAGTCACTGTCAACATTGCTCAACCACAGGCGGAACAATCGAAACTCATTCCTGATTAAGTTTTTTAATTTATGTTGTATTTTTTTGAAGACTTTCATGAACTTTGAAACTTTGAGCAGTGTTCAGAAAGAAATAAATCAGCTCTACCCTGATTTGATATTGACGACGATAATAGATTGGAAACAACAACCTATTACTCTTCCTATATCTCCACCAACCTACCCAAATGATGCTAGTAAATGAAAAGAAAGTTTACTTATTTCTGCATTAATTTTAAAATTAATGCATATTTGCATTTGTTTCACAATTGTTTGTGTTGTCAAGTAATGGGAGGTTGATGTATCAATTAAAATTCTTGGAAAGTGGTCTACGAAGCATGCTTTAGCTAGACGACTGCCTTATTAGTTCACAATATTAGAGTTTTAATAAGTTAAAATATGGACGTTTAATTTTTTTAAATTTATTAATAATATAGTTGTTAGGTAAAATATTGAAATTTTCTTGTCATTATTTCATTGGTAATAGAGTGAGAAGGGCTACCACCAAGTCCAAAAATTTAAATTTTTAGTAATCTATTTAATTTTTTTCTTTTCTAAATTATTTTTAATATATTTATAAATACATAAAATAAAATTTAGATAAACAATTTAAAATTTAGAATGTTAATTAATTAGTTTTTTTCCATAAAATGATTTAATAAAATATATATATTTTTAAAGGGATTTAAATGGTTCTTATTACAATATTATCCTTTAAAATGTTTATGTTAAATGGTTGGTTTGAAATGCTTAAAATTTTTAAAAATATAAATGAAATAAAAATAATTAAATAATTCAAAATATAATTGAATAAAATATAATAAAAATATAATTTAAAGACATCCAATGAAAAGATAAATTGATTATAGATTCTTTTATTTTTAGATGTTTGTTTTATTTTTCCAACCTAAAAACTTTACTAGTTGGCAGATCATTGCAAAAAAGGGTTCATAGAATGAGGTTCAAAAATTTTCTTAGAAATGTTAAGATAGAAAATTTGAAATATTTATAATAAAAATGGTTTTATAGTATAAAATATTATAATAGTAGTCTGTCATTTATTAGAGATAAATTTGAAATTTTTATAATTAAAAAAAATCTAGTAAAATTGTAATTTGAAGATAATCAATAAATGATTAAATTAGTAATAATTTTCTTATTTATTATATGTTTAATTTATATTTCCAACTTTCAGATTTTATTAGTTAGTAAAATATTTAAAAAAAAAATTTATAGAAAAGAGATCCCAAATTTTCTTTGGTATGTTGGAAAGTAATTTTAGGAACATTTATAATAAAAATAATTTCAATGTAAAAATATCATTATAATTTTTATATGATAATATTTAAAACTCTCATATTATAGAAAAGATATAAATAAAATTTATCCATTGATAAATTTATATTTGGAAAAAATATCTTTATAAAAAATAGAGATGGATATAAAAATATTACAATCCCTCCTCTTTTCTATCAATTGAAACTTTCCTTTAAAAACTTATTGACTCTTTTTTTTCTAAAAGATGGTTTTCCAAAATATATTGAAAGATATGTTGAAAAGTGATGCTGAAGCGCAGTTCACCCAGTTATATTTTTAGACTATTAAAGTAAATTTAGTTTGCATGAATTTGTGGAGTTAAATTTAGACAGTTAATTTTTAGTTAATATATTTTTAGAAAAAAATAAAGTCTTAGAAAGGCTAGAGTTAGTTTTAATTGATATTACATGCAAATTATTATTTAGATAAATTTAAAATATTTTATTTAATAATTAGAAAAACATATTCACATGCAATTCTATTAATACATTGTATTTGATCTTTATTTTCAAGGAGAAGGAAAATGATTCCAATAATTTGAAGAAGTATTTTTTATTTTTGCAATTCTTATTTCTTCTGTATTATGAATATTGCATATATTTGGCTGTGATTTAATTTTATTTAAAATTCTACATTTGGTATCAGAGCAGGAATTTTCTTTTGGGTTAAAGATTTAGTAGCTGAAATTTTGCCAAAGATTTATTATGTCAAATTCTAACTCCTTGCCCATTCCAAAATTTGATGGAAATGAGTATGATTATTGGTGTATCAAAATGATGACATTTTTTTATCAAAAAAGATTTGTGGGAGATTATTGAATCAGGTTATACAGAGCCAGCTGATTGGAATACCCTCACAACAAATGATAAAACAACTAAGAAGGAGGCTAAGAAGAAGAATGCTCAAGCCTTATTTCATATTCAAATAGCTCTAGATAAGAGCCTATTTCCGTGAATTGCAGGAGTAAAGACAACAGAGGATGCTTGGAAGACTCTAAAAGAAACTTACCAAGGTATTGGTAAAGTCAAAGTTGTCAAGTTACAAACATTGAAAAGAGAATTCAAGAATTTGAAGATGCAAGAAGCTCAAAGTGTGATTACCTATTGTGTCAAAGTAAAAGATGTGGTCAATAAAATGGCTACACTTGGTGAAATTGTTAACAATGAGGTTGTGATCAAAAAGGTGTTGATGACTCTCACACCAAGGTGGAGCCATGTTGCCATAATCATAGAATAAAACAAGAATTTGTCTACCCTTCAATTTGATCATCTAGTTGGATCTTTGATGTCTCATGAAGAAAGATTGAGAGATTTATTTGGAGAAAGTGATGAGAAAGCTTTTTCCTCCAAATTACAAATCACAAAGAATGAAAATGCCAATAGTAGCATCAAAAGTAATCAAGGCCAAGGTAGAGGTCAAAATAAGAATTACTCAAGAGGAAATAGAGGCAGAGGTGGTTTCAGAGGAAGAGGTAGAGGCCGATTTGATAAAAAAAATATCCAGTGTTATCATTGTAATAGGTATGGCCACTTTAATTATGAGTGTAGATTAAAAGAACGTAATATTGATAAAAGCATTCATTATGCTCAGGAAGGTAATGAGAATCCTCTAGATAATTTATTTTTATCTTATGACAAAGCTGAAAATATTTCTAAAGATGTTTGGTATTTAGATTCAAGATGTTCTAACCACATGTCAGGGAATGAAAAACTTTTTTTTATAATGGATGAAAGTTTTAAATCCAAGATCAAGCTTGGTAACGACAAATCATTGGAGGTTGCTGCAAAAGGAGCTATGGAAGTCCATACAAAAGAAGGTATGAAGAGTGTTAACGACATTTATTACACTCCAAAGTTAAAGCATAATTTGTTGAGTGTTGGAAAATTATGTGAGAAGAATTATAAAGTTGTATTTGAAAATCAACAATGTATAATTTATGATAAGAATCAAGGAAATAGGGTGGTCATAGTTGTGCCTATGACAAAGAATAGGATGTTTCCATTGAAGTTTGGTAAACATAACAAGAACCTTGTTAATATGGCATATGAGGATACAAGTTGGTTGTGGCATCTCAGGTATGGGCATTTAAATTTTCATAGTTTGAAGATTCTAACATCAAAAGCATTAGTTTCTGGTTTACCCAAGGTTGAAGAGCACAAGGAAGTTTGTGAAGGATGTGCTAAAGGAAAACATGCAAGAGAGAAATTTCCAAAAGCCAATGCATGGAGGGCTCATTATCCACTCCAGTTAGTTCATTCAGACATTTGTGGTCCTATGCAGACAAAGAGTTTGGGTAAGTCATCATATTTCATTACTTTTATTGATGATTACTCATGATAGTGTTGGGTTTATTTTTTGAAGACCAAAGGTGAAGTTCTTGAGACATTCAAGAGGTTTAGATCCCTTGTAGAAAATGACAAAGGGTGAAAAATCAAATGCGTAAGGACTGATCGTGGAGGAGAATTTTGTTCAAAAGCCTTTCAAGGTTATTTTGATATGCATGGCATTAGAAGACAACTCACCACTGCATACACACCTCAACAAAATGGTGTCGCTGAAAGGAAGAATCGTACAATGGTGGAGATGGCACGAAGCATGCTATAAACAAAGGGATTAAGCAATTCTTTTTGGGGAGATACAATTGATAAAATAATATAAATTTTCAATCGGAGTCCCACTAGTGCACTTGATAGGATGACTCCGTATGAAGCCTGGTATGAGAAAAAACCAAATATTAATTATTTCAAAGTTTTTGGTTGCTTAGCCTATGTTCATGTCCCTGATCAAAAGAGGCAAAAGATAGATCCCAAAAGTCAGTCATGTATTTTTGTTGGATATAGTGAGGAAAGTAAGGTTTATAGGTTATATAATCCTCTCACTAATAGGCTTATTGTGTTAAGAGATGTGATTTTTGATGAAAGAGGAGTTTATGGTCATCAAAAAGGCCATATGGAGAAGTCAAAATCTGTTTTAAATGAAGTTATTATGGGTGATATTGATCATGGGAAACCCATTAATATTTCTGTTCCAAGTGCTACAAATCCACCAAGTAACCCCTCATCTAGTTGTTCAATTCCAAGTGTAAGTCAAGATTCAAGTCCTAGTTCTACAAGGTAAGAAGATTGAGTGACATTTATCAAAGGAGTTCAAATCAAGCACGTGAAAAAAATCCAAGAGGTGAGACACTGAATTTTTCTTTACTTACCAAGGCTATTTTTAAGCATCATGATTTTAAGATGCATATACTAATGAAGTTTGGATGCAAGAAATGCAAGAAGAGATGGATTCTATTCATAGGAATGACACTTGGGAGCTTACAAAGCTTCCACATGACAAGAAGAAGATTGACACCAAACAGGTCTACAAGACTAAGTGTAATAGTGATGGAAGTGTTGAAAGGCATAAGACGAGATTAGTTGCTAAAGGCTTCACACAGAAGTATGGCATTGATTATGAAGAGACATCTGCACCACTAGCAAGACAAGAGACCATTAGAATGCTGATTTCATTAGCAACTCAAAAGAATTAGAGTATCCATCATATGGATGTGAAAAGTGCCTTCTTGAATGGGTACTTATAAGAAGAAGTATATGTGGAACGGCCACAAGGTTTTTGAAGTACAAGGAAAAGAAAATCATGTCTACAAGTTAAATAAGGCTTTAAATGGCCTCAAACAAGCACCAAGATCATGGTATGCTAGGATTGATGGATATTTTCAAGAGAATGGCTTTCAAATAAGTAAGAGTAAACCTACCCTTTACTACAAACAAGAAGAGATGATGGTGCTGAAAGAGTCGATGAGACAACCTATAGAAGTATTGTTGGAAGCTTAATGTTTCTAAGTCGTACAAGACTTGATATTGCTTATTCAGTTTCACTTGTTTCAGGGTACATGGCAGAGCCATCAAAAATACATATGAAGGCAACCAAGAGAATTTTGAGATATGTGAAAGACACTCTAGATTTTGGTATTCATTCCTACACTTCTAAAAGGTTCAATCTTGTTAGTTTTAGTGATTCTGATTGGGGAGGTAGTTTGGATGACCGAAAGTCAACATCTAGGAATTATTTTTCTTTTGATTACTTGGAGCTCAAAGAAGCAAAGTATAGTTTCCCTTTCTTCTACAGAAGCAGAGTATGTTGTAGTCACTTTAGTAGGTACACAAGCATTATGGCTTAGAAAACTTCTTGAAGAAATTGGAGAGATTCAAGTTCAGCCCACAGTTATTTTTTGTGATAACATTAGTGCTATTAAATTGGCCAAGAATCCAATCCACCATAGTAGGACAAAACATTTTGATTTAAAACATCATTTTATCCAAGATTTAGTGCAGAAAAAGGTAGTAGCATTGAGGTACATCAACACTAAAGAACAATTAGCAGATATCTTCACTAAGGTAGTTGTAAAGGATCAATTTTTGAAACTCAGAGATCAAATTATGAGCCCTCTCAACATCAATGGGGAGTATGTTGAAAAGTGATGCTTAAGTGTAGTTCACCCAGTTATATTTTTAGACTATTAGTGTAAATTTAGTTTGCATGAACAATTTTTGTGGAGCTAAATTTAGACAGTTAGTTAATTTTTGGTTAATATCTTTTTAGAAAAAAATAAAGCCTTAGAAAGGCTACGGTTAGTTTTAGTTGATATTACATGCAAATTATTATTTAGATAAATTTAAAATATTTTATTTAATAATTAGAAAATCATGTTCACATACAATTTTATTAATACATTGTAATTGATCTTTATTTTCAAGGAGGAGAATGATTCCAATAATTTGAAGAAGTATTTTTTATTTTTGCAATTTTTATTTCTTCTATTATTTAAAATTATACATTAGATATTGAAAGATGGTTTTCCAAAATATGATGGTGGGAGAAAGATAATATTAAGAGATTGTGAAGAAGGCCGGGATCGTCTCACAGAGGCTTTCGAAAGTGAGAGGAGTAGAGCATTGTTTCTTTTCATTGACAATGCTTTAAGGGAAGATGACCTGAATCACCAAGCTTGATCTTGGATTTAAAACTTTCATCCATTATAGAAAAAAGTTTTTCATTCCTTGACATGTGGTTAGAACATCCCGAATCTAGATACCAAACATCTCTAGAAACATTTTCAGCTTTGTCATAGGATAACAATAAATTATCTAGAGGATTCTCATCACCTTCTTGAGAATAATGAACACTTTTATCAGTATTACCTTCTTTTAATCTACACTCATAATTAAAGTGTCCATACCTATTACAATGATAACACTGGATATTTCTTTTATCAAATCAACCTCTACCTCTTCCTCTAAAACCACGTCTTCCTCAGAAACCACCTCTGCCTCTGTTTCCTCTTGAGTAATTCTGATTTTGACCTCTACTTTGGCCTTAATTACTTTTGATGCTACTATTGACATCTTCATTCTTTGTGATTTGTAATTTGGAGGAAAAAGCTTTCTCATCACTTTCTCCAAATGAATCTCTCAATCTTTCTTCATGAGACATCAAAAATCCAACTAGATGATCAAATTGAAGGGTAAACAAATTCTTGTTTTATTATATGATTAGGGCAACATGGTTCCACCTTGGTGTGAGAGTCCTCAACACCTTTTTGATCATAATCTCATTGTTAACATTTTCACCAAGTGTAGCCATCTTATTGACCACTTATTTTACTCTGACACAATAGGTACTCACCCTTTCAGCTTCTTGCATCTTCAAATTCTTGAATTCTCTTTTCAATGTCTATAACTTGACAACTTTGACTTGATCAATACCTTGGTAAGTTTCTTTTAGAGTCTTCCAAGCATCCTCTATTGTCTTTGCTCCTAAAATTCATAGAAATAAGCTCTTATCTAGAGCTATTTGAATATGAAATAAGGCTTGAGCATTCTTCTTCTTAGCCTCCTTCTTAGATATTTTATCATTTGTTGTGAGGGCATTCCAATCAGCTGGCTCTGCATAACCCAATTCAATAATCTCCCACAAATCTTTTTCGATAAACAAAGTCATCATTTTGATACACCAATAATCATACTCATTTCCATCAAATTATGGAATGGGCAAGGAGTTAGAATTTGACATGATAAATCTTTGGCGAAATTACAACTACTAAATCTTTAACCCAAAAGAAAATCCCTGCTCTGATACCAATAACAAAATAATTAATTCCACCTAAAAATTATGTAGAAAAATTATATAATACCATTAAGTGTTCGAGTAATTCTCCTATCAAGATGAATAAATTTTGTGCTTATCACAAGCACACTAGAAATTTTCCAGGTGACTGTCATGTTCTCAATTTAAAGAAGGAAAAACCCCTTCTATTTGAGAAATGAACACAACATGATGTGGGTTTTATTGTCTCAATTCACCTGCCTAATGTTGTAATTAATGACACTATGGGGCAACATGAAGGAAATAATTAATTATATGGATATATTGTCTCAACAATTATCATTGGTGGAATAAAAACTATATAAAAAATAGGGCTACCCATCTTTGTGAAAATTTGGGACACGTTCCTCTTAACTAAGAGGAAATTGTGAGATTTATTCTTGTGTATTTATGTAGTTAGCTTTCAACTTTACCATCTATCTTTTAGCTTTAAGTTTTCTTTATAATTTTTTATTTTTTTTGGCATTATTCATCTAGAATGCATCCTCATAATTGTATGTTTGTTATATAAGATTTTTTGGGTCTTATTTTAGCAAGATAGATAGCATGGATTATACTCTGAAACTAGAATTTTATCAATATAATTTTCAATTATAACTTTCAATTAAATATGTTACCAATTTCATTCTTGGATTGCATTTAAATATGCACAATATAGATATTACAATATAATATCAAAATGTTTGAATTTGGGCATAAATTCTTGAATAACCTTTAGAGATTTACCAAGCAATATACTACATGACAAGCTAGAGGATCTTACACTTGTAAACATACAATGTGTTATGCTTTATCAACTCAACCAATACACAATGCCTTCTAAGATCCAATGAAATTTAATATTCTTCTTGGCACAAAAGTTAATAACAAAATTGTGTTTGATATAAATGTAACTACTCAGAATCTTTAATCTTTAGAATTGAGCTTTAATTTTATGTTAATCACTTGAAATTTTTCAATTTTGTTTAATTAATGTTATAAAATTCATTGTGTAGTAATATAAAATGTTGTATTGTGTAGTCATATAAAATGTCATTTAATGCAATGAGTGTCACTTGAGACTACCATATCCTTAGCTTAGCCCTAGATCTATCTTAGGGCCTCTTTTGATATTTTTATAGCATCGAGGTGTGTCTATCCCATGCCAAGATATACCAAGATCCACATTCAACCATCACCTAGGCATCTCCAATCATTTTTCACATGTTCCAACCACCTGGACTATGGCGTGACCCCATTAGTTTATAGCACAATACACTATTGGAAGAGGGGGTAGCGTTATTAACTCTTAACTTCCTTTACCCATAATAGATATCTTTGCACTCCTTGAACCATCTTAGGTTTGGTTTAGAGACAGATTTCATGTCTCAAAAAACATCGAAACACTACATAAATACCACTCTCATTCATTTATCCCCCAAATGGCAATTCTCATGAACAAGCTTAGAAATAATTGTGCAAATTAAGGTTATTGATCCATATTTACCCCTATTTATGCATACACCCATTTACAACATCCTAGAGCTTAGTTTTACTCAGTTTTCAGTCTCAATTCACACCCAAAGCATTCAAATTGGATTTCATACTTAGGCATACTAGTATCACTCTCACTTTCACCATCACTTAGATTGGGATAAATACATCAGGCTTGATCCCGTTTTGAGGTATTGGTATGTAGATAGTGCTCAACATATGGAATGTTGAGGTCACACCCAACTTACCCTTCTAACACCACTCTTCTTCCATTTTTTTTCATCAAAACCCTAGTAAACATGGAGGGTTAGGGTTTCATAGTGAAATTAGTTAAAGCACAAAACACATGATGATCTATGAGGTCATATAGGCATAAAATTCCAAAAATATAATGAAGATCTACCCATAATTTTATTATTTCACTTGCACAAGGTTATTAGCATAACATAAAAGGTCAATAACACAATGCACTATTGGCAAATAGGGCCACATTATTATATGAAGAGGGTTTTGACACATGTTCTTTTTTGATGATGCTCTTCCCTGCTCCTGCATCACTTCCCTTCCTAACACTTGTCTATGTTAGTCATATTTTCCAGCTAAGTACACCTTTTCTAATTCATTTCTATTTATAAAATATTTAAATAAATCAATTATTATATAAATTAGTGACTACTGATACTATATTATTTTATTCCTCGATTTATTATTGAACTCTTTATTAACCTTAGGGTTACATACCATAATCCTAAAAAAGATAAATCATTCAATGAACCTGACTTAATTCAAACATATTGCTCAAAACCTTAGTGCACCATTAGGGTTTCTCTTCTTATTTTTCATAATTTTATGAGTTTTTCACCCTTTTCATCATGTTCATCATGACATAAGCCATTTTTTATTTTTTGTATAAAGTCTTATGGTTTTCCATGCATGATTATTATAAAATAGAAATTTGGAGAAAATAGATTTGATTATGCAATTTAACCAAAATACCCAAAATATCAATCTACCTTTAAAATTTAGAGCCAATTAGAAATAAAATGCAAAGATAAATGAAACATTCATACCGACATTAGATCCTAAAAGCTAATTGATCCAAATCAAGATTCAAATAAAATGAAACTAAGTGATTATGGATTTATCACCAAAGATTTAGAATTTTATAATGATGTTAGCTTGATAAATTGACTTGAATGATAGCATGGAATGGTTGATCACATTGACATGGAGATTTTATGGTTTCATGTAGTTAGTTTGTCCATGGAATATGGGTTGATTTAAATAGGCCATGGAGGCAAGATCAATGACCAATATTCAAAGTTGAGTTAGGAGGATCAAAGGTGGAGAATCATCTAAGGAATTGAAAATTATTTGGAATCCTCTAGAATAAAGGCTTCTAGAGAGAAAGGGGCTAAGATAGAGAAGATTCTAGAATTAGAGAATTCTAGAATCCATTAGGGGTTTAGCAAGATTAGTTAATGATTAAGATAGGTGATTAGGGACTAGGGATGTAGGAGAGCTTAGGAATAGGCTAGAGCAGGTGGGTAGGTGGGTCATGGAAATTTTATATTCCCAAATATTAGACAAGTGGGATTAGTTACTGGATAAGACTTGATTAGAAGAATTAATAGGTTGGTGGAAAATATAAGGTTAGAAGATAAATAATAATGAAGGGGGATGTTAGATAAATGATTAGAAGGGGTGATATTAGGATGAAATTAAAAAAAATAAGCGAAATTAGTGTCAACTAATATTAATATTAGTAACGTTAAATAAAGTGAGAAAATTTATATGTATTAATTTTGACCCTCTTTGAAAGGGACTTGTGAGTGGATGAAGTGGAAGGAGTAATGGTCTTTCAAATAAAAACCATCTCATGGATGAATGTTGGTAAATGATGCCCCCTCAAGGGGACACGTAGGGAAGAAGGAGCCACATGGACACTCAAAAAGAAGAATGAGGGGTGGGATTCGACAAAGAGACAAGGGGATGTGATGCAATATATGAGATAGAGAATGAAGAAGATGAACTCAACCTGAGTAGTGAGCTACACAATGATGCCCTTAGAAAATATATATGATTGTGTCATGGTTATCGACACATCCTTAGGGGGAATCGACCATAAATGATGATGATAAGATAAAATGATGTAAGATTTTGACATATCCCAAGTAAGGACGCATGTAAGGGAGAGATATAGGCTAGGATAAGATAATGATTTAATGAAATTAATGATGATTGTAGCTCATGGCTAAAGTCAAAAAATATGATGAAGAGGATGAGAGAGAATAAATGATATGATTGAGTGACCAAAAGATGAAGGGGAAGAATTAGTGAGTGTGATGTATCAAATCTGTGAACTATAATGTGATTAATAGTGATGATGCCCCTAGAAAGGACACATGCAAGGGAGTGAGAGATGACAATAAATTTACATTATGGTCATACCCCAATTGAGGGAAGAAATCATAAATTTTAAATGATGAATTGATCAATTAGTGATAATGGATGATTGATGGAATAAAAATATGGATGTCATGATTTGTCAGGCCCAATTGATAGGTACAAGTGATTGATGAAAAGATTAAGGAGATGATTGTGGGGATGGTGATTAATTAATGATTAATAATTGATATTATAGCTCAAATATTTGACTAATACAAGATATGAGGATGATGATAGACAAAATAGATATGATGACAAATGATGGGGAATGGGGAGAGAGTGGCTAACCTTAGGCATACCATGTGATTAAGCATTGTCTACATAGTCAAAAAAAACCTCAAGCTAATGTAGTTCAGACTAGATGATAGATGTCAATATAGACTAGAGGAGGATGATAATGATGGATGTTAGACATGTTAGTTTTTAGATAGCTATGCAGATGTTAGACTAGGATAAATGATGGGAGATGAGTTGTTAGATGTTGATGACTAGAGAGAGGATAAATGATTTGAATAGAGGATATGGATGTGATGATAAAGGACATAAGGAATGATTGGATACTATACAAGTGGACTAGGATGATCAACTAGATGATAGGATTAATATGATTAGACATTAGGTAGGTGATAAAGGATATGGGAAATAATGAGTGCAATCCATTATCAAGTCATCATTATTGTAACACGTATCATCATAGTCTAAGTAATCTGATGTAAATAGAGCACTAGGCAGTATGCCCCATGATGTAAGTATGACTAAGAGGACATTGTGCTAAAGTGCATAAAAAGGGGTAAATAGCAAACTTTGCATCATTGAGGGAACCAAAATGTATTATTACAGCTTTGTTGGCATCATCATAACATCCTCATTCATTAACTAATATAAAAAAATATATAGGGAAAAAAAAAACATAGATAAACATAAGATAATCAGATATATACATCATAAAATACATGCAAAAAATTTAAACAACAAAAAAGTAACACACACAAGTATCTACATACAATGTCATTGTGTCTTGCCTAATGATCCTAGTGAGAGTCAATGAGATGATTGATCAAGTGATGAGTTAGACTAGGTTGGACATGATGATCATGATATGTAATGAAAGTGGATTAAAGATATGGGTTTAGATGGGGGTATAAACTTGGAGTAGACTAGGGACTAAGATAAGGCTACATAAGACATGTGACAAGATGACTAAGATGTTGAAACAAGACAAGGTGACATAGGATATGATGATTGGGATACTCAAGACATAAGATAAGACAACTTAGAGGTTTTGGGATTTTGTGGATTTTATGATTTTTAGGTTTTTTGACATATTCTAATTTTTAGGTCTTTTTAGAATATGTATATACACTATACAAAGGTAGAAAAGGGAATATCAAGCCTAAAAACTAGTATGAGGATAGATGGAATTATGGATGGGATGATAAAAGGATGAGGGTGATGTTAAAAAGGGGATGAGGACCAAGGAATGATGGATTCGAGATCACCAATGACCACATCATGAAGGAACCACATAGATAGTTGCCTGAGTGTCCATTGGAGGATATGCCAAGATGATTTCAAAATACTTTTCAAGACATCTTCCATGTCTTTATGAAGGTCAAGATTAGAAGAACATATGGACATAATAGGATGCATGATATGATGGAAAATGATGCATAGGAATAATGGATAGAGGCATAAGAGGGATAAGGATGAGATGGATGGGATTGATAAAGGATGGATTCCCCCTCCCCCCAAGTGTTGAGGTAAAATATAAACAATAGATTATCTTACCATAACATCAAAAATTGATTTTTATCATGGTAATTTCCCAAGGTGCCAGAAGGCTAGTTTTCACCATTGGATGAACAAATTTTTATATTTTTTGGACCTTTTTTTTTAAATTTTTAGATGGCATCTCGATTTATTAGATATGGGTATGAGATGTAAGAATGTTGGTACTTATTGTATCTTTAGACAACACCTATAATGAATATGTGTGATGTTACGATCATGTTGTCGATGTTAGATTCATTGATGTCCTTGTGACCTTTGTTGATTCTTGATATAATGTCTTCTAGATGTCTCAACCAGGTATCATTGTAACCCCTACGAGAGACGATGCTACCTAGGGATTTGAGGTATGTTATATATGGAATTATGTCTTGATTTTGATGGTGGGGTAAAGAATATGAATGAGTGATATGGTTATAATAGACAATGTGACTAGAAGGGTGAAAAAATGGGGTTCAATAGTTGCATACACCATTGGATATGGTGAAGGGGATATTTTAGATTAGTGACATATTCTATGTGAGATTAAGGGATCCAATGTTAGGATCCTCCTTGGAGTACAGTTGATTACCTTTGTATAATCAACTAAACACGAAATTAAACTAGAAGTAATAAGTAACTAGAAATCAGAAACAATAAAGAATATGAGATACGAGAAATAATATAATATGTATTAACACTCTTCCAGAAGGAAATACAATGAAGAAATCTCACTCTTCCCACACCTTTTGGGTGTCCAGTAATTCTCCCTCAAGAGTTCTCTCTCTCTCAATTACAATCAACTCAATACTGAGTTATTCCCTCCAATGACAATCAACCCAATGGTTGTTGTTGCCTACCTTCCAAATGACAATCAACTCAACCGTTGTTGCCTACTCTACAACTGATCTTTTTGATCTGGCACCCTACAAATCTTCTTGATCTTGCACCCTGCATATCTAAATGATCTTGCTTACAATACAATATAGCCCCATGGGTCTCTTAAATAGATCCCAAACCAAACAATAATTAGAAATGAAGACTCAAGACTAAAATTAGTCTTTACATGCAAACTAATTGTTCGTCTAAAATTAGAATAGTTCTAGAAACACACAGACAATCAATGTCAGTCTGAAGGTGACCGATGCCGATCGATCCCTAATCGATGTTGATTACTATGTAGTTGAATATAACCAATGTCAGTTGGCCTGATCGATGTCAGTTACTGTGTCAATCAGTAACCTCCACATTTGCACACTAGTGAAGCTTTTAGCTCCACAACTCAATAATCTCCCACTTGGAGATAAATAACTACACCTATACCTGTACCTGTACAGAAACATCCTCTAATTTGTTTCTCCATATTCAAGTTCAATCTTGAAATCCAACAAAAGTTGAATGAAGATTCAACTTCTCCTTTGTTCTCAGCTTTGTTAACATATCTGCAGGGTTCTTATCCATATGGATCTTTTCCAGCTTCAACTGTCCATCCTCCAATACCTATCTAATGAAGTGGTACCTAAGCTGTATATGTTTGGTTCTTGAATGAAAGACTGAATCCTTTGCCAAATAAATTTCTCTTTGACTATCACTGTATAATCTGCAACTCTCTTGCTCCTTTCCCAACTCTTCCATGAACCAAGTCATCCATATCATTTCCTTGCTAGCCTCTGTGACTGCAACAACCTTCTACAACTCTGAAATCCAGCTAACCACCGTTCCACCAATAGTGAACACATATCCTGTGATGCTTCTCCTGCCATCCAAGTCACCTGCCATATCTGAATCTACATACCCATGTAGAGAAGTGTTTGACCCTGCATAGCATAAATACCTACTGTTGGTCCCTCTCAAATATCTGAAAATCCACTGAACTGATTTCCAGTGCTTCTTTCCTAGATTGGCTATAAACTTGCTGACAACTCCCACTACTTGGGTAATATCAGGTCTAGTACATACCATGTACTCAACCTCATCATGTGATTTAAGACACTGTTATATTCTTAACTTGAATTGTCTAGCCATAGGTGTGCTTACCGATTTTGCATCTTATAAATTGAACCTCTCCACTACCTTATTCACATAATCCTCTAGAGAGAAAATCAACTTGTGATTTTCCCTGTCTCTAGAAATACTCATGCCAAGGATTGTTGTTTCTAAATCCTTCATGGAAAATGTTTGAGCTAATTTTACCTTTAGCTCAGTAATCTCCTACATGTGTGAACCTGCAATAAGCATATCATCCACATACAGTAACAGGATAATGTAGCTACTATTATCCAACCTGATAAAATAAACACAATGGTTACATTGACATTGACTAAAGCCATGCTTTGTCATAAATCTGTCAAATCTCAAATACCATTGTCTTGCAGCTTGCTCAAGACCATATAACCTAGCCTTATGTCTCACCTGTCCATTCTCTCCTTTCTTTAACCTGTAAATCTATTTATTTTTCAGTGCTTTCTTTTTGACTGGCAACTCAACCAAATCCCACATTTGGTTCTTTTCCATGGAATCAATTTCCTCATTCATGCCATGCTCCCACTATTTCCTAGATTCTACCTGTATTGCCTCTTCAAAACTTCCTGGTTTTCTACCATCAGTGAGCAACAAGTAGTATAAAGAAGGAGAATAATGAATTTGAGGCTTACTTATCCTTTCAGACCTCCTCATGGGCATTTGAGACTCATTGACAGCTTGCTGTCTGCCCAAATTTCATTCTAACAGTGACCGATCTTAGTCATTTCTAGCTGACCTCGGTCTGCACTCGACAGATGTCGATTCCACCTGATCATCGACATCAGTTTCCTAACCAACATCGGTGTCCACCTGCCCAAAAACATTGACTTTGGTCTCCACCAGACTGACGTCAGTTCTTGCCTAATCGACATCGATTCTCACCTGACTGATGTCAGTATCTATGTTTTCTTGTGATTGATGATTTTTACCCACGAGCTCATTTTAGATCATAACCTTGTCTAAATCAATATTGCCCTGCTCAAAATTATTCAGCCTCTTGAGCTGATCACTATCCATCACCTTCTTCTTGAAAACTAAGGCTTTCTATTTCTTAAATGTGTCAAAAACATCAAATTTATTCTTTATGCAATAAACCCATACCTTTCTTGTAGCATCATCAATGAAAGAAACATAGCACTGTGATCCTCTAATAGAAGCTCCCTGAGCTGGTCCCCACATGTTTGTGTGAACAAGCTCCAACTTGTGCTTCTTCCTTGTTGACCCAGTCTTGAGAAACTTCACTTTCTCTTGTTTCCTAAAAATACAATGCTCACAAAAATCAAGATCTATCAAATCTGAAAGTTTACTTTTTGACTTAAGAACATGCATTCCCTTCTCACTCATGTGACCAAGCCTATAGTGCCACAACCGTGCATCTACATTTGAAGTAGATAAAATAGAAGGAGAATCAGTAATACAAGTAGATAGATAAAGTGTACCTACTTTCTTACCTCTAGCTAATACAAGTGCACCCTTGAAAACTTTCCAAGATTTAGCTGTGAGAGTTGTTGTGCAACCCTCATCACCTAACTTTCTTGTAGAAATCAGATTCCTCTTCAGAATTGGTACATGCATGACATCCTTCAACACCCATGTGTTTCCAGTCTACAATTTTAGCTGCACTTCCCCTTTTCCAACAATTTGACAAGGCTCACCATCCCCTAAATAAATTTTTCCAAAGTCTCCATGGACATAATCATGAAAAAATTCTCTATTTAGGGTTGCATGGAAAGAAGCACCAAAATCTAAAACCCATGATTCTACCTGACTATCCAAAGAAAATATAAGAGCATCCTATGCAACAATACCTACAACATCTACTTATTTATTACCTTCATGCTGATCTTCTTTCAACTAACAATCTTTCTTTGCATGTCATTTCTTTTCACAATTTCAGCAGGTGATACTTTAATTTCTAGATTTAGATCTACTGCCTATCTTTGACCTTGATTTCCCTTGCTTGCTCTTCTCTCTTTGCTTTCCCCTACTTTCAACACTTAAAGCATTACCTGATGTTTCCCTTTTGCTTTTCCTGCAAATTTCTTCATTCAAGATTACACTAACAACATCACCAACTTTCAAGATATTTGAAGCAGACGCAGTATTACTAACTGCCATTACCAAACTATGCCAACTTTCTGGTAAAGAGCATAAGATTAAGAGAACCTTAATTTCATTATCAAAAACTATTTTGACTGAACTAACTGATTTACTAATCCATGGAAATCACTAAGATGACTATATACCGATCCACCTTCCTGCATTTATAAATTAAATAATTGCTTCATAAGAAATACCTTATTCGAAGTTGAGGGTTTTTCATATAAATTTGCTAAAGTATCCATTGTCTTTGCCTGTGATAAGTTGAAAATCATAGACGATGCTAGGCTCAACCTTATAGATCCAAGAGCCTTTCTATCAAGAACATTCCATTCTTCATCTTGCATATCTGTGGGCTTTCTTGAAACCCCACCCAATGGTAAGTACAGATCTTTCTGATACAGATAATCTTCTATCTGCATCTTCTATAATTGATAATTCTTGCCATTGAATTTTTTCATTCTTAGCTTACTTTTTTTTGCCATTGCTTTACTCCCACTCAAACAAAAACCCCTGTGAGTGAACTTGTAATCAACAAACACTAATCTGCTCTACCACTTGTTAGTGATCCTAGCTCTGATACCAACTATTAGAATCCTCCTTAGAGTACAGTTGATTACCTTTGTATAAACAACTAAACATAGAATTAAACTAGAAGTAATAAGTAACTAGAAATCAGAAACAACAAAGAATAAGAGATACGAGAAACAATACAATCTGTATTAACACTCTTTCAGAAAGAAATACAATGAAGAAATCTCACTCTTTCCACACCTCTTGGGTGTCTAGTAATTCTCTCTCAAGAGTTCTCTCTCTCTCAATTACAATCAACTCAATACTGAGTTATTCCCTCTAGTGACAATCAACCCAATGGTTGTTATTGCCTACCTTCCAAGTGACAATCAACTCAACCGTTGTTGCCTAATCTACATCAGATCTTCCTGATCTTGCACCCTACATATCTTCTTGATCTTGCAATCTATAGATCTAATTGATCTTGATTACATTACAATACAGCCCCATGGGTCTCTTAAATAGATCCCAAACCAAACAATAATTAGAAACACAGACTCAAGACTAGAATTAGTCTTTACATTCAAACTAACTGTTTGTCTAAAATTAAAACAGTTCTAAAAATGCACAGACGACTGATGTCGATCTAAAGGTGACCGATGCTAACCGATCCCTAACCGATGCCAATTACTATGTAGCTAAATATAACTGATGTCGGTTGGCTTGACCAATGTCGATTACTGTGTCACTCAGCAACCTCCACATTTGCACACTAGTGAAGCTTTTAGCTCCACAACTCAACATCCAAGACCTATTAAATTTATTTCTCTTTGATCTAAATATTAGGAGGATTATCGGCCATATTGCTATTATGTTTGAAAAAAATTTACTTGTTGATATTTGAGTTGGATTTTGAGTGCCCCATAATGGCAGTAATTGGGCTTCACCATGGGTTTTTGACTTTATACTTGGAGGATAATTTTTTTGACTTGGATGATCCCCTAACATGTCAAGGATGTGTATACTAGAGGTTGATTATTTTTGACACAACTGATTATGAAGCTCTTCTTGACTTTGATTGATTGTATTTGGATCATAACTAACTTGATTATTTGACTTGATTCATTGATTATTGGCTTAGATCCTTATGGATTCGGCACATAAGATTGCATGTTGTGGGGAATCCAAAGATGTGTGTTCCTATTTGTCCCATTAATGGAGTGGGATGGATGATTTTTTAATAGGAGGGGGATGGTTTGGGATGTATGGTAGAAAGGGTGTATTAAGGGGATAATGGGCATCATAGTCTTCATAAGAGCTACTAGGAGACACAACCTCGATGTCTAAGAAAATGTCCTTAGGAATCTAAAAAAGATCATTAAGAATATCTCTAGAATTAACATCTAAACTCAATTCATATCTAGCTCAATGATATTCGACTGATAAATCATCTAAGAGTTGTCTTATGATTTCATCATCCTAAGATGGATCAAGAGTCATGCCTTCTAACTGGTTAACATTTGAAGTAGAGACATCCTTAATGAGATAGGTGTTGACATGAATTTCATTATTTGAAAGGGATGATAAATCTGATGTGGATTCTAATTCATATGTTGATGTTGGATATAATCTTGACCATTCTGATGTAGATGACCATTCTGATGTTGAATTTGGTAGGGATGATGAGGTGATGTAGCCCATGTATTATTTTTTAGTATCAATCATAGAAAGGAATTTTTGGATATCATCATTATCCGTAAGTACCTCTTTCACCTTGGGTTTGGGAGTGGATGCTTTAAGCTTAATGGATTTGTGAGGATGGGGGATGTGATGTGAATAAGACATAGGGATAGTTTGATTAGGGATGCTTATGGGATGGATAATATTGGAGTCACGACCTTCATTGGGGAGGATAGAATCTTGATTGTACTTGGGAAGTGCTTCTTAACATACCCATTTTTGCACACTCCTAGGTGTGCATGCATTAGATTCACCCTCAATTTCAATATCACCATTATTTATTAATTTTTGGATATAATTTCTAAAATGATGACATATATTAATGGAATATCTAGGGACTTGATATATATAAAATAGTTCTGCTAGATACTATGAGGGCACATGTTTAGACAAATATAGAGGTCATGTTTTTGGGTTAACAATCATGCCTATGGACCTCAGTTTACAAAATAGGGCTTCCATAGATATTAAGAGAGGGGTATATTACTTGTCTCTAGTGTTTGATGTGGAAGTGTTGGATTTAGGAGTGTAAGCTTGTGATGGAAATGTCATAATGTTGGGAGATGATGAGGTTAACAAGATAGGCTTCCCCTTTCTAGTAGGATAGGGGATTGGTGATGGATTATGACTGGTAGATGGAGGATTCAATTGTGTATGGGTATGAATTAGAGATAAGGTGAGTTGAACTGGGTTAAGGCCTTTATCCAATTAAGAACCCATCTCAATGAGCATAAGAGGACTACCTCTTTGTTTACAATAATATATTTATTAAATAGGGTATCTTTAGACTAAGAAGTTCATGACTAGGACTAAGACTAGTGGATGGTGGACTAGAATGGGATGGAGATGAAGGTTAATGAGGGACTTGATTGGTAGGTGACATTAGGATTAGGGGATAAAAATCATTAGGAAGGTAGACACCCATCTCTAATATTCGTAAAAGACACTTATCCTTTTTGGCCAAGATATATTCATTAAATAAGGTGACTTTGTCACTTGTATAGTGAAGACTATGGTTATGATGAATGGATTATGGGGTTAATTATAATGGGATAGTATGTGGGTTAGGTGTAAATGGGGATTATTGATGGGGAAGGGCATATGACATTGGTTTAGGTTTGATGGGATCAAGGTCAAAAGGTAGGCGAGCACCCATTTTTAGAGATTGTAAAAGGACCTCATCCTCATTGGCAAATAGGTATTGGTCCATGAGAATAGGGTTCAAATCCACATGGCTGGATGATTAATAGGTGGTGGATGATGAAAAGGGGGATGATGTGAAGGTAGATTAAGGCTTGGATAGATATGGTCTTTGATTAAATTTTGAATGATCGAGCTAGTATGATAGGTGATTATGAGGATGAGATAGACTAAATGTATTATGATATAAAACTAAGATCATATTTTAGACCAATAGTATGATAGGTGCCAATAATCTACCAAAAATAACTAATTTTAAATCTAGAATAAGGTTTGGGGATTTGACTAGTGCTTGGATACAAACTAGTAAGATGACGATTAGATGGGTGTTAGTTATGAATAGGTAATATGACAAGATTAGAGATGACTAGACTGATGACAACTAGATTAATGATGATTGGATGCTAGATTGAAACCAACAAAGTAACAGGTTGTTAAAAAAGTATTAACTAAGTACAAAATCTAACCAAGATGATGGTTGATAGACTAAATGATGGTAGACTAGAGTGATAGGATAAGATTTAAGGATGACAAGAGGACTAGCTCAAGTCTTAGATCAATTTGCTCAAGGTTAGATGGATATAAGATTATGTGATGAAGGGTAGATGGTAATAAATAGAGGGACCAAGGATTATGGTATCAGGGGTGGTGATACAATGATGATTAGAGGATGATGAGTATGATTTGGACAAGTGTGTGACCTAAAAATCCAACAAATTAAGATGGGATTTGTCTAGATGGGGTAAGACTAGATGAGTTTAAAGGGGTTTGATAAGATGAGGATGTTCAGATGCCTAGATTAGGATATGTTTGAGACAAGATGATAGGATGTATAATATAGATAAGGTTATACAATATTAAGGATATAAAAGTTATGATTACAAGTGAAGTAGATAAGGTTGTACAAAAAGATTAAGAATGTACATGATAGAGATATGGCTAGAATGTTTAAGACAAAAAGGATGTATAAGATAATGACATAAAAAACCTAGCTAGATATGCATAGATTTGGGTGAAAGGTTAACTTAGCTCACAAAAAACACTAGTCTAGCATGACACGTACGCAAGAAAGTAGACCACAACCCTATGAATAGTAAACTGATTAGGAGTGTAACTCGATGACTGCATTATCTTATAGCTTCATAGGTGAGGCTATAGGCCAGTGACCTATTATAAATTCTACCAAACCCTCTCAAACCCATCTACACATGAAAATTAGTTGGAAGTTGATACTAACTTTAACATCAAGTCCCTTGTTACGACTGATGGTCCTAATATAGATTATATAGGATCTTTAGGGGAGTCCCCAATATACACTAGGTATAATGGGGTGTGAGTCCATATAGGGTGTTGTCTAATGCCTGGTTTAGATAATTAACTCTTCCCCATCATGGAAGACCTATATGGGGTCAACTTCATATCCTAACGATAGTTATACCTAATATTTATACTCCACTAGAACACAGAGTGTGAATTAGTGTGTGGTGGTGAAATCCACAGTCACTATCCTCTTAAGACTATTGTAAGTGCATGGGTGTGAATTCCATGTCACATTGCCCCTAGAAAATAAAAATGGGAGGGTTTATTATTGGTTTTTGATCCTCTAAGAATTACCACAAAGATGCAAGGAGAGAATACACCACTGTATCCCTCAGGTGACACACAAGAAGATAAAAATATTTATTAACTAATTAATTTAGATATGATATATACACAGATATATACAAGATATCTACAAGATGATTTTTCAAAATGCCAAAATATCTTTGATAGGTAACTTGCAAAGTAAAATGATCAGTAGTTTCAACTTAACAATCTTGGAGGGTAACCTGTAAGATAACATATTAGACATAAAATAACCTACAAGAGAAGATGCTAGCAAGCCAAAATTGCCACTAGATGCACCCATGTAAGATACAAAAAATTAGTCCAATAAGACATAATAAAAGTAATAAAAAAAACATGATTTTTCACTATAAATTCTTTGGACAAGTGGTCATAATGCAGGAGTCTGGGGGTGTCAGCCCCCAATGGGATCAAGGGGAAGTGCCCCTTGTAGGGTCAAGGGGAAGTGCCCCTTGTAGGGTCATTGGGAAACTCCTCTTGTGAGGTCTGGGGTTAGCACTCTGAGTGCGCTCTTGGTCATGGTACTGGGTGGGGTTAAGAGTCAATGCCCCCAAAGCCAAACGTAATTTGAGACTTATGAAACCCTTAGAATAACTCAAAATTCATTGAAAATGATCCTTAAATGTGCATTCATAAAGGACAAATTGAAAGCAAAATCATAATTGCAAAAGGTAAAACTGCTTAGACACAACCATACATAGTTAGATTTCAAAATTAATTTTACAATAGGTAAAAACACATATGATAGGCAATACTGCAACTTTAAAATATGCAGTTTGACTAACTATTAGTTGACCATAACCATGCGATTTATTAAAACTACTTATGATCAGGCAATATCGTAGGTTAGGATCAATACCAAACTTCAAGATGTATAATCTTGTAAAGGGTATGTGACTACATGGTTTATCAATTCAATACTACAACTAGAACTTTAATATCACACTTTGCGATATGCAATTTTGTGATCTATAGGTAAAACAATGAATCTAACAATAGACTAAAAATATTTAAAAAAATGATTAAAATGCTATATATTATTTACAGAATGCTAAATTATTTCTAGAATGATAAAAGTTATCTTCAGAATGATATGAATATTTAAGGTTATACTAAGTTCTGACTAGATTAATGTATTATTTAAACTATCTAAATCAAAACCATCTCTTTATAGTCAAAACCATAGGTCTATGTCAAATCCACCTTTCATGATATGTGGTAATGCACTAGATAATCGAAACAAGGATTTAAGGATGTTTGATGTTGATTTGGATATAACCTCCCCTTTCCATGTAAGTAATTAATAACCAAACAAAGAGGATAAGATTTGTTAGAAAGCAACCACAAGCCTAAGTGTTTCTTTTATGTCTAGGTCAAAACCACATTTCATTAAGGTAAAAATGTAACTAGGAGTTAAAAACACATATCTTAGAGTTAAAATTGCATATAAGAATAAAAAATGCATTTCACAAGATGTGGTTTTGAAAAAAAGGCCAAAAAATGTCAAAAAAGGTCACACAGTTAGTGATTTATTTTGATGGTTAGTCAGAACCATGTCTAGGGTCTGCAAAGGCACCTCTACAAAACTACAAGTTGCAAAGTGATACCACACTTTGCTTGGAAGAAGAGATTTTTAAAATTTTTGAGCCCACTTCACCTTCAATCTAACCAACAACCTTAAGAAAACACACTCAAATCACAAAATGTCCACTCAAGAGGAGGGCTCCCACTATGGTCACCAAAATGTGAGATGGAAATTTTGAGAAAATATATTTGATTATGCAATTTAACAAAAATACCTAAAATATCAATCTACCTTCAAAATTTAGAGTCAATCAGGAATACAATATAAAGATAAATGAAATATTCATACTAGCATTAGATCCTAAAAGCTAATTGCTCCATATCAAGATTCAAACAAAAAGAGACTAAGTAATTATGGATTATAGATTTCTTACCAAAGACTCATAATTTTAGAATGATGTTGGCTTGATAAATTGACTTGGATGGTAGCATGGACTGGTTGATCATATTGACATAGAGATTTTATGGTTTCATGTAGTTAGTTTGTCCATGGAGGATGGATTAGTTTAAATAGGTTATGGAGGGAAGATCAATGGCCAATAATCAAATTTGGGTTAGGAGGATCAATGGCGAAAGATTATCCAAAGCATTAAATTTTTTTTGGAAGCCTCTAGTGTTATAACCCCTCAAGTTGTACTTATAAAATGTATTAGATTTCTTTTAACAATAATAATTAACATTCATTAAACAATACAACACATTCTTTACCATAGTTAAGAACAATAGTACTTATACTTCAGATATTGCATATAATTATTATACAACTTCATAAAAAGCAAATACAATAGGACACAACTACAACTGGTTTGATAATACAACATCTGCTAATCAAATATATAAGTACATAATACAATTACATTCCTTCATGCATACAACCTAATACATTATTGGATACCAAACTCTCTGGAGCTCGGGTGATGCCAACTCATGTATCCTAGATAATCTCAAGCATTGTCTCTCGATTGCACTATAATGGAGGAGGAAGATCATCATATAAAAACTTTACCACACCAACTATGGACCAATAATCCCCTACAAAATATTCTATCAGGAAATGGACCTCCCTTCATGAATAGATAGATAGAACAGTATGAGAATCTAGTGAGACATGCTAATACCCCATATGCTTGTAAGATTTCTAAAACATGTAATGTACCATACATAAATTTGTTCTAACATGATATCCCACAACATGAAAATCAGATATATGAAATAATTGGTCTAATTTTTAAATAATATTTGATCATTAGATTGATCAATTTCACACACACCACTTGATCGGATTATCCTACATTGGTGGTTCTACCTATGCTAGTGGAACCTGTCTCACTACTTATTATCATCAATAATGCGAAATCTAATATATATAACATAGTATATAATTCAAAGACTCAAAAATATTTCATTCTCCTAGAAATAATATTATTTCACATGTTACATATAAAAATAAGCAATGAATACTTTTAATTCAACCACATATGAATAAGTCATGCATTAATCTAACTCACATAGGAATAAAGCCTACAGTTCATACCACCTGAGTATGTTTTCCATTAATATAAAACTTTAGATTCAAAATTATTACAATAGATCCAAACAATAATCCCCATGACAACCCATATCATCATAGTCCAAGGTTATAAGGTATAACTACTAGTTTTCTCATAATCAGTTACATTAAATAGTCACATAAACATGGAAGCATACACTCAAATTCAGCAAGCACATCTATAACAAACAAGTCATACAATGCATATAATTCTATCTTAATATTCATTTGTATTATCAAGATTGTATCCACACCTAAGTGATATCCTACCAAAAACTACAAAACATAATATTCAAGTAACAACTAATACATATATGTTTTATTTAGGTGTAGGTCAAATATAGTACGTACCATCTAGATAATTTTCATTATGTATAACTCTATGACATCTCATACTATCATAGCCCATCATGCATGAGTTCCCTGCTCAAACACAAACACCCAATCTTACACTCAAACCTATAATAAATTAAGTACATGATTATACTACACAATAATAATTGGATGAAAACATATCTTGAGGCACATAACATGATGCACTAGATCTACAAAAGTCTAATTCATTTTTCACATATAATATTTACACAAAACATATTTCATCACTAATGGTTATTAAAGCCTCGATTAAATAGTAATTCAAGTTTATATCTTGTATAAATTAAAGAGTTCTGCTTCATAGAATTTTTATTAATAATTAGCTACCTTAGATATAAACATATCATCTAATGTGTTATGGAGATATTAAATCACATGAATTCCCAAAACCATGTATAGATAATTTATTATAAGGACACCCCTATTCCCTAAGTTACTAAAAGTACATACTAGCAATACAATAATGGATTACAAAGATCAATGGTTTCCATCCACCATCATTGCCACATCACACTTTCATGGACACATGGGCATGACTTAGAATAAATATATCATCCGATAAATTTATCTTCTTAATACTCATACATTAATTAATATCCTTCCAAGAAGCCTAGTAAAAATGGTTAATAGGATATGACCAAGAAATTGATCATTTTAATGACTCAAACTATTATATTAAGCCTCAAAAATATACTTCAGTGACTTCTATCGTCGACTTGGCAATGAGCTAGAATTTTTTATAAATGCTCATCGATCTATGAATACTTACAACGTCTCACTCTACATAAATTACAAAGCATTGGCCTTTCACATCTTTGGACATTGCCTATTATGGCATGTGAAAATATTAAATTTTTACCTAGCTTTGCTTTCATGAATTCAGTGGCTTATTACTATAAAACATAGAGATTCAATAAAACAACATGGCATCACATTTCAACAAAGACATTTTATTTCAACAATAAGGCACTCAATTAATTTAAACTCAATAATAAATAATTTAGACTCGGTCTTTAAATATACAACACAGTCTTTAACCAAATTATACTCAGCCTCAAATCGAAACACATGCTTTGAAATGCAGGCTCTATAAAGAAAACACAACAAAATACATGCATGCATACAACATTTGATTTAGAGACTCAA
Organism: Torreya grandis; assembly: GCA_037957365.1. Lineage (NCBI taxonomy): Eukaryota > Viridiplantae > Streptophyta > Pinopsida > Cupressales > Taxaceae > Torreya > Torreya grandis. The sequence goes on from JARHVA010000244.1 coordinate 3,852,931, forward strand.
TTATACATTCAAAATGTTGGGCTACTTATATTGACAACTCAATTATCTAATCCAATGACTCAACATTTTAAAGTTTATTTTATTTTGACTTAACTCAAAGTTAGAAAATTAAGATAACTTAAGATCTTAAAAATAATGATTATTATTTATTAACAAAAGGATAAATAGGTTTCTAATAGTTTCTAAAATAATATAATTGAATAATTTTATGTAGCAATTAATTATTTATAAGCACTAATATATTTATTTTATGAATTAAAATAAAAAACCAAATCTATTAAACTAAAGAAATTAAATGCATACTAAAATTATTTCCACTCACATAAATTATAATCATAGGCAATACTTCATAATTTTTTACTAACATTTATGCCTATCATTTGAAATCTATGGTGTGTGTGTGTATGCAGGGTCACTAGCATTTCCATTGGGATTTCTCACAATCACTCTATCTAATCGACCCTCTTTAATGATGCTCTCCCTCATCAAGTTCTGACAGTAAGACCTATCCTACATCCACCTCATAACAAATAGGTATTTAGTCTAAGTCATCATAAACCAATGATGCAAAATTAATAACATACTCAATGTATAGAATAATTAAAATTTAACTGTTATGTAATGTACACTAATAAAAAATACTACTATCTCATATCAGTATATGTCAAAATGATCAAATCAAAGTAATGAAAATAAAATATTAACCACACAAATCAATAGATTAAAGGTCACAAATTTATAGGGTGAAATTGAGATGTAACATCCTCCCCCCTAAAATTAGTCATCACACTGATGACTCTTATTTAAATAATTTTTTTTATTAACAAACAGAGTCTAACAACATAAAAACATAGTATCAAGTATCATATCATGCAATTGAATGCAACTTTTACCTGAAGAACTTGTACTAGATCTCTTAATTAGCACTACTCTTAGATAATTGGTCCCATAAGACCCTACTCTGTGACATTTCTTATTCTGCAAACAAGTTTCATGAAATGTCACTTTATGTTGATTGGTTCCATCATGACCACTTTGGGGTCTAGAACTGTAAGAAAAGTCTAACAAAAATTTTCACTACTAATTCAAAAATACATGAGATCATCACAAAGATCAAAACAAATAATCACATGATTACATTTGACAAGTTCTACCTAGCAAGTTCTAGATTCGACAAGTCCATCTGTCAGATCCAACTCAGTATCAATCAAGTCAATGTGAGGTTAAGTAGGATATTATCGTATCGCTTTGAAATCATGTTCTTAGAACACCAATCATCATTCAAGTCTCCACAATTAGATGAACTTAAAAAAGTGTATAAGGTTCTAAGAAACACAAGTCTGTACTAATAGATCATAAAAATCAATACTATAAGCTAAATAATTTTAGATGTAATATCATACACACTAGAGAAATCATACAATCATCTTAAGATTGAATTAAGCTACTACTAATCAATTAAAACTAGCATTATATCCTAAAACTTAATCTATAATATTATATTCATAGTAAAGTAAGAGATAATAACACCGTAATTATCATAACATACAAAAGCTAAGGTCCATCCCATTCCTTTAACTTTATAAGCAAGACAATGTCTCTTGCTTGCATGACTAGCATACAATAGTTAAAAAGTTATATCAACCCTTAGACTTAACAAGATATTCTACACACCTTATACCTTACTTGCTTCTAAAGATTGGTATACATATATCTCTTCAAACAATAATATTCAAGAAGAGAATGATATTAATCTAATCAAAGACATACAATAGCATAATAATTGTAATCAACCATAATTAAAAAAAAATCAAAGCTATCCAATCCTCATGGTTAAGTTCATAATTTAGATAAAATAGTGACTCCAAAAAAGTCACGAGTAGAAAATAGAGAACAACATCTCACAAAACACTTCCTACATATGGTACATGGTAAAAGGAAACATCACAACCCATGTTGCCAAACACTATTAATTTACCAAACTTGTATGTCTAGCATGATCACCTACTTCCACAAATGGAAAGAAAATATGAATCACGAGGATATATCAACAAGAAATAGAAACACTATCCCACAAACTCATGGGAATAGGATCAAACAACAATTTAGAAATAAGTCTTCCACCAAAGGAAACTCTATATAGACATATTGAAAATATGAATATTCTCAGCAGCTAAAAATGATGTAAGAGGAGAGTGAAAACATAACAAATCACCTCTAAGCTAAATAAGAAAGATAACACTTCTCCCAAGTCCATAAAAAATATAAGGATGCTAATATAAATAATAAATCCTAACACAAATGAATATATAAAAAAGATACCTACATCAACTACAAGAATATTTCCACCACACTAGGTGGTGCCAAACTAGAATGGTCTTAATAGGATTCCTACTTCTAGGATATATGTATCTAAGACACAAAACTAAGCATAATTACATAAGTGATAATCACTCCATGCTTTTAAAACACTCACAACACAAAACATAAATGGTGAAGGTGATTCAAGGAAGATATAATCACACTTGATGTGTTCATTCTAAAGATCAAAAATATGGTATACAAATTTGGTTCAAGACTCAAGAACTAAGATATGCACATACCTACCAAGCACCTTATAAAATAATCACCAATGAAATGTTCCTTAACCAACCCTTGAGCAACTCTCAGGGGGTACGAATGCTCTAAAGGTACACACTCGATATACCTCACACACATTCTCAATTCTCCTCTCTCATAAGCAGAGGAAAATGAAAATACTAATGGACTCATTAAGTCCTAGAGTTTGAGCTATGGATCTGATACCACATGTTACAGCCCTTCAAGTTGTACTTAGAAAAAGTAATAGATTTTTTTTAACCAATAATAATTAACATTCATTAAACAATATAACACATCTATAGCATTATTAAGATTAATAGTACTTATACTTTTGATACTGCATATAATTCTTATACAACTTCACAAAAAATAAATACAATAAGACACAACTACATCTGGTCTAATAATACAATATCTACTAATAAAATATACAAGTACATAATACAATTACATTTCTTCAGGCATACGATCTAATACAATAATAGATACCAAACTCTCTAGAGCTCAAGTCATGCCAACTCATGTATCCAAAATAATCTCAAGCATAATCTTCTAGTAGTACTATAGTGGAGGAGGGAGAACATCATCCAAGCACTTTACCACACCAAATATAGACCAATGATTCCTTGTATAATCTCCTTTCAGGAAATAGACCTCCATGAATACGTATATATAACTATGCAAGAATCTAGTGAGATGTGCTAATACCCCATGTGCTTATAATATTTTTAAAACATGCAATGTACCATAAATTTTTTTATTCTAACATGATATCCCACAACATGCAAATCAAACATGTGAAATACTTGGTTTAAGTTTTTAATAATATTCAATCACTAGATTGATCAATTTCACACACACCACTTGATTAGATTATCCTACATTGATGGTGCTATTTAGGTTAGTGGAAACCATCTCACTACCTATTAACATCAATAATGCAAAATCTAATATATATAAAATAGTACATAATTCAAAGACTCAAACAAATTTCATTCTCATAGAAATAATATTCTTTCACATACTACACATAAGAATAAGCAATGAATACTTTTAAATTCAACTACGCCTGAATGAGTCACTCATTAATTTAACTCACATAGGAATAAAGCCTATAGTTCATACCACCCGAGTATGTTTTTCATTCATATAAAAGTTTAGATTCAAAATTACTACAATAGTTCCAAACAACAATCCCCATGACAACTCATATCATCATAGTCAGGGTTCTAAGGTACAACTACTAGTTTTCTCATAATCAGTTACATTAATTAGTCACATAAACATGGAAGCATACACTCAAATTCAACAAGCACAACTATAACAAATAAGTCATACAACACATATAATTATATCTTAACATTCATTTGCATTATCAAGATTGTATCCACACCTAAGTGATATGCTACCAAAAACCACAAAACATAATATTCAAGTAACAACTAATAGATATATGTTTTATTTAGGTGTGGTTCAAATACAATATGTACCATCCAAGTAATTTTTATATTTTAGAACTTTATGACATCCCATACTATCATAGCCCATCATGCATGATTTCCATACTCAAACATGAACACTAAATCTTACACTCAAACCTATAATAAAGCAAGTACATGATTATATTGCACAATAATAATTAGATGAAAACATATCTCGAGGCACATAACATGATGTGCTACTTCTACAAAAGTCTAATTCACTTTGCATATATAATATTTACACAAAACATGTTGCATCACTAATGGTTATCATAGCCTTGATTAAATGGTAATTCAAGTTTACCCCTCGTATAAACCAAAGAGTTCCACTTCATACAATTCTTATTAGTAATTAGCTACCTTAGATATAAACATATCATCTAATATATGCTCAACACTTTATTTACTCAACGCCCTATGAATATTTACAACATCTTGCTCTACATAAATTACAAAGCATTAAATTTTCACATCTTTGGATGGTGCCTATTATGGCATGTGCAGATATTAAATTTTTACCTAGCTTTGCTTTTATGAATTCAACGGCTTATTACTATAAAACATAGAGATTCAATAAAACAAAATGGCATCATATTTCAATATTAAGACATTTTGTTTCAATAATAAGGCATTCAATTAATTTAAACTCAACACTAAACAATTTAGACGTAGTTCATAAATATGCAACACAGTCTCTAACCAAATTATACTCAGCCTCAAATCAAAAAAGATGCTTCGAAATGTGGCCTATATAAATAAAACATAGTAAATACACATGCATGCATACAACATTTGATTTAGAGACTCAATTGTACATTCTAAAGGATGGGTGACGTATATTGACTGCTTAATTATCTAATCTAATGACTCAACATTTTAAAGTTTATTTACAACATTTCATTACTATAAAGGTGATTATATTATATGCTTATCTTTATATTTAAATATTTAGCATTGAAAAAATAAGCCCTGTGATCTACTATGGGTTTCTATAATATAAAATAATACATTTTAAGTTCCACTTAATGACCTGACCATCTTACTTAGAAACTTGGCTATTTTAGCATTCAAATATAGACAATGGAATTTTAATAAAATACATTGGAGACCATTGCTTTCATATGCTAGGTTGGGAAAATGACACAACCAATAAGAAAGACACATAGTCAAACAAGAAATAGACACAACCTTAAATTGAGATGCAATCCCCAATAACAATTCATAGGCTTAATAAAATGCAGTCCTCATAAAATATAAAATACGTTGTTCACTTCCATGCTACCTTTTTGGAATTAAAATGCCACCCAAATGAATAAAATTATGCAATAATATATATTACATCACCAACATAAAATAAATGGACACAACACTTATACAAACACAACCTATAAACATCAGGGTCTTTATATTCCATCTAGGCATTTCATTATTCTCGATTAATATAAACAGCTACGCAGGCTTACACTAGGTCCAAATCTTAATGATTTGAACTCAGGATTGAAATAGAGGTGTAGGACTATTAATACTAAAAGCTTGTCTAAATAATTCTATATTCAAGCTATTAAAGAACACAGGGTAGATTCTAAATTAAAAAAAATCATGCAAAAAGTAGCTTAGCTCTAAATATCTTCCACATAAAATGATATGCTCATTTAATAATTGATGCCATATTTTTAGAAAATGCTGACCTATAAGTGAAACTCTAAGCCTATACAAAGTGAAAATGCTGCCATGTATATACACTATGTTTTACAGAGAGTCAGTCTTGATAAAATATTCCATACATAAATCATCATATTGGCACACCAGAAAATAAATATAGCACCTACCTCTTGATGTTTGTTGTAAAATACATCTCCTCTTCTTTCCTTTTATTTTTTCTCTTCATCCTCCATCCCCCCTTTCTTATTTCCAAAAAGACTTAATTTTATAGAACTAAATCTCTCTTAATTTGTTGCTCTATACTTTTTGCATGTTCTCTTCACTTTTAGTTCTCTTCCATGCATATTTTATCCTTATTATTAATTGGAGTTATCCTTCAATCATTTAAAATATATTAAACCATTTAATTTGCTTATCAATGATCTCTATGCCACATTCTCAAATTATTTCAATATAATGCAATGTTTGGCAACTAAAACATTGATTTCTAATTTTGAAGTCTACCATTTAGTTTCTTTCATGTATTTCCAAGTCTAAGTTTATTTTGACTTAACTCAAAGTTATCAAATTAAGATAACTTAAGCTCTTAAAAAAAATGATAATTATTTATTAATAAAAGGATAAATAATTTTCTAATAGTTTCCAAAATAAGATAATTGACTAATTTCATGTAGCAGTTAATTATTTATGAGCACTAATATATTTATTCTCCAAATTAAAATAAAAAACCAAATAAATTAAACTAAAGAAATTAATACATACTGAAATTAATTCCACTACACAAAATATAATCATAGGTAATACCTCATAATTATTTATTAACATTTATGCCTATCATTTAAAATCTACAATATGTGTGTGCAAGGTCACTAGCATTTTTATTGGTATTTTTTTCAATCGCTCCATCTAGATGACCCTCTTCAATGATGCTCTCTTATCAAGTTCTAAGGGTAGGACCTATCCTGCATCCACCTCATAACAAATAGATAGTTAGTCTGAGTCATCATAAATCAATGATGTAAAATTAAAAATTATACATCCTCAATGTATAGAATAATCAAAATATAAATGTTATGCAATTGTACTAATCAATAATATCACTATTTCATACCAATATATGTCAAAATGCTCAAATCAAAGTAATATAAATAAGGTATTAACCACACATATCAATGGATCAAAGGTTAAAAAGTTATAGGGTGAAATCAGGATGTAATATATAGAATGGATGCTTCTAAAGAGAAAGGGCCCAATATAGAGAGGATTTTAGAATTGAAGAATTATATAATCCATTATGGGACAAGCAATATTTATTCATGATTAAGATATATGATTTGATAGGTGATTAGGGACTAGGGATGTAGGAGAGCATAGGAATAAGCTAGAGTAGGTGGGTAGGTGGGTCATGAAAATTTTATATTTCCAAATATTAGACAAGTGAGATTAGTTAGTGGATAAGACATGATTAGAATAATTAATAGGCTAGTGGATAATATAAGGTTAGTGGATAAATAATAATGAAGGAGGATGTTAGATAAATGACTAGAAGGAGTGATATTAGGAAAAATTTAGAAGAGATAAAAGAGATTAGTGTTAACTAATAGTAATATTAGTGATGTTAAATGAAGTGATCAAATTTAGATGAATACATTTATTATCTACTATTTATATAATCATGCACACATATGTCACTCCTCTCATGGATCATGTTATAACTTACCTTATTTCATACATTGGACCACCTCATCTAGATCCCCTATTCTATGGAGAGCATTGTTTCATGGCCAATTTTGAGTTACCTTTGGTTATTACTTGATGATAGAGAGTTCAGAGGACTCCTTTTGTTCTTCCTCCACCTAGACACATTAACTACCTTGTAGCACATCTTGCCTCTACTAATCACCCTCAACAAATAGTAGATACCACAGTTTGAATTGTTACCAAATGAAATTAGATGCTTCCTCAACCTATACAAGAACAACATAATCCCACGATCCATTCTCATCCCCAACACAATACAATAGGACCTAGGGATCAACACAAAACATATGATATTGTTGATCATTTGAGAAATACACCAGTCGATATTTCTATATTAGAATTACTTCAAATGGCAACCATTTTCAAAGATATTCTTTATCAAACACTCGATCATACATCTTTTCCTCATGATACAAAGCTAGCTTATTTTGCATCTATCATGGACACTATAAAGGACATTTAATATGTTATATCTTTTGTAATGAGTGTTTTACCTCACAGATAGTTATCGTTCAGAATCTACCACTCTTCATTAAGGTACAAATTAAAATTGCCTCTATTAACGAGTTCTAATTGATAGTGGTTAAAGTATTAACAAATTCTACCTCACATTTTAAAAGACTATGGGGGTTGATATAACATCCATTTAGAAGACATATAAGAACATTCAAGGTTTTGATGACATTACCTAACATGCATTGGTTTCTATTACTTCGATATTACAGTCAAACCAAGGACCCTATCCACACAGTTTTAGTTAATGCATAACCATTTGCATTATAATTTATTCTTTTAGAGTCCTTAGATACATGCCATGGAGGCAATACTCTCTACTTTACATATATGTGTCAAGTTTTTACATGATGGATACTTAGACATTTGTATAGTTGATAACCAACCATTCAGATAATGTAGAGTTGTTGTGACTACTACCCCAAGCATATCTTCATATGGGACACCTCATCTCATATTACTCCTATATAAAAAATTCACATATATGAGATTGAGGATTCTAGCACCACTATTCCTGCACCTATTCCAAATCCTCCTACAAAAATGTTATATTCACCCATGATGGAGAAAGACCCTCCCACATCATAGTGATCCCCACCCATGATGAATAATGAGATCCTCACAACATAGTTATCATTACTTTTTAACTCTAAGGACATATACATAAGAAACTCAAATACAAATTCCTAGACCACCATAGATTATAATACAACACCCATGAACATTGATGATTATTTATGTGGATTGAGATTCACACCAGTAGGAATTGGAGAGTACATATATGATTCTAAGGAACTTGTACATTTATTTATATAGGGATCACCACTAGTTCACAATACCTCAAATACAATCCTAAACACTCACATTTAGTTAGAGGCATATTATTCTATACACTTAGTACATATGGTTACATATATGGATATTGACCTAGTTATTCGGATTCAGGTAGACAATACATAGGACATACCATATTTGGTTTTAAAAATATTATTTGACAATGGATTGATGTCATTACCCATAATTCACCATAGATTTGTTAGTAGATTGTCACAAAGGATGATAGACCCCTTTATCTTTTTCACAAGATTAATCAACATGATAAAAATACATGCTCAACATTACAACAAAAATTGAATACATTCAAGGCTCAGGGAACTATCCATATTACACAACCTCTTCTTCCACCATTACATGCACCATGATAGAATCTTCACCAACCTCAACATTTGAGGAATTATCTAGTAACTATCTAGGCTTTCATCAAGAACGAATACATCGTTAATGTTGTTATAAATGAGGATTATGATCCCAACACTTATACTTTGGCATTATTAAAGCACATAAGACATCAAGAGATTGAGTTATAACATGTTATACATTATCAAGACTCCTTAGGACATATCACACTACCAGTTGCATATGGCCCTAAGGTGGTCAACTCACTAATTTATGTCATGAACACATGCACTCACATATAAGTTACACTTGAAAATACATGTTATAGGCAATGAATTCCATAGTCAATTAGATAGATCAATGTTTGAATTTTAGTCATGATGGACACATAGTTCACATTTTACTTGATAGCCTAGATGAAAATCATAGATTTTATATAGACAACTTGCGTTACAATGTGGTCTACCCTGGGACCACATAGGAGTTTTATTACATAGTAGAGTAACATGTTATTCAAATGACCATAATTAAGACTAATGCCAAGGATAAGGCTATACTTATGTAGATAAAATGGTATGATGATCATAATGATGATTTATTCATGTTTAGGCAGATTCAATATCTTACATTGGACGACCTCCCACCAAATCTATCATTTAACTATCCAGATCTTGTAAATGTGATCTTAGGTCTTTAGAGTCACTGCATTTCATTTGTATATAATATCATTTTATTCTAATGTTACCTATACATAGTTTCATTATTTTAATTTACTTATACATAGTTTCCTTTATCTTGCTCCTTACACATAGTTTCATATTCATGTTGATTTTACATAGATTATACTCAAAAAATACAAAAACAATATAATATGTTCAAAAATATAAAAACATTCAAATATTGACTAGAAAATAGAAATTTCAGATTGTATGCATTTCCATGTTTACATTCCTTCTATTTTCTAGGTACTACATATGTTATCTATGTTAGTGTAGTCAATTTTATCATACATACATGGATCACTTGTTGTGTTAGCATATTAATACATGACTCTAGTCCTCTACATAGATCTAAATTTACTACCATCCAACCATCAAGGTCAAATACACATATACACTGATTTAACATTGATATATTAGCCCATTGGGGACATCATACACAAATTCTGATTTGCTAAGTTATATATTTCTATACTCCATATCACATATTTAACATTGATTATATCTTGATATTGATCATCCTATATTACACTGATGTTTTTTCAACTATTACTACTATAAACTCAACTTATGCACATATTTTCTCTTATACATATTTATACCACATGATTACGCATACTTTGATTTCTAGCTTTACTAGTTTAGATTTGATTATGTATATTTGATTCTACATCTACTCAAGGGCATTTGAATATGCCATTATCATTTCATTATTTTCATGCTTTGGACATGTGCCCATGTCCTAGTGTATGCTTCTTGATTGTGTATGTGGACATTTGAACATGTTATTCCATGTGGCTCTAAGCCAAACTTGTGTGCTCTTTTGTCTATGCAAACATTTGAACATGTATTTATATTTGTGTCTTTTATCAAACTTAGTGACATGTGCCCATGTCTTTTATATTATGGCCCCTTTGCTTACTTTGTGTCCCTTGTGTGTTTGTATGTATGATTTAATGTGTGCGTCATGACCATGATACTTATATATTGTTGCTTTCACATCTAGTTTATAATGCCATGAGGCACCACATGCATCTCCCCTTTCTCCTTTGGTGCCTTAATGAAAATCATTGCCCATCCCCCCAAGTAGCTTACTCAAATTATATTTACATTTGTTATTCAAATACATGCTTCTATTGTTATATCTATCTTGATAGCCTTGTGAATGCTAAATCTAACATACATCATACATTTCCAACTTATGCTCAATTTCTTTTACATTCTAATTTCATTTATACACATTATATTGGTTTATCATGTATATATCATATATTTTAATTATAACACACATTATGCATAGCTTGTATTTTAAGGATACTTATTGTAGAGGTTCAACAACTCCTCTCAAAAGAGGGGGCATTCATAACGGTTTGTCATAGATATCAAGCCATCATAGTGCACTCAAAACATAGTTTTTAGCACACAGACATATATTATAGAGTCCATACTTAGGAAAATATAGTGAAATATAATCATACATAGACCAGTCTTAGTTTTTCTTAGAAACATTACTTTTGGATAATAGTGCATTACACTACCATGAGTGCAGTGTGCTATAGTCTATCCATTGTATTATAGCATAAAATTTAGATGTACATTAGAAAGGTAAAATAATAGCCTCAACAATAAAAAATTACATAATTATCAAAAAGGTAAAATAGGTATAATTTATATTTGCATAGTAGCCATATTTGATAATTTAGTAGCCTCAAAAATAAAAAATTACATAATTATCAGAAAGGTAAAATATGTATAATTTATATTTGTGTAGTATCAATCATAGATTATCAAATATGCTCAATTTTTATGAAGAATTACATAGGTTTTCTCAAATTAGGGGCATCATGCACAACATGATCACTCTCATTTCAATTTCAGATATGCATAGACAAAGATCACTATGAATCAATTTAGAATCCATATGCATAGATATCGGAACTGGGGGCATGTGCATGCACATTGTTTCCATATGCTCATGTTTTCACCAATTGTCTCAGATGGAATGACAAGCCCATGTAATTATTCACATTATAAAATATAGACATCATATGCACCAATTTTGCACCAGGATTACACCAGATTGATACCTCAATACGTCTATAATGGTTGGAATTTTTGAGTGGCCCAGATTCATTTTACATTCATGAGTTCCTGATTATCCCAAAACCATCTATTACAACTTCATGACCCCATAAAGTTTTAGTTCATATTCTTATACTAAACATGAGTAGACAATGATGGAATCATGATCTTATTACGTTCTTGACCCACCCACATAAGAGGGTTGGATAAGTCATCAATCCAATCCAATTTATTCACATATTATAATCCACCAAATATGGGTGGGAAATTATGGAGTCAAGGCCAACTTGAGTTCTTGAGACACCCACACATGAGGATTAGGGAAGCCATCATCATAGTCTAAGATATTCATCATTTGATCACCAGCTACATGCATAGAATTTCACCAAGTTTTTGCATTGGTTCACATACCTAGTGAGGTGTATTCATTCCTTTCCTCTCTCTCACATCTCTTTACTTAGTTTTGTCTTTATTTATATATTTACTATATAAGGCCTGATTTATATATGTTTCATTTTCAAGACTTTAATAGAGCACACTTTACAGACTCAAACCCACATTTATAGGATTTGCCTCATAGGTATATTTATTTACATTTGTCTTTCATTTATCCTAGCCATTTCACTTTGCTACATTTCTAGAATAAAAGGGGGTTGGTAAATTTAGTCATATAAAATGTCATTTAATGCAATGAGTGGCACTTGAAACCACCCTATTCTTAGTTTAGACCAAGACCTATATTAGGGTCTCTTTTGATCCTTTTACATCTTCTAGAAACATCTATCCCATACCCAAATATACTAAGATATACATTGAACCATCCCCTAGGCATCCTTGATCTTTTTTCATATGTTCCAACCACTTGTACAATAATAGATCCCCATAAGTTTATAGTGCAGTGTATTATGGGTAGAAGGGGAAACACTATTGACCCTTAGATTTATTTACCCCTAATAGATTTCTTTCCACTCCCCAAATAATCTTAAGGTCAACTTAGACTCATTTCATGTCTTGACAAGCATCAAGACACTATATAAATACCAATCTCATTCATTTATCCCCCAAATGATAATCCTCATAAAAAAGCTCAAAAATAGTTGTGAAAATTAAGGTTATTGATCCTTATTTACCCCTATTTCTATATACATCCATATAAAATAAACTAAATATTAGTTTAACTTAGGTTTCTAGTCTCAATTCACACTTAAAGCATTCAAATTGGCATTCACACTTAGGCATACTAGTATCACTCTTACTTACACCAACACTTAAATTGGGAGAATACATCGAGCTTGATCCCCTTTTGAGGTGTTGGTATATAGGCAGTGCTAAGTAAATGGGGTGTTGACGTCATGCCCATCCTACTCTACTAAAACCACTCCTCTTCCACTTATGCTTATCGAAACCCTAGCAATTGTAGAGGCTTATGGTTTCATAATGAAATCAGTCAAAGCATAGAAAAAATGATGATCTAAGTCTCAGTGATATAGGCATAGGCTTATCAAAACAAAGTAAAGGTTTTCTCAAAATTTCACTACTTCACCTGCATAGGGTCATTAGTGTAATGCAAAAGGTCAATAACATAATGTGTTATTGGAAAATAGGGTCACACTATTGTTTAAAGAGGGTTATGACACCTATTCTCTACTGATGACACTCTACCCTACTCTTGCATCACTTACCTACCTATTTGTCCACATTTTCTCGCTAAGAACACCTTTTATAATTGATTACTATTATAAAATATTCAAATTAATTAATTGTTGTACAAATAAATGGCCGTTGATAATGTAGTATTTTATTCCCTGATTTATTACTCAATTATTTATCAAACTTAAGGTTACATAACATATTCCTAAAAAAAAAAAAAAAAAAAATTTCCAAGAAGGTCGAGTGATCATTACTTAAAATTCTCTTCATGAAATTTTATGCGTTCTGATATAAATATGAATTAAGGTGGATGCTATAAATGTTATTATATAGAAACATAACCACATTCTTTTTTGAGACTCCCCTAAATAAATATTTATCTAGTAAAACAAATATTTTGATTGGGTTTTATGAAGCTTCCTAATCTTAGACAATTCTTGTTAGTAAATTATATTTTGTGTGTGGGTATGCATGGAGCATCAGTAGAAGCCTTGGTTTGTGATTTTCAATTAATTTTATGTACATAATATATGAGCATGCGTTTAATGTCCCTATTAAATATTTTGTCTCTTAGATAATACCCATGAAATTATTTTACAATGTCAAATATTGATAGAACATGTCATTTAGTAACCATCTCTTTTTGAAATAGGGGGATGTATTAAGTTAATGCTATGATCTGAACATAAAATTTATATGAAATTTACTAACACTTTTCATGTATTATTTTATTTTAACATATTAATTCTCAAAGATGTTATCACCTATATATTACAATGGAATGTTCCTATCTATTTGCCTCATCAAGCGATAACAAATTCACATGATTGTCAAATAAATGGAGAAGGCATGTGATATTACTCATTACTTAAATCTATCCTCGTTTATTTCTTCTAAGTAAGTTGGTACTCATTGTTTTGAAAAATTTCCTCAACATGTCATTTAATGCTTGTTTGTTAGTGCCTTAACTAATGCATAACTTATCCAAGATGGATTGCAATTTTATTTTCCCATGCTTAGGGTCTTTTGTTTTATTGGCATACAATATGTAGTTTACAACTATGAAATGACTAATGATAAGATAAAATTTCCTTGGACACTCATAAATGATAATGAGATAGGTTATGCAAACAGTCTCTCCTCAATTACACCACTCAATGAGAGATGACTAGAAACATTTTCATATAGTTTTCACTTTTAAATTTGAGCTTAGGAAATAGGAAATATAAAATATTAAAGAAACAATGGTTCATTGATATCATTTTGGTTTGGAATAAAGTGATGAATTTCTAATCCTTTTCACAAACTTAATGGAAGATGTGACAAAATCTAATGTTTACTAACCTTAATAATATTGACCTACTCAAATTATTACCAACATAAATTAATGGCATAGATATATGATCCAACCAAATTCAACATAGTTATTGATAGCATTACTTCTAAGAAACATTAAGCTAGTTGAACTGAGAGTTGTACTAGTCTGCAAGGATGTGCCTTGAGTACATGATAGTATTCATAATGTTTCACTTTTATGACCTCTTCTAAAATATTTGAGGAAGAGATTGATTCTATATTTTTGTGATGATATTTAGAATATTCCTTAAGAAGGTTGCTTGATTTTACTCTCTATATTCCTCATCCTCCTTAGAACTTACTCAAAGTCCTAACCACTTTCTTTTCTATCTCATCATGTGTATCCAAAATCTCTCTGCCCAGGGGTTTCTGACCTAAAGATCTCATTGATATTTCTTTGCATTATAGTTTTATAATGGAAAAAATTGGCATTTAATCTCCATTAAACCATTGAATCCCTAATATTTTTCTATGTTAAATCTCTTCCTTGTAATAGTTTCATCTATAAAATCCTTAGGCTTCTCCTTAGTACTTCATTCATCATCAAACCCAAGATTTCAAATGTCATCATGCATTAGCCTCTCTCTATCCTCTAGATGCTCTTTACAAACAAATGTTTTTGAATTATTATTTATTTTACTCTTTTAATATAACTTTGACAAACTTCAACTTCTTTATTAGGGTGACATTTTATATCCCTTCACCTCCAAAGCCTCTTACCACCACCTAACCACTACCTAATCAACCTCTGATTGAAATGTGTATTTTCTAACCATATTTCTCAAATTTGAATTGGAAATTCTTAGGATAGACCTCCTAAATCCATAGGCTATTGATCGAATCTAAATTTTTGAATCACTTTTGAATTTAAAATTAGATTTTAGAAGATCTAACCCTTTGAGCCCAAAATCCTATCCATATTTTTGATAATGAAATCTTCTCCCATGCACTTGTTTCCCCAAGTGAATGTCCATGACTTGGTTTGATGTCCTAAAAAGGCACACCCTATGATAAAATATTGTAGGATACCCAAATCCTAGGTAATTATAAGGAATCACCCTTGTTTGTTGGAGGATTTTAACAACATGTATATGTCCCTAACAAACATCCATCTTTTAATCGAATAGATTTTGACACTAGACCTAAAGTAATCCAAACACTCCTTTCTATGACCAGTTTCACATGGACCATAATAACACAAATTTAAGGACAAAATTGACATTGTAAATACTAAACATAATTCAATGTTTTGAATACTTATCTTGACAATAAATTGAATATGGGTTCCAAAAGATAATTAACCCCTTATCTTGAATCCTAATTTCCTCTTGCACACTCATAGATTTACTACAAAGAGTTTTATCTTACCTTTTCAATTGACTCTTTGTTAGTATATCATCTTATAACATAATCATATTTCTTTTTTCTTGGTTAGTTAAAACTTTCAACAATTTTATTATTGTTGGGGCATGCATCCTCTTAATGCTCCAAGATATGTAATTCATTACTATGGTTTGAATTTTTTGGATCTTCTTAAGAACTTCCTTTAGCAAGTTTTGTGATCCATTGGGAACCTTTTCCATAGTTTCATATTGAATTTTATCATTCATATTATCCCTCCCCCTCTTACTCTGACATGTGTCTAGTATGTTTTTCTTGTTTACAAATTGAATGACATGATTTCATATCTTTTTCTTGTTCTCATTTCTTCCCTCTTTATGTATCCAAAATATCACCTTGATAGGTTTCTTCCTCAAATTGGAGCATTACATATATGATTCATTAGTATTGCTCCATATCAAACTCATATAATGGATTTTATTCTTGAGATTGCTCCAAGATATCTTGTATAGATTTTATGAAGGCATAATCCTCCATTATATGCTTATATTATATAATTACTTCTACTTGCTTAACACTTTCCTCACCATTATGTTTAGGAACTTATGTCCTTTTCTACTCCTTCATGGTAGTATTTTCTTATTTTTCGATTAATCGAATTTCTTCCACTTTGTTTGATTATATGTTTTTGTTAGATTTTTAAAAACCCTTGTTATCTACCTTCATTTGGCACTCTAAATACCCTAGGTATTTTTGTGGGTAGATACACAAGTTGGGGGACAAAATGAAAAACACATTACTTATTTTGTAAAGGGCATATTTCCCTTTTAAAAAAAACCATAAATTTTTTAATTTGGGTTAGTCCCAAGCCTAAAGGGTGTACGAGCTTTTTATCAAAGGGCATATGCCATTTGAAAAGGGTGTACACCTTTTAGAACATTTTTTGGAGGCAATGTTATAAATTTTGAATGAATGGGGATACACCCTTTGGTAAAGGGTGTATGCCCTTTATATTAGGAAAGTAATATGCCCTTTAGTGATGGGCATATCCCTTTGAGTTAATTATAAGTTTACATTTTATATTCTTATACTTTAAATTTATTTTACTAAATGTAAACTTTGAGGGCCACTATGAATCTTTGGAATTCAATTATAGATATGTAGGATTTACCATTTGGAAGTTATTTTTTTAAAACCCATTCTAGTTAATACTTAGTTTTTATAATTTTAGGATTGAAAAATAACTAAAATGTTGGAGTTATTAAGATCTAATCTCAAGTATGCATGTCACTGGTCTAGTTAGAGATAGGGAGCCGTATATATATATATATATATATATATATATATATATATATATATATATATATATATATATATATATATATATATATATATATATATATATATACGGCTCCCTATCTCTAACTAGACCAGTGACATGCATACTTGAGATTAGATCTTAATAACTCCAACATTTTAGTTAGTTTTCAATCCTAAAATTATAAAAACTAAGTATTAACTAGAATGGGTTTTAAAAAAATAACTTCCAAATGGTAACTCATACATACATACATATATATATATATATTCTTTGATTTTAGGTTAAGGCATAAATATCAAGGAAAGCTTGTTTCATGATAGATAACTTTATTCTTTCCCTACCTACTTATCTATGCCCTACCTGATAATGTAAGTGAATATTTCTTATTGATATATAGATTCAATTTTGTCCTAAATAATTTCCCTTTCTAGAATATATTATTAACTATCAAGGGAAACTTACTAATATATATCTTGCATATATTCTTTTCATACCTAATTATTCATGTTCTACCTACTTATCTCATATTGCTAACAAGGGAACTTGTTTCCAAATACATAAATTGAGAAACAAACTTTAGAATCATTTTACATATGTAATATATCTTTACCATTGAGTATGCCCTGTCTAATTTACCTACTTAATTATTCCCTACATAATTTACCTACTTGAGTATGCCCTACCTAATTGAATACTTGATCCATATATTGATCTTGACTATGGCCTACATGATTTCTTATACTTGAGTATACCATACCTACTTTAAACCTACTTTAGTATGCCATACCTACCTATCCTTATTTCCCCACCTACTTGAGTTACCTACTTGAGTATGCCCTACCCAATTGAATACTTGAACCATATTTTGATCTTGAATACCTATATTTAATCCTACCCATATCTATCTTAATAAAGCCATATATTGAACACTTGATACATGATTGAATACTCAAGCCATATATTAAAAGGAAAGGGGGAATTATAATGTTTAAAACTAAGTAGAGGGGTCATTATTAGATAAAGGGATAAAGGAGAGGGAGCATTATCAAGGGATGCTTGAAAATTAGAAGAGGGGAATTATCACTTATATAAATAAAGGACAGGGGGCATTATCACCTATATAGAGAAAGGAGTTACTAAGGATGATCAAGAAAAAGGCTTGAATGTAGATTTAGTCCAAATTCCTAATCACTCCCTCATCATATATCATCATCCCTTTTCATCCTAATTACTCTCTCATTTACCTCATCATCCCTCATCACCCCTAGTCACTCCATCATTCCTCATCATCATTAATAATCCCTAATCATTCTCTCAATGGCCCTCATTATCCCTAATCACACCCTCATTAACCTTCATCATCCATAATAATCCGTAATCACTCCTTCATCATATATTATTTCCCCTCATCATACCTAATCAATCCTTAATTGAATCTCATCACCCCTCATCATCCTTAATCTCTCCTTCATCAAACCTCATCATCCCTTATCATCCCTCGATAGCCCTCATTGTCCCTAATCAGTCTGTCATCATCTGTCATCATCCTTCATCATCCCTAGTCACTTTGTCATTATCCCTCATTATACCTCATCATCCTTAATCACTCCCTCTTGTCTCTCCTTCTCCATAATAACCCCTCTATGTTCCTCATCATCCCTAATCAATCCCTCATCAACCCTGATTATTTATCACCATCCATAATCACTCCATCATACCCCATTTTTCTTTATTAAACCTTATCAATCCCTTATTGACCCTCATCATCCTTCATTACACCTAACAAGACCATCATCAACTTGTACGATCACTCATCATCTCTATTCACACCCTCATAGGCCCTCATTATCCCTCATCATCCCTAATCAGTCCATCATTTTTCCTAGTCACTTCATCATCATCCATCATCATTAATAATCACTCATTATTCATTGTTACTTGTCCTTAATCATTCCCTCAATGTTCCTCATCATCCATAATCACTCCCTCATCAATCCTAATCATTTATCATCATCCTTAGTCACTCTATCATTCCTCATTGTCCCTCATTATCCCTTATCAATTATTGATCATCCCTCATCATCCCTCATCATCCATCATTACCCCTAGTCACTTTGTCATCATCCTTCATCATCCCTAATCATTCTATCCTCATCCCTCCTTATCTTTAAACACTTCCTCATTTTCTCTCATCACTCTCTCATCAAATTGTTATCACCAAATATTACACCCTAGGAGAGGTAGTTCAAGCCTAATCCAATATTTTGGCAACATGGGATTACCTATAGGCCTATGGGTTGCCTATATTAGAGGTAAACCTCTAGGTATAAGGGCTAGCTCCATATAATAGACTTTGATAGCTAATCGCCTACACTACTTGCTTGCTTGGATGAAAAAGGGTAGAAATAAACATGAAAATAAATTGTGCTAATGAGGTGATACACTAGAATGATATCCACTAGACTACCATATAATATCACGATGAAACTTGACTCACGATACTAGTCTCAACACCCTAGATTTCTCCAACATAAGTATTTCAAACATGGAGGTGATATGAATTGCACTACTTAAGGTGAGTGAAAATGAGGTCAAATTTTTGACACTAATGCTTAATACACTTAGAGATTGAAAAATACACTTGAGTACACTTAATGTGACTTGTTAGAGTGAGAACTACTTGCATCAAACATGGAAGAGTAAAGATAAGGAAATGATAGATACTTATCACTTGACACTTCACTATGCACCACTTCACACACTTAAACAATAAGTTTATGAGATCAAAACTAGATTAGAAATATTTATTTCAAAGGAAAATATAGTATTCAAACTAGTACATATTCTCCATACTAGATGTGAATATATTACAAAATTCAAAATGACTTGCATTTATAGAGCATATGAGAGGAGAGACAAGAAGGGAAGTGAAAATGTCACAAAGCTAAGTGTCAAGACTTGGAAACTAGTTAAAATTTGAGAGAATGGATGGAGAATAGACCATGAAGGTCTTCTTGGACAAGTTTACATCTAAATCATGATAAAATCTTCAAACCAAATCTTGGGAGTCATCAAAGTTGTCTCAACCTCTTCTTCTTTTGGAATATGATGTGCTTGATGTATATGACCATCAAGCTTGTATTCTTGTTTCTCCAACATATCTGAGAGTGATTCAAATTTAGGTTGAGGTTTGGAATATTATTTAACCATAAAATTTATTACCTTGGTTTCATTTGATTCCTTCATGACTGCAACCTTCTTGACAATAACTAAACACTCATTCTCATGCTTGATAAGACACTCTCCTTCATGATTAGGGGATTCATAAACAATATTATCATTAGATTCATGATTATTATGGAGATAAGTTGACTTAATTAACTTTTCAAACTCTTGAACTATGGCATGGAACTACTTCCATAGATCATCTTCCTCTTCATGGTTATCACCTTCATGGACTCTTCCATCTTGTTCAGGCAGAATGACATTGTATTATTCATTATCTTGATCTACCATGTTTTTCAAACCATCATCATCATGCATATGAACAAGATAATTAACCTTAGTATCTTTTAGAAAATAATTATCAATGCTTACCTTAGATTTTCCATCACCTTCCTCATGAATGATATATGTACCAAGGTTAGTCTGCTCAAGAAAGTTGTATAGATCATGTTCATAAGTGTTAGCACCATACTCATCTAGGAAAAGGTCAAAGATACCTTAAAGATTAAAAGATGATTTATCATTCATAACACACTTCTCTTGATCATTGATAGTAAAATTGAGATTAGATCTTGATTCTATATATGGCTCAATATAAAATTTAGCCAATGGTTATGTCAAATAGTTACCTTTACTCCATACCTTGCCTTGAAGGCTAAGAAGGACCAAATTAGTTGAGAAGTAACCTCCTATCTTGGAAATGAAATCCCTTAAGAGGTAGATAACAAAGTGAGTAGGTAGATTAACCACCACTAAATCTTGAAGGATTGAGAAGCTTGGATAGTCATGTAAGAAAACTATTAAACCTTTGATAAGTCTTACTGACTTAGCTAGTGTCCCATCAAGTTATAACACTCCATTGATACATGGTTCATATTTTAATCCTAATTTATTTACCATAAGCTTGGGCATCATTGAGGTACTTGCTCCACTATCCATAATGCAATTATAAACAAGCTTATCTCCTATAATGAGAGTGATGTATAAGGGTGGGGGATTTTTAAATTTAATAGAGTGTTAAACAATGTGAGTGGGAGAATTAGTGAGGGAAACACAATAATGTCTTAATGGTTGATGATTGATGTGAATTTGAGGTAACTGATCTTGAAGAAGCTACTTTTAATCGAGCATATGAAGCACTTCCCAAAGAGATACATATGTTTTAGCACTCTTCAAATAATCAATAATATTAAAATCAGGAACACTCACCTTTTATTGTATCCTTGAAGGCAAAGAAGTACCTTGAGCTTGAAACAAAGGATCACTTTGAGTCACCTTTCCAAAATTCTGATTTTGGAGAGGTGCAAAAGTTGTAGGGACTGTCACACTTGCACTCACTCACACCTTGATGATTTTTAGGAGGATTACTGAAATTTGTATCAAAACCATGAAAATATCCTAAATCCTTCCTCTTTACTATTGTATTTGATGCAACATAAGTACCTTGGTTTAGGATAATTATGTATTCCACTAGAAAGTTTATCAAACTCACTCTTTAAGGCTACCATCCTTCATTTGCTTGCATCAACTTCTCATCTTCTACTGACAATTAAAGATTAAATCATACTTGAGATACCAAAGCTTGTTCCCCACCTTTATTGGCATCCATGTATTGTCCTTTCTTCCATTATTTCCCTTAGATAAAGTTACTATGGATTGGAACCATAACTCTTGTGTTGGGAGTAGAAGTTGGGTTATATAAACTAGGTGGCCTATTAAAGTTACGCTGGCCTTGCCCTCTGAGGTGGGAACCTATTTCTTTGTTGAGGATAGGGGTAGGGGCTTTGGTTAAATCAATATTATAGATTGAGTTGCCTAACTTGAGCCTCTAAGGCCTTCCATTTTCATCCAAAGCAATGACATCTTATAATAACTTTGGGGCAGCTTTGGACTTGGTATTTACATGTGGGATTAGAGGCAAAATTGGAGTAAAAATAGATATATTTGGAAAAAGATGAATGGAGACTTTTGGAGGGAGTTTAACAACTTGTATTAGGCCATTCTTATCTCTAATTGATAGGTCAGAACCTTTAGGTAAGGTTTAAATACCCATGGACTAAAACATGATGGCTATGTCAACTCCAATAGCCCTTAGGTATGTATGGAAAACAAAGCTTGTAAGTGGTCTCATGGAGGGGGAAACCTATACTAAGATCCTTGAAATGTCTCATTAAAGTCATGCATAATATCCTTAGGACCTCTTTTAATCACATTTAGTTGGTGAATGAATGATGTGTGATCACTTTTATCCTCAAAGCTTGAGGTCAACATCTCTCTAAAAACATCCCAAGTGGTGATATATCTTCTAGGAAATATCCTATACCAGTCAAGGGTTTTCCCTCTAAGAGACATGAAATGTAACCTAATTTCAATATTAACTTTGGTGACATTATGAAAGCTACATAATTTAGATATTTCCCTAATATGCTCACTTGGGGTGACATGACCTTCCCCATTAAAAGTGGGAACACTCTTGGTATCATTAGGAGGTATATCATCATATACATTGAGTTGTATGGGTTTTTTAGTGTTAAATGCTAGAAAGGTGTGCTTCCTATCCATGTTGTTCTCAAGTTCCTCTTCACTCTCTTAATCTTCTTGGCTTGAAAATTTTTCTTGATCTTCAAATGTCAAAATAGGTCAAAGATGTTAAACTTCAAGAGCAAGTTCAGGTTGAAAGAGTGGGTTTATGGGATTGATACCTCTACTAGTAGTTGACCTAGTAAGGACCATGAAAAATGAATAAAGGAATGATCAAACTTGGTCTAAAACTAGATATCACCATGAATGGAATCACCAAATTTTGAATAAAACACCATATGTAGCTATGATCTTGTCAAGACAAGCATTCACCTTGATAAGATATAATTGAGAAAATAGTCCATTAGGCATGCCAAAAACAATTATCACTCAATATTTCACCCTAGAGATGGTTTTTCAAGCCTAATCTATATTGAGTGAAACATTGGAATACCTCTAGGCCTATGTGTTACCTATATAAAAGGTAACCCTCTAGTTTTAAGGGCTAACTCCCTAGATTCGACTTTGATAGCTTATCACCTACACTACTTGCTTGCTTGGATGAAAAGGGGTAGAAATAAACATGAAAATAAACTATGATAATGAGGTGATACACTAGAATTATCTCCACTAGACTACCATACAATTATATTATGAAACTTGACTCATAATACTAATCTCAACACCCTAGATTACTCTAACATATGTATTTCAAATATGGAGGTAATATGCATTACACTAATCAAGGTGAGTGAAAATGAGGTAAAATTTTAGACACTAATGCTACTCTTTACACTTAGAGATAGACAAATACATTTGACTAAACTTCATGTGACCTATTAGAGTGAGAAATACTTGCATCAAACATGGAAGAGTAAAGAGAAGGCAAGGATAAATACTTATCACTTGACACTTCACTATGCACCATTTCACACACTTAAACAATAATTTTATGATACCAAAACTATATTGTAAATATTTATTTAAAAGGCAAATATATTATTCAATCTAGCAGGGCTTCACCATACTAGGTGTGAATTCTCTTACAAAATCCAAAATGGCTTGCATTTATAGAGCATATGAGAGGAGAGAGAAGAAGGAAAGTAGAAAGGTCACAGGGACAAGTGTCAAGATGGGAAATATAGTTACATTATAGGATAATAAATTAATTTTTTTTAGGAAGCTATCATGGACTAGTGTCCATCAAAATTGCACCCTTCTCCTTCAAGTTAGCGTAGAGTCCTCAAATAGCCTTCTTGAAAACTGCCTTCATGATGAATCATCACTTGACCAATTTAAAATAAACTACGAAGTATTGACATATATGAAATATATTATGGAGGTTGGAAACAAGGTATGATAGTCATTGTATACTTCCCTAACTTATAGCCTACTTCTTGACACTTGTGTTCACTATCTATAGTCATTTACTAGCCCTCTTGGTCTCAATATTCACATTTGTTATTAAGGTGACTAGTATTTGCTTAAGGAAATCCATGGAAGAGGTTTTATGAAACCTATTTATAATGACTTTACCTTCCCCTCCATCAGGTAGACTTAAAAAAGATCCACTATCAAACTACTCATCTTCTGACTAGGCAGTCACTTCTCATTTTCACTATCTATCCAAGACTGCCTATAGTGAATTGTGTAGCAAAGAGGTTTCCATGATTATATATGGTGATAAATGAATATATGGAGTTATAATAAGTCCATATTGACCTCCTTAAATATATGTTACCTATTCAATCTCTTTTGAACCTATAGAACACCTAAAATCTTGTAAAAAGCCCTGAAATAGGTCTATTTGTACAAGTGATAGTATGAAATAGTTGGGTGGGGAGGAGCACTCGAGAGTGATAGATAAGTCCAAATAAATTTTCAATTGATTCTACCACTTTTGAATTCATCTCCATTTATTTATTCTCCATCAAGTTCTAGCAAGGGTTTTAGGAGGTTTTGTTTCTTAGTGATAGATCATAAAGATTAGACATCCAATCTTAGAAATAATTATATAAATTTGGATTTCATGACCCTCCTCAACTTCCCCTATATCCTTAAGGTACCATGAAATGTGTTCGTGCAAGTATGAGCATTTAAAAATGTCCTCTCAAGTTTTCTCATGCATTCTGGGTACCCCTATCATAGAATTGGGTCAAAAAGACCAACTTGGTGTAAATATATATAAAAAATGGCTCTGATAACCTTATACCCCCGTTGAAGGCTCTAAATGGGATTGGAAAGGTCATATGGTCATGGAATTTGAATTAGACACCCTGAGGGTTTAGGCCTAGTTCTTGGCCTAATAGGCCTAATTGTGTATCTAGACATATAACACCTTTTTGAATGTTTCCAACAAATAAATATGTTTCCTAGTACTATTTCATCCTTAGATCAACATATAAACTCATTCCTTAGTACCCTTTTGTTTTCCATTTCCACCTATCACCATTCACACACCAAACCTAAAATTTTGTCTTGACTGGGAGTGCCCTCTATCTAATAAGACAAAACAAAGGGAATTTACCATATTCACATGGAAAAAATGAAACTATGGGAGGATATAATAGGTCCTGAATATGTTATATACCTTTTTTTAAGGGTTGGTTACCTTTGCAAAGCTTTTAATATCACAAACCCTTAAAACTAGTTTTCAAGATTGTGTATTATGTTGAGGGTCTAAAATCTCAGTCTAAGTGACACATTATAACTTTTATTTACTATTATTCCTTTATATAAGAAACATATGAAGTTAATACTCACATTATGAGAGTGGTCTCAATATTATCTATCCATTATACACCTTTGCCAACCTTCAAATTATCTCTCTTCACTAGCCTAAGCTATTTTACAAACTAAGCTAACTATAGGTACCAATTTAAGATAAATAAGAACTCTTGTAGGTGTCTTTAAACATTGTGTTCATGCCTTGAGATACTCTTTAGGTCACCAATACCATCCCATTATTATTTTAACTCACTCCTACTTTAGGGATATGCTCAACATTCAATCTTCCTTTCTCTACTAGCATAAGTTAGTTTGTCTACTTATTTAGACCATGTTACCTATAGATGTGCATTAGATAGACATTGAAAAGATATTGTAGGTACTCATATATGTGTAAATACTATGTCTTATTAGGCTATTTCACACTTATATTATCTCATCTCATGTTTTGATACCATAATCTCACTCACTACTACAGGTCACTGCAAGTTATTGCTTTTAGTCATCTTATCACAGTGTTTTATTGAGTGTTTTAGGTCAAGCCCTATTTGAATTAAAAACCACTCAAAAACCATTCCCTCTGGATAAATAAACCAATTTCATATGTCAATATATTTCCCATAGGCTTGGAATATAATATGTAAACCATTAGGCCTATATAGACTTCAAGACACTTCACCATGGGATGATCTAGTATATGAGCAAAAATTCATTTGAAGAATTAAAGGTAAATTGTCTCAATTGCAACTTTTCCAAACCTATGATCATGAACTCAAGTTTGCCTACATATAATGGCCTCACCATTATCAACATGATTCTTTATACATTCACATACCTGATTGAAGGTCTCAAATGAACTCAAACACCTTCATTTCAATACTCCTCAGCCTCTTTGGATTGAACTCAAGCCACTATTGGAGTCTACTTGTAGGTTTGCATGATATAAGACTGTGTATGTGTAATTGTTATCATAACCAACCTACAACATTTTAAAAGGTTTAGTATTATTATTTTCACCTTAAGAGTCTCTTCTCAACCTTAAAATCTCTTTTCTTCATCAATCATGTCTGATCAATGTTTAACTTCACTTGATTATAGGTGACAGTTGCAAGGAACCCTGACTGTGCTTATGTGTTAGGCCTTGCATTTTATATGGAACACTCTTGAGAACAAAACCTTCATGAATAATTTTGATTGTACATGATCTTAGATGTTGAAATCAAACATTTATCCTTGTTCTAAATCCATTTACATGAAAATAACTATCTAATAGGTGAAATACTCATCTGTAGCTTTAATAGAGTCTTCTACTAACAAGATGAGGTAGTCCTACTTATTGATATGTACACATGAAAATAGGACTAAAAACCTTGTGAGAAGATTTTTCATACCCCTTGAGATCATATACAACACTTGGATTATTCAAATCAATGCAAACAAAGAAGGAAAATTGAGGTGTTGGGGATGTATAGGTAGAAAAGAGTCACCGACCTCCTTAGAAATGGTTCATGAAGCACAAATCACTAAAATTGTAACTATGGCCATAATATTTGAGTTTATAAAGGCTACTATCACTCACCAAAATTAGTTGCTCTGATTCTGTTCCTCCTGTCGATACTGAAGGAAGACTGATTGACTTCTTTGACTTGTCCAACAGAGTGATGTGAGAGAGAGGTGTCATTTTTAAATTTTTTTGAGTCTTTCAAAGCTGCCTAAGCATGGAAGTGAGATTTGGGGATCCAAAGAGACACTTTTGAAGTCTTTCCACATGCCATAACTATTGTACATGCTATACAACTTCTTGAAACTCCCTCGAAACTACCTAATCATCTTAGATGGATGTTGATCCTATAGATTTTAGTTTCTAAAATACCATATTTGACATATTTTAACATATAATATGTTAGCGTACACTTGAAAAAACTTTTATTTTGATGAAAACTATACCACTTCATTAAATGACTCAAAATTGGCCTAAGATGACATAAAATGACACTATGGACAAATAAATAATATGACCAAGGCTAAAAACACATTAAATAACCTCATTTAAAACCATGAGACAAATTTAACACCCTAGGACATCCTATAACAAATATAAAATATATAGGGGTTGACCTAATTTGACTTATGGTCAAATTAGTCAACATAACTCTCATCATTTCTCATCATCCCTAATCACTCCTTCATCATCCCTCATTGTCCCTCATCATCCCGTATCACTCCATTATTGTCCCTCATTGTCCCCCATTATCCCTAATTAGTATCTCATTATCCATAGTCACTTTATCATTGTTCATCATCATCCTTAATCACTCTCTCCTTGTCCCTCTTCATCTCTCATTATCCTTAGTCATTCCCTCATTAGCCCTCATCTTCCCTAATCACTCCTTCATAGTCCCTAGTCACTCCCTCATTTTACATCATCATCCATAATCACTTCCTCTTCATCCCTAATCACTCACTCATTGACCCTCACTATTCTTAATCATCCCTAATCACTCCATCCTCAGCCCTTATTATCCCTAATCACCCCCTTAAATACCTTGATGATGGATGTTGTGTCTTCCTAGTTATGTCTGATTGGATTCTATTCCAATTCCAAAAAACATCTCACTCAAATACGTTCAAATATGGTATCAAATCAATTTTATCATTGTTAATTAGAAATTAATATGTTCATGATTACCATTATCACTAGCTAGAATATCTATCATGATGACTCTTTGCCAAAATATCTATAATGATTGTGATCCCTACCTATTTATATCATTGACTAAAATATCTATCATGATCAATTAGATCATGAATTATTCTTAAATTCAAAACTAGCTAGGTGGTCTAGGGTTTATTCCACTTGGGGTGTCCCTCTAGGGTTAGATTGATGTACATGGCTCATCTTAGACACTCAATGTGAGTTTTTCTTGGTTTGATTTAAATAATGTGATTGAGGAATATATCCTTGTAGAATGAAGTCTCAATTCGACCATAAATTAATTTCATAGTCATAAGAACCAACCATTTTACTATACATCAATGTGGTTATGTCATTGATCAAGGCATTGATCAAATCATGCACAATAATGTATATAGTTAGTTATAGTTAAGTGCTCTCTAATATATAGTTAAATATTTATGGTTTATGGTCCCACTTTAAAGGTCTTATACTATGAAGATATAAATATACTACCAAAAACTCTAGAGAAAATGGATTTCATCACCTAATATGAGAGTTGAGCCAATCTTAGATGTAGCTATTAATGGAAATTATTATTCAGATGTTTGATTTCCATATATGTATATATATATATATATATATATATATATATATATATATATATATATATATATATATATATATATATATATATATATATATATATATATGGGAATACAACATCTGAATAATAATTTCCATTAATAGCTACATCTAAGATTTGTTTAACTATATATATATATATATATATATATATATATATATATATATATATTGGCCATTAAAGGATAGGGATTGAATCCCAGACCTCAATGGACTATTAGTAGCCCACACCCTATATTTACATATCTAGGGATTTATTGAATCCCCTTATATATATATATATAATTGAAGCTGAGACCTAAGTGCTAGGTCAAATGCCAATCTACGATTGATCATATCCCAATCCCATAGTCTAGTTATCTTATTCATATATCACAAGAAGATTCAATCTTTAATATTTATCTTCAGATTACTCATAATCTCCCAGATGAAAAGGAAACCCATTTATATAGCTACCTCACATTAAAGGTAATGCCTTGATTCACCCAATATATATATCTAGGCCATTAAAGGATTGAAACCCATACCCCAATCATATAGATTAGTAGCACGAACATATAGATTAGTAGACCTAAAATTATTTGTTCAACATATCATTATGCTTTGTTATCAAGATTATGGGTCCATAACTTAATTCAACTATTATGTGTCTAGGAATATCTCTAAGCTATTGCAGGTCTATTGGTTAGTTATGCATAAAAGTTACTAATAAAATGGTAGTATTATCCAAGTAAAAATACTGAAGGAAAAAGTGAATAACTTGGAAAAAGAGAGTGAAATCCTCAAATAATACATGTGTATTTTAGTATATTTCAGTAAAGCGGCAATGTAGAATTTTATTAGTATTAGGAAATAAGATGACAAAGGTCCTAGTAGACCAAACAAGAAGGCTAAGAGTATGGATAGGGAGATTGAAAGTGATCCATAGTTTCAAGGAATGAAAACTATGGAAATAACTATGAAGAGAATGATGGACAACTAGGAGGAAGAATTAGGAGGGCATAAGGTTATTTGGCTATTATTATTCATCATTTTTTGGTTTGTTGTCTTGTTGTTGTTTTATTGTTATTCTATAATAATTTTCTAGTTTTTTTGGTGTTGGGTAGGATTTATTATAATATCTATATTGTGTGACCAATTATGTATGTTCATAGATATATATTATTTCATTGATAGATGTTTCTTACTCCCTTACTATCTATTGGGAAGACAAGCTTCCATTGATATGTTATTGGGTGAAGTAATTCTAGATATCAAGAAGATAACCTTTCCTTTCCTTACTCCTTGGCATAGATGAAGTAGGTAGGGAAGTATTTTATTGCCCTATAAGGTAAGGAAATATTGAGATCAAGATATGGAATTAAGAATTGTGCCCTCATATATCTATGGTGAAGGTTCTATTCTTATGCTATCCCTTAATTTATTGTATTAGGGAGTAGGGCATATTCAGAATATGACAGGGCCTCAATTTGACCACTAAGACCCACTAGGGCCTACCCAAGCTCTAAGAATCCCCTCCCTAATACATTGGATTAAGGCATATTCCCTTCCATTCATATATCAGGTTAGGTATCGATCAGGTTGGGTACAGATCGACTTGGATTGGGAAACACACTCTACCAGGTACAAGATTAGAACACACTCTATCAAATTGGTGACCACCTATCCATCTATCTGGTGATCCACTCTACCATGGATATAATCTCAATGACATATAGATAAATTTATAAATCAACTATGGGGTTGGGATTGGGATTATTAACTAGTCTCTGGTCACCCCTATCTATATATAGATTGGGATTCTTAAATGATCAAATCTAAATATATATATGTAATTAATAAAATTACATTGGGCTCAATTTCATACCTATTTATTCTATCTTGGGGGTTTGGATACACACTCTCTTCTAGGTATTTCCATGTAGATATTTGAACCCCACTAGATAATCATACGATATCTCTTCATGATAATAATATATTTAATTAGGGTGGGTTTTAATCCTTTAATGACCTATATATATATATATATATATATATATATATATATATATATATATATATATATATATATATATATATATATATATATATATATGGAGTTCCTTTTAGTTTTGGGGGAGTAAGAGTATCCTGAATACAAGAATTCAAGATTTAATCTTTTTTTGATAGATGAATAAGAGAACTAGACTATGGGATTGGGACATGACCAACCATAGTTTGGAACCTGACCTATAACTCAAGTCTGAGATTCAATACACACTATCTATATATTATAGGGGTTAAATATATCTCTAGATATATAGGGTACGGGCTACTAATGGTCGATTGATGTATGGGATTAAATATATGTCCTTTAATGGCCCATATATATATATATATATATATATATATATATATATATATATATATATATATATATGGGGAATCTTGCATCCTACTAGTAGTTTTCATTGATGGATACATCTAGGATTGGTTCAACTCTAGAATTGCCTTTAATTTCAAATTAGGTGATTGAATCCATTTCCTTTGAAGATTTTTTGGTAGTATAGTGATATCTTCCTAGTAGAAGACCTTAAAATTGGGACCATAAACCATAAGTATTTAAATAAAGATTGGATAGTTCTCAAATTCAAATAACTATATACATCTATGTGCTCAACCACAATCAATAATGTAACTACACGAAGCAGACTATGATGTTAATTTACAGTCATCTTGACAATTCATTATACATGGATATATTCCTCATTCATATTTCTAATCACAATAGGATAAACTCTAGTTGGGTGCTTAGGATGGGCCATATACATTAACCTAACCCTAGAGGGGCACCTTAGGTGGACCAAACCATGGATCACCCAACTAGTTTTACATTTAAGAATAATTCTTAATCTAATAAACCATGATAGATATTTTGGCCCATGATAGTGATAGTGATAATGGGGATCATGACTATGATAGATATTCTATCCAGTGATAGAGAGTCAGTATGCAAGAATCATTAACTCTAGTTTCTAGATCAAACTCTACTATGTATGAAAGTGTACCCTTTCTTTTATCATTCAATTTGGCGTTTGAGGTAAAGTCTCATTAATATTATAATCACATAATTCTATAGAGAAAATACCTAAATACCACATATTTAGACAAATTTTTTACAAACAAATTCAAATCTAACTACCACAAATCTCATTATCTCAAATCATCCCTAATCACTCCCTTATCAGCCCTCATTATCCCTAGTCATACACTCATTAAACCTCATCAAACCTAATTATCCCTAATCACTCCCTCATTGACCATCATCATCCATAATAATTCCCTTATCAAAACTCATCATTTATCATTATCATTAATCACTCTTTTATCATCCCTCATTTCCCCTAATCATAAATTATGACTCACTCATCAGCCTCATTCCTATGGTACCCCTTGATTTAATGTATTGGGGACTAGGTTATACAGGGGCATTGACCAAGTCAATGTATCTCAGTATGTTTTATTTTAATTTATCTTAAATTAGCATTATAAGTCATAAAAAGACCCAAGAATGTGATAGAAGTCTTTAGGTAGCTTAGTGTTGGGTGTTCTTGGCCTTGGGAGAGTTTCCCACCAAAACCCCATTTCAAATATTTGAATTGTGTTTAATGAGTTAAGGGGTATTTTGAGTAGTTATCAAGAGTGTAATATTAGTAAGATATTGTGTAAGGTATTAGGTAATTATATAAATATTATTTATGTACAAATCATAAATAAGGTGGCAATAACCAAGAAGTTGGAATGTAACTACTATGTTTAGTTAGTTACCAATAGAGGTAGTTATCCCAAGAAAGCAGTTTTCACATTATATAACGAGTTTTAGTTTGGAATAGAGGTTAGAATCATAGAATAGGAGTAGGTAGGAAGTAGAAAGAGTTATTTATGAGTTTTATAGATGTATGAAAGAAACCAAAGTTGTTGACAAGAACTTTGTACTTTATCCTGAATGACTGAGATGATTATGTAAATAAAATGGATCTATGAATGATACATATATATCTTTTTATTAATATCATTTTATGGATGTGTTTAATGTTTAATAAAAATTTAAGTATTTAGTCCTATATTCTATGACTTAAATTTGAAAATAATGGTGACTACAGGGTTGAGATTTGAAAAAATTCATTTTAACAAGTTTTTATTTATTCATATAGCCTTGTGTTTATTTATAATAAATAACTACAAGATTAAACAACCATACCGTGTGTCCCTTGTTTACAAGTCATAGTCAAGAAGTTGTGTTGAATGGATGAACAATGCATGAGATGGAGTTTTTTATGATATTAATATAAGATAGAGTATAAAAACATCATGTAGGAGGCATATATTTTAATTTATGTATGGAAACATTAGGGAAAGTGAATATGCTTTCAAAACCCTATTATAACTTTGTGCAAGTAGGCTGTGTGATAGAATACTGTTGAATTCCATGATTTGAACATAGGTAGGGTTCATAAAAGATAAATTTAGCATGGAAGAGGTGGAATTATGTTGGGAAGACATTTTTATATTATTTTTAAGTTTTTAAGTTAAAAATAATCCATTAAATCAATTATCAACCCTCTTAGGTCTGTACAAGCCTAGAAAACCCTAGTTTAGGGTTAAAACACCAAAAATGCAATATCTCAAGTTTCCACTAGTAAAAAGTGATGAACATTGGTGATTAGTGAGTATTCAAATTTATATAAAGTATTTTTATGTTTTTATAATGTTATGATACCGTATGTATGGTAGACAAGCAATTGTGTTGTAAGCAGAGTTCAATAGGCCTAATGAGGGATAATTGAGTGAGAAAGAGGTTATAAAAAGGTGAAAGATAGTGAGTTAATTCATGAAACTTTTTGGAAAATTCAAAGATGATATAGGGTGATGGAAACAAGACTTATTTTATAAAAACTCAATATTACCTAATTTTACAATTCAAAATTGATAGAAAAAGGCTACTAGAGGTTGAGTGAGATTATGGGTTTGAGAAGTGAAGTAGACTCTTGAGGTTGAAAAGGGGTGTGAGATGTGTTGAGATAAGTTTTTAAATTCATATAGAGTCTATCTATGATAAATAATGTATATATAAGGCCCATACCAATAAATGAGAGGTTTTGGCCTAGTGAAGCAAGGAGTCTCATGAAGGCTAGTGTAAGAGGAGAATGCAAGGGAGATAGAAGGTGAAAAGAATGATATGAGTGGATGGTATGAGAGGTTTAAAGGGTTATAAAGACAAATAAAATTTAATCAATAAGCTGAGAGAATATGTATTGAGAGAGAATGACATGAAACCAAGTGAGAGAGTTGATCATGGAGAGAAGATTGTGAAGATTCAATACAAGAATCTGCAGACACCTAAATAGTGTCTAACCCTTGGTCACCTTCCCCTTTGGTCCATTCCTAACAAACATGAAATTACTAATTTAAAATAATAAACTTATTTTGAATTAACCCCCTCTCCTTGGACACATCACCCATGACACCTCGCCTAGGACACCTCGCCTATGACACCTCGCCTTAGACTAATTCCCATCCTATGACTCACCCAAGACCTATTCTTACTTCTCTCTAACCGCCTAACAAACTCTCGTGTGTATTTATCTTAACCTTCGACAATTCTTCCACTGACTATGCACTTGGCGGATGGAGAACGGGGTTGTTGGCCCTTTTAACCATTTTCCACTGGTTGACATCGGTCAACTGTCGGCCGACGCCGGCGGGATCGCCGACGTTGGTTTACTTAAACTGTCTTCTGACCCTATCCACGTCTAATAAAAAAAATTCAGAAATTCTAATCAAACTCTGCATCTCGAGAGCTAATCACGAATCTGGAATTTAGAGTCTTCGACCATTCGTCAATCTGCCAATCTCTTAGCCAAGCCTCTCACTCTCCCCCTCAGGTGCAGCAACAGGGATTCTACATCAGACTTCTACACTAGCAACAGGTCCTTCACACAGGCTACATCAACAGCAGGTACGGGGATCATCAACAGCAGTACACCTTCAACAAGGCATAGGTATGTATATTGTCTATGTTTTCTATTCATTTGCTTCTAAGTATTATGAATTAGATTCAGCACTATCTCCCCCCAGACCAAACTGTTCCCAAACCCGAATCCATATTTCCCTGTTTCCCTATTGCCTCCGTCCTCTGTCGGACCATACACTCTGCCCATTCAACCAGACTCTCAGACCCAGATCCCAGACCATTCAACCAAGTCCAAAACTTTGTCTTAGACCACTCAAACAGACCCAGAGCCTTCCTTGGCCTTGTCCACAGACCAGCCCTGACCAGACCTCATCCAAAGACCATTGCCCCAATCGACGTCGGCAGACTAACCGATGTCGGCAGACCTCAACAACCGATGCTGGTAGGACCACCGACGCCGGTGACTGTGACCAAGCCGACAGCATCATTCAGGTAAGCTTTTGCTTCCATTTTCCTTTTCAGTTTGTTATCATTTCAGTCTTTTTAACATTCTATCTTTTATCAGACTTTATCTTTATCAAACAGTGGGTTGACCTCCCTTAAGGAAATTTTCATACTTCTGGGAACAAGCTTTTGCTTGTTAACCCACTATCTATCCATCTAACGCCTTTTTGTCCAAGTCTCTTTCTCTTTCAGGTGTCATTCCTCCACATCCAAAGAGGAGTACTCACAGCGTCTGGATTACGGTGCACAGACTATATCCAGGTACATACAAGCCTTGACCATTCCTTCTTAAGTTTCTCATTTTCTCTCATTTGAATATGAAAGCAAAATTTGAATAGAAACATTCTGGCACGCCCGGTGGGACACTGAGGGCCTTCCTTGGGTTCCTTTCCTTCTTTTTTCATATAGGGTGCATTAGTATTCTCTCTTTTCATCTCGTTCTTCTTTTCCAAATGACATCATAAGCAGGAATAAAAAGAACTTTTTCTTTCTTTTTCTTGCATTTCTAGACTAGTCCAAAATCATATCCTCCAACCCTTTCTCAACTTGTTTTTCATTCCAACTTCACATTTCGACTTGGGCATTAAAACACTTTGCATTCATTTCTGCTTGTGCTTGCATTTCTTAGTCCACACTTAGTAATTAATAACCGCATATTGAATTAATTGTAGTCCACTTGATGTTACACAACCGAACCACATGCACTGAATCAAACATCAAACTTACCTGAGACAAGGGCCGACTGAGATTTCATCCCCAAGCGGATACCTTACCCCTACCTGGCAATCTCACTTGGATTTCATCACCAAGGGGAAAGCCCACTCCGTTCTCTGGCGAAGGATAATCTCTAGGCAAGGTATATTTTGGCTAAGCGAGACCAGCTTACCACTGGACTTGTGAAGTGAGGGGAGCTTGCTCCTTAGCACCAGGCCACGTACCGAACCTAATAAAGACTTTTTGAGTGCCTAAACATACCTAAAACCATCCATAGACTACCTTTTCTAGGACCCTTCTAACAGCCAACCTCCCAAACATCACTTTAAGGCATAAGCCACAGGATTCTAAAAAGTTGATTCTTAGGATTTAACGCTTAGGGCCTGTCTGTCTCTCTCTCTATTTTTATGTTCTTATCTAGTTTTTTGAGCTAGTAAGGACATTCTCTTCCTTTTTTTTCAAGAATCTTCAAATTTTTCTGAGTTTCTAGGAAACCACAGTCACCGGTATCAGCTTTTCCACCGACGTCGGCCACATTCCTCCACCGGCATCGGTTATCTGACCGACGTCGGCCATTTTACCCTACCAACATCAGTTTTTAAACTGACGTTGGTCACTGTCACAATCCTTTTTTCCAAAACAACAACTTAAAACCTGACCCCTTTTTCTGCCAAAAACCTCATTTTGAGTTTCTGAAACTGAAAACACACAGTTTCTGGAACCTGACCCTCTTCTTGACCACGCTCTCTCATCCCTAACCAATCCTATCATGGAGTTTCAGTCAGAGACTGAAAGAACTCCTATAGGATCGACCCCAACCCAGACTCCCATCATCCCTAAAGGGGACCAAGATTTTGAAATATTCTTGGACCTCAACGTCACAGCCCTCCAAAACTATCTTGCAAGAGACCCAATGCGAGACCTTTCGGGTGAAGTGGTGATGACATTAACACCGTCCGCTACCTAGCCTTTTGTTCAACCATTTACCCGACCATGGCCAATACGCAAAGTTTGGCCTCCCCATCCATTTTTAGACCAACCTCCATCGGGGTTCCATTACCCCCTCAACCACACGCAATTCAACCAAGTTCTACATCATACCAGAACTTGATTGTCTCGACCCCTCACACTCTTGCACCCATGAATGCAGGAGTGCCAACCTATCCTTCTACCAGTGCCGTCACGCAACCACCCTTGGTGGTATCTAGTCAACTTATACCCTCGACCTTCATAACTCAACCACTTTTGGCCTCCACTTATGTCCCTATGACTAGTCATTCGTACGTTGCCCCCTTGCTGGTACAACTGACTACGTCGTATGCCTCCTCTAGCCTCTTTCAAGCACCCTACAACCTAGGGGGCACTCCATCTGCCAATCTGTCAGCAGACGTCATTAAAATGCTGATGGATAAAATGTCCAGTCTCGAGACCTCTATCTCTGGTTCATGCAATGCTCTCTCGTATGAGCAAATTTGCAATGAGCCCATTCATCCTTCTGTCCCTATCTGACCATACCCCAACCAATGGGAGCTTCCTAAATTCACTCACTTCTAGAGTAAGGAGGACCCGCAACAACATCTACGGGCATTTAGACATGCCTGCTATCTTATTTCCCACGATGATGCGTTACTTTTACGCACGTTCCCTATGTCCCTTTCTGGCTCCGCCCTTGATTGGTATAGCTCTCTTGCCAGACATTCTATCTTTTCATTCATTCAACTTGCCGAATTATTTCTCGATCATTTTTCTATCAACATCACCAAACAAGTCTTAATCACAGACCTTTACTTCATCAGGCAATTTGACGATGAATCCATAGTCGATTTTGTTGCCCATTAGAGAGGCTTGATTAACCAGCTCTCTTTCTCCTTACCTCAACCTGAGCTCATCGAGCTCTTTTCTTGAGCATGTGCCAGGCACATCTCTTCTACCTTGCGGATTCAGACATTCCACACTTTCGATGAGGCCTTCACCATGGCCCGAAAGCTTGAACTCCATGCCATTGAAGAAGATAAGGTCAAATTGCGTAATACCAACGCAAAAACCAATGACCATTCTTCTTCCAGACCTTCTTCTTTTGCCAACTCCAAACCCAAAGGAGTGGCCAACACTGTGGTCATTAGATCACCATCATCGACGACAACTAATTACTCTCAACCTTTTACATCTCCAAGCATCACCAAACAATTCCAACAATGGTACATCTAGTGTTCATACACTCCACTTGGAGAATCATACGCTTCCGTTTTGGAAAAACTACTCAAGCAGGGGGTCTTCAATCTCCCTCCAATCTGACCACCTCAATTCGACCCTTCAAAATCCCTCCCTACATGGTATAGGGAGGCTGACTTCTGTCACTTTCATCGCGTCCATGGCCATGACATCGACAATTGCTGAACCTTCAAGAACATCATCCAAGACATGATCGATAAGGGGGATCTTATTTTAGATAACCCAAACACCCCACCCAACCAACACATTGACATCTTCAAATAACCATTCCCTAATCATCCACCTACTCAAAACAATGTCCAAACCATGATCAATGACCCCCAAGACCATGATATTCACACAATCAACACTATATTGCCTCTTGTCCTTGACCAACCTCCTCCATCACAGGATGAAGAACTTTCTTCTCCTATTAGTCCTCCATCTACCTCTCTTATACTAGAGGATGCCTTGACTATGCCAATGCCATTAGCCTTACCTTCATCCGAAGACCCTACCTTGCCTACTCCTCAAGCACAAATAAAAGGCACCATCATCCCTGCCTCCTGCTCTCTTGAGGAGTTGCACTCTCTTATTTCTTCTCCACCAGGAAAAGAATCAGTCTTTTCACCTATTTCAAATGAGGAAGACCTAGTCACAGTTTCCTCTTGCCTTTTGCCTGAGATTGCTACATCTCACTCACCTTCGTCCACATCCGAACCCAAGTCCGCATCTAACCTCACCTCGCACAAAGGTGGCCCTCAACCCAAACCAAAGAAGGCCACTAGACCACACCAGAGGATTCCTCCCCCACCTTCTTCATTACCTTCAATCTTGGGCCCGCATCCATCCACTTTAATAGGAGTTCTTCCTACTCCCATATTTCACAGAGGCAAGTTGCCTCCATTACTCCCTCAACCCCTCAAACATATATCTCTTCCAAATTATCGACCTATGCCTCTTACGCATCCCAAACCAAAGTCATCAATTCCCACTGTGACAAAACATCCAGACCTGTTAGCAGGTTCTTATGCTTTGCTGTTACAGTAATTGTTGCAGTTCTCTTGCATCTATCTTCTACCTCTTAGACCATATCAATCTCTCAGACCAAAACCACCCTAGTTCGATGACACTCACATTTGTGCATATCATCGCATGCCCGGGCACGACACTGAGCATTGTTGTGCCCTCAAAGTTGCCATTCACCAATGTCTGGGGAATGACACCCTTCTTTTCGACCATATCGTCAACAAACCTTCAACACCACCCCACTCATCAACTCTCAGATCAAGGCCATCTTGGTTTGACAACTCTAAATTTTGTCATTATCATCACACTCTGGGACATGACACTGAGCGTTGTTGCGCTCTTAAATCTGTCATTCGTCAACAACGGAGAAAGGATACCCTTCTTATCAAGGATCCTCTTGACCACTCCTTCGACAAATTATCAACACCGACCCATACCTCTCAAACCTCATCGCCTAAATCGGGATCTCCACGCTAGACTATGATCCCTTTGCCGCCTTTGACCCCATTATTCGACATCAACACAATCCATTTAGCCACCAAGCCTCAACTGACCTTGACCAATTTATCCAACATTCTCCTTAAGCAACTGGGGGAATCCAACCTTATCATGACCTCGACCAAACAGTCAACAAAACATTCGACCAACTTTGACCAGACATTCGACCAAACTTCGACCAAGTCTCGACCAACCATCAATCAACCTTCTTATCATGACCTCGACCAAATAGTCAAACAAACATTCGACCAACTTTGACCAGACATTCGACCAAACTTCGACCAAGTCTCGACCAACCATCAATCAACCTTCTTATCCTGACCCCCACCAGCATCAACCAAACCTCGACCAAACTTCAATTATCAAACATCAACCAACCAAGCACCTATCACTTCTTCAAACCGTCATCAATCATCGTGACCAATCTCGAAGAGGTAAATGAGGCAAATTTGCTCCTAATTGACTCGGACCTTTTATCATAACGCACTAGCATGGTCTAGGGACTTATCAGAACCTGAGCCCTTTTATGCTTTGCATCTACGACCATTCTACTGTTAGTCGAGTATTCATCCACTTGACATTTAACTTGAGCTCGTCCCTTGATCAATCCTTGTCCTTTTAATCCTCAATCTATTCCACCCTTTTTCCCTTAACAAAATCCTCTACAACCCTTTTATGACGTACGGATGCTTCGTCTAATAAAAGGGAGCCCTTGACCTTCTATAAGTCTTGTCCATGACTCAATATTCTATCAAAACTAAATCAAGATGTCAAAATATCCAAGGTCACAAAATCAAATCAAAAAGCAGACTGCTCCCTCGAAGGACAGCTGTAATATCATTGCTGTAGCTAATAGACTGCTCCCTCGAAGGACAGCTATTCAAAAGCCCTTAAATCTATAAAGCAAAGTATAGACCACTCCCTCGAAGGATGGCTATGACTAAATCTTGCTAAAAACAACACTTTCTTAGAAGCTTTCCGCATTGATCAGCTTCACAAATGACCACCAAAAAAGTGACATCTTTATGTGGACTTCCCGCATTGATCAGTCCGCTCAAAAAAAAAAAAAAAAAAAAAAAAACCCAGATCATGGACTTGACTTGTAGTTGTCTCAAGGTCTCCTATAAGAAGGGGAAAAGTTATCCATACTCTAAAACGGGTTACCCTTTTCCTCCTATCATATCACCTACTCAAGGGACTTCGAGCTCACTTTAATGTCAAAAGTGATTCGATTACCGCTCTAACATAACTATGGTCAATGACGCAACACAAAAATGGGGCTCTTGGTTCTAACAACCCCTGTCTATGTTGTCTTTTTGATCCTTGTCAATAAAAGAGCGCTTATGCCTTTTCCTTTCTGCCTACACTTTGGTCACATTTAACCACATCATTTGTCAAAACAACTCAATTCGACTCTTTTCAAACCACTCACATAGCCTAATCATTCTGGTTTTCATAGACATCAATACACATGGAAACTATTAACCACACAATTTATGTCAAACATAAACCATTACTTGCTAAAACATAAATCGACCTGCAATTCATTTTTAGCAAACATCCATCACGAATATGGATAGTTGCTAGGGATGAAAAACTCCGACCAATGTTACAACTTACACCATTTGGAAAAGGCTGTAGCATCATCTTCTCCTTATCATTTCAAGCATGTACCCTTAGACATATGGGAAGTGCTATATCCTTATCATGACCAACATCAACCACTTCGATCTTTTTCCTCCCTTCTTGGGAGAACTACATTGGCCTGAGGCCCTAACGACAGGGGCTATGTAGGCAACACTCAGTTGACATGGGGTCTTCTGGGGTTAGCTCGGCCATTTTCTTCGTCACTTTCTTCCATCTCCTTCTCTCGTCACCTGTCAATCACAGCACAGTCAATCACATATTCACATAATCATTAGTATACTCTCATTTTCATTATAACATCATAAGTCATTAGTCATAAATATCATCCATCATAACTCATTAAACATTCACATCATATAATCTACAAGTTAAACATTAAATATCACATCTATCATCATCTAATCTAAAGTCATCATCATATAATCTATCATCCACAATCAATCAACATCATCATATAACCATTTCATAAACATATTCATCATCACATTCATTTTCATCATAGCATCATACGCATAACACATAATATCAACACATGCATCACATCAAAATGTCATAAACATCAAAACACATCCATACATTTTCTTATTACACATGCCACTAAATCAAAAATGCTCATCATATATATATATCAAAAATAGTTTTATACAATAAGACACAATCTGTGTCTGTCTCTCTCTCTCATCATACATCTCTCATCTTCGGCTCGCAGGCTGGTATATATATCAAAAATAAAAATCTCACGGTCTGCCCTCAAGGCTGTGGCTATGGTGGTGGTGGCGGTGGCCGAGAAGAGGCTGTATCCTCTCCTCCCTCTGATCTATGCCGTCTACGAGACCCTGAAGCCGTCGCTCGAGACATAGACCTCTATCGGCTCTACTCTGCCTGCATCTCTGAGTATCGCTGTATCTGAGGGAACCCCCTGATAGCCCTCTCATAATAAGTGATCTCATCCAGTGCATCACTGTATCTAACTAGAGATACAGTCTGCGGTGGACCCATCTGCCCTGCTGCTATGCCCTGTCCTGACCTCTATGGCTGTGGCTGACCAAGCTATACAGA
This sequence comes from Torreya grandis, assembly GCA_037957365.1. Classification (NCBI taxonomy): domain Eukaryota; kingdom Viridiplantae; phylum Streptophyta; class Pinopsida; order Cupressales; family Taxaceae; genus Torreya; species Torreya grandis. The sequence goes on from JARHVA010000244.1 coordinate 3,896,000, forward strand.
TGCCGACGGTCCTGCCCCCTATGAAAATGTTGGCTGCTGAGATGGCTGCTGCCATGGGCCGTGCCCTCCAAAGCTCTGACCTGCCACTGCCTGTGCCTAGGCTGCAGCCAGTTGTCCCTGTAACAGAGTGACCTGCACTGTCAACGCTGCCACCTGACCTATCATCTCCGTCAGCTACCCTGAAACCTCTGCCAACTGTCCCTACAAAACTGCGACATGGGTCTGAGCTGTGTCTCTCTCCTACCGCACAGTGTCCCTCTCCTCGCAGGCTGTATCCCGCTCCCTGGTAACAGCCTGCAGATCTGACTGGGGACCCACCTGTATGCCTGTGTACTACCCTACCCACCATGCTGTGTAGGCCTCTATACACCCTAGGTCGGCTATCCGAGGTCCTACCGGCAACTCCTCAAAATCTGGGTCCTCTGCCTCCTCTGAAAGTGGGAGCGGTGCCTCAATGTCATCTCGTCTGTACGGTGGGCATGCAAGAGGTACATCCTGTAGCAGCCCGTACTGGCGCTATACTCTCTCTGCTGGAATCCTCTCGAGCTCACCGGCTCGCCTACCTCTGACCCATTGCATACTCTACGTCCCGACCATCTGCTCGCCCTGGTCTCTGAATGCTGGATATACCAAGTATGGTCTCCAGATGATATCTATTGGAATCAGGGCCTCCAGTACCCCTCTGTAGTGGTCAATATCCCTGACCACTCTGTCCACCCGCGTCTGTACCATCATCTCGCACCATCGCCTGAATCCGACCCTGAAGCCAGCCTAGATCGCTACTGGGAGGCCGAGAGGTTGGGTAACCACAATATGCTCATATGCCTAGCAGTGCAGAAGGTGGCCTACACACAGACTTTACCGTCACCACCGACTGATGCCCCATAGCTCTCTGTATACTTGGGCCAAAAAGATGGGTGCCTAGGCGAATACTGTCTGCTGCTCCAGCATGTCCATCAAAACCCTAGTCATAGACACCGAGAACCTGCCTCCCTCCGCATCCGGCAACACATAAACTATGATGCCAATCATCATCAGAACCGCCAGCCGATGTGCGCCCTCATCTGCCACATACAAAGGCTCATAAGCAAAGCTGGCTGAATGGTAGCTCATCTCTGTGACGTGCTCCCCAAACTATGTGACCATGTGGATATCATGCACCTCTCTCGAGCACACATAGATGCCAGCTCCATGTACTGGCAGTCACAAAATTTGGTACACGTCCTCAATCGTGACCATCATCTCGCCCGTAGGCAGGTGGAAGGTATTGGTGGCATGGTCCCACCGCTCGATCAATGCCACCGTAAGGCTCACATCCCTCGCCACTCTGCAGTAGCATCTCAGAGCGCCTAGCCCCACTACGCTCATCTGCGCCCACTCCTCGACCATCACGCCTCTGCGCTTCTGCATCAGCAAGGTCGGGAGATGATCTTGCAGCATAAGAGTCTGTCTGGCCTGCATCCATCCACAGACAATCTCATGTTAAAATTGTTCCTACTCTTCCTATTTTACAACTACTCTGACCATTTATGCCTACCCCGACACCCGAGAATCCCTTGGTGTAGCTTCGACCTTTTGACTTGACCATTTTTCACCACTCTTTTTGACCAAGCAACCACCGACATCGGTTAGCGTGCCGACAATGGCACTCATCTAACCGACGTCGATCACCTTCTCCTTTGAATTTGAAAGCAATTTTTTTTTTAAACTTGAGCTCGTCCCTTGATCAATACTTGTCCTTTTAATCCTCAATCCATTCCACCCTTTTTCCCTTAACAAAATCCTCTACAACCCTTTTATGACGTACGAATGCTTCGTCTTAATAAAAGGGAGCCCTTGACCTTCTATAAGTCTTGTCGATGACTCAATATTCTGTCAAAACTAAATCAAGATGACAAAATATCTAAGGTCACAAAATCAAATCAAAAAGCAGACTGCTCCCTCGAAGGACAGCTTTAATATCATTGCTGTAACTAATAGACTGCTCCCTTGAAGGACAACTATTCAAAATCCCTTAAATCTATAAATCAAAGCATAGACCACTCCCTCGAAGGATGGCTATGACTAAATCTTGCTACAAACAACACTTTCTTAGAAGCTTTTCACATCGATCAGCTTCACAAATGACCACCAAACAAGTGACATCTTTATGTGGACTTCCCGCATTGATCAGTCCGCTAAAAAAAAAAACCAAAAAAAAAAACCCGGATCATGGACTTGACTTGTAGTTGTCTCAAGGTCTCCTATAAGAAGGGGCAAAGTTATCCATACTCTAAAACAGGTTACCCTTTTCCTCCTATCATATCACCTACTCAAGGGACTTCGAGCTCACTTTAATGTCAAAAGTGATTCGATTACCGCTCTAACATAACTATGGTCAATGACGCAATGCAAAAATGGGGCTCTTGGTTCTAACAACCCCTGTCTATGTTGTCTTTTTGGTCCTTGTCAATAAAAGAGCGCTTATGCCTTTTCCTTTTTGCCTACATTTTGGTCACATTCAACCACATCATTTGTCAAAACAACTCAATCTGACTCTTTTCAAACCACTCACATAGCCTAATCATTCTGTTTCCATAGACATCAATACACATGGAAACTATTAACCACACAATTTATGTCAAGCATAAACCATTACTTGCTGAAACATAAATCGACCTGCAATTCATTTTTAGCAAACATCCATCACGAATATGGATAGTTGCTAGGGATGAAAAACCCCAACCAATGTTATAGCTTACACCATTTGGAAAAGGCTGTAGCATCATCTTCTCTTTATCATTTCAAGCATGTACCCTTAGACATATGGGAAGTGCTATATCCTTATCATGACCAACATCAACCACTTCGATCTTTTTCCTCCCTTCTTGGGAGAACTACATTGGCCTGAGGCCCTAACGACAGGGGCTATGTAGGTAGCACTCAGTTGACATGGGGTCTTCTGGGGTTAGCTCGGCCATTTTCTTCATCACTTTCTTCCATCTCCTTCTCTCGTCACCTGTCAATCACAGCACAGTCAATCACATATTCACATAATCATTAGTATACTCTCATTTTCATTATAACATCATAAGTCATTAGTCATAAATATCATCCATCATAACTCATTAAACATTCACATCATATAATCTACAAGTTAAACATTAAATATCACATCTATCATCATCTAATCTAAAGTCATCATCATATAATCTATCATCCACAATCAATCAACATCATCATATAACCATTTCATAAATATATTCATCATCACATTCATTTTCATCATAGCATCATACGCATAACACATAATATCAACACATGCATCACATCAAAATGTCATACACATCAAAACACATCCATACATTTTCTTATTACACATGTCACTAAATCAAAAATGCTCATCATATATATATATCAAAAATAGTTTTATACAATAAGACACAATCTATGTCTGTCTCTCTCTCTCATCATACATCTCTCATCTTCAGCTCGCAGGCCGGTATATACATCAAAAATAAAAATCTCAAGGTCTGCCCTCAAGGTTGTGGTTGTGGTGGTGGTGGCGGTGGCCGGGAAGAGGCTGTATCCTCTCTTCTCTCTGATCTGTTCCATCTGTGAGACCCAGAAGCCATCACTTGAGACATAGACCTCTGTCGGCTCTGCTCTACCCGCATCTCCGAGTATTGTTGTATCTGAGGGAACCCCCTGATGGCCCTCTCATAATAAGCGATCTCATCTAGTGCATCACTGTATCTAACTAGAGATACAGTCTATGGTGGACCCATCTGCCCTGCTGCTATGCCCTGTCCTGACCTCTATGGCTATGGCTGACCAAGCTGTACAGATGCTGACGGTCCTGCCCCCTATGAAAATGCTGGCTATTGAGATGGCTGCTGCCATGGGCCCTGCCCTCTAAAGCTCTGACCTGCCACTACCTATGCCTGGGTTGCAGCCAGCTGTCCCTGTAATAGAGTGACCTATGCTGTCAATGTTGCCACCTAACCTGTCATCTCTGCCAGCTGCCCTGTAACCCCTACCAACTGTCCCTGCAAAACTATGACCTGGGCCTGAGTCGCATCTCTCTCCTACCGCACAGTGTCCCTCTCCTCGCAGGTTGTACCCCACTCCCTCGTGACAGCCTACAGATCCAGCTGGGGACCCACCTGTATGCCTCTATACTGCCCTGCCCACCATGCTGTGTAGGCCTCTGTACATCCTAGGTCGGCTATCCCAGGTCCTGCCGGCAACTCCTCAAAATCTGGCTCCTTTGTCTCCTCTGGTAGTGGGAGTGGCGCCTCTATGTCATCCCACCTATACTGTGGAAACGTGGGAGGTACATCCTGTAACAACCCGTACTGGCGCCGCACTCTCTCTGTTGGAATCCTCTCGAGCTCACCGGCTCACCTACCTCTGACCCATCGCATGCTCTACGTCTCGACCATCTACTCACCCTGGTCTCTGAACACTGGATACACCAAGTATGGTCTCCAAACGATATCTGCTGGAATCAGGGCCTCCAGTACCCATCGGTAGTGATCAATATCCCTAACCACTCCATCCACACGTGTTTGCACCATCACCTCGCACCATCACCTGAACCCAACCCTAAAGCCAGCCTGGATCGCCACTGGGAGGCCGAGAGGTTGGGTAACCACAATGTGCTTGTATGCCCAGTAGTGCAGAAGGTGGCCTACACACAGACTGTACCGTCACCACCGACTAATGCCCCATAGCTCTCTGTATACCTGAGCCAAAAAGATGGGCACCCAGGCAAACACTGTCTACTGCTCCAGCATGTCCATCAAAACCTTGGTCATGGCCACTGAGAACCTGCCTCCCTCTGCATCTGCCAACGCATAGACTGTGATGCCGATCATCATCAAAACTGCCAGCTGATGTTTGCCCTCATCTGCCGAGTACAAAGGCTCATAGGCAAAATTGGCTAAATGGTAACTCATCTTCGTGACGTGCTCCCCAAACAGCGTGACCATGTGGATATCATGTGCCTCTCTCGAGCACGCATAGATGTCAGCTCCGTGTACCAATAGCCACAAAATCTGATACACGTTCTCAACCGTGACTATCATCTCACCCGTAGGCAGGTGGAAGGTGTTGGTGGCATGGTCCCACCGCTCGATCAATGCCACCATAAGGCTCACATCCCTCACCACTCTGTAATAGCGTCTCAGACCGCCTAGCCCCACTGCGCTTATCTGTGCCCACTCCTCGATCGTCATGCCTCCGCGCATCCACGTCAGCAAGGTCAGGAGACGATCTTGCAACATAAGAGTCTGCCTCACCTGCATCCATCCAAGACAATCTCATGTTAAAACTATTCTTACTCTTCTTATTTTACAACTACTCTGACCATTTATGCCTACCCAGACACTCGGGAAGCCCTTGCCGTAGCTTCGACCTTTCGACTTGATCATTTTTCACCACTCTTTTTGACCAGGCAGCCACCGACATCGGTTAGCGTGTCGGTGACGGCACTCATCTAACTGACGTCGATCACTTAGTGATCGACGTCGGCAAGTTAGTGACCGACGCCGGTCGCCGGTCGACCGACGCCGGCGAAACCGCTGACGTCGGCTACTGGTTCGGCCTTAGGGCCGAACGGGGCAAGCCCTAAAAATTAGGGCTTCCCCTCTAAACCCCCCTACACCCTCCTTAACTCTCCTAAATCACTCCTAACCTATCCTAAACCCTTTACCCACCTTCCTACCTACCCTCCCCCTTAATTTCTACCTCAAACAACAAAAATTCAAAAAACTAAATTCAAAACCAAATCAATCACATAGGGTTCAGAGACTCTCCTACCTCATCACGGCATCGTCGGCATGGTGGCACAATGGGTGCCACTGGTGGTGGACCTCCCATGGGTCCTCTACTCCCCTCTACCATCTCTTCCATGCCAATGACTCTGCACACTTCTCCGGGCCCACAAATGCCTCTACAGCCTCCAATCACTCTCCAACTCGCTCCTTCTCTCCACGAATTCCTATCTGCCACCTCACGCTGCTGTAATGATCAACTTGGAGTCACTTTCAATCACTAAACTCCAGAGCTCACTTTTTTTCTTGGACAAATAGCAAATGACTTTTGGTGGGCCGCCAATCTAGTTTTGTCAGATTTGGCAGACCGCCGACATTGGCAAAATGGTGCTCTAAGTTGCCGATGTCAGTCGATTTACGCCGACATCGGCCTCTTTGGTCCACTGACATTGGTTCTATAACCAACGTCGATGGCTTTAAACCTTCATCCTTCTTCAAATTGACCAAAATCAATCAGTCAGTCCTTCATACCATGTTATTTTAGCCCCCTGGGGCACACTTAAGATCACTTTTGCATCCATCCATCGACCACCAGACATTAGAGATCATGACTATCTCCTTTCACCGCGACTACTTCCAACATAATTCTGCCTTGGTTGTTTTTGCATATATGCTACCTCATGATTGGTTAACAAAATTGTGCACACACTTTTGACCTTCACAAGCATAAGATCGCAAGCTAGTTGATCCGCACTACTTGTGACTTTTTCATATTTTTGGGAGCACTTCCTAAGCTTGGGATACCTGGAACACGACGACCATTGGAGCTTCAGCTTAGATTGAATAACCCAATCAGCAGATGACTAAATTCTGGGGCCCGATTATTTCAATTTTGACACTCCTTGACCCTCGACATGCGACAATTTGACCTGACCATCCTCGTGAAGTGGTGTACGCGCAATCACAACTTTTGCAGCGTTCTCACTCTATCTTCACCATTTCCATCCACTCTCTATCAAATCAGCACCCAATTCTCGGTTCCCTTCCCTCGACTCCTACTTTGAGGGGGGATACCTCATCTATAATCAGGGCAACCAACGCTCGCCTATTTTTGTTTTGCAGTTCATTTGAACAACCAACAAGATGAAATCAATCTTATCCTACACCTGGGGCAATTGACTCCTATTTTTGTCTTACAGTTCGTTTAGAGCAACCAACAAGACAAAAAGGGGCAAATGTAGACACCTAAATAGTGTCTAACCCTTGGTCACCTTCCCCTTTGGTCCATTCCTAACAAACATGAAATTACTAATTTAAAATAATAAACTTATTTTGAATTAACCCCCTCTCCTTGGACACATCACCCATGACACCTCGCCTAGGACACCTCGCCTTAGACTAATTCCCATCCTATGACTCACCCAAGACCTATTCTTACTTCTCTCTAACCGCCTAACAAACTCTCGTGTGTATTTATCTTAACCTTCGACAATTCTTCCACTGACTATGCACTTGGCGGATGGAGAACGGGGTTGTTGGCCCTTTTAACCATTTTCCACTGGTTGACATCGGTCAACTGTCGGCCGACGCCGGCGGGATCGCCGACATTGGTTTACTTAAACCATCTTCTGACCCTATCCACGTCTAATAAAAAAAAATCAGAAATTCTAATCAAACTCTGCATCTCGAGAGCTAATCACGAATCTGGAATTTAGAGTCTTCGACCATTCATCAATCTGCCAATCTCTTACCCAAGCCTCTCACTCTCCCCCTCAGGTGCAGCAATAGGGATTCTACATCAGACTTCTACACTAGCAACAGGTCCTTCACACAGGCTACATCAATAGCAGGTACGGGGATCATCAACAACAGTACACCTTCAACAAGGCACAGGTATGTATATTGTCTGTGTTTTCTAGTCATTTGCTTCTAAGTATTATGAATTAGATTCAGCACTATCTCCCCCCAGACCAAACTGTTCCCAAACCCGAATCCATATTTCCTTGTTTCCCTATTGCCTCCGTCCTCTGTCGGACCATACACTCTGCCCATTCAACCAGACTCTCAGACCCAGATCCCAGACCATTCAACCAAGTCCAAAACTTTGTCTTAGACCACTCAAACAGACCCAGATCCTTCTTTGGCCTTGTCCACAGACCAGCCCTGACCAGACCTCGTCCAAAGACCATTGCCTCGACTGACGCTGGCTACTTCCCAATCGACGTCGGTAGACTAACCGACGTCGGCAGACCTCAGCAACCGACGCCGATAGGACCACCGACGTCGGCGACTGTGACCAAGCCGACAGCATCATTCAGGTAAGCTTTTGCTTCCATTTTCCTTTTTAGTTTGTTATCATTTCAGTCTTTTTAATATTCTATCTTTTATCAGACTTTATCTTTATCAAACAGTGGGTTAACCTCCCTTAAAGAAGTTTTCATACTTCTGGGAACAGGCTTTTGCTTGGCAACCCACTATCTATCCATCTAACGCCTTTTTATCCAAGTCTCTTTCTCTTTCAGGTGTCATTCCTCCATAGCCAAAGAGGAGTACTCACAGCGTCTGGATTACAGTGCGCAGACTATATCCAGGTACATACAAGCCTTGACCATTCCTTCTTAAGTTTCTCATTTTCTCTCATTTGAATCTGAAAGCAAAATTTGAATAGAAACATAATGATTGATTACAGGTATCAAAGTCAAGAGAAGATAAGAGAATGAAATAGGTCTCTGCATCATTTGGTATTAGAGAAGCAAGTTCATGGGACAAGGATAAAGATAGTTTACAAGCAAACAAGTTACACGTTTTTTTTTTCATTTTGATTTGATTATGAGATAGTGTTGTGAGTGACATTATAAAGTTGAGAAAGATTGGTAGCCAGCCATGAAGCTAATAAGGCTTGTTGATAAGTTAGAGAGTTTTTGGAAATATCATGAGAGTTAGATCAAAGATTGATCTTAAAGAGAGAGAAAGGAGTCCTAAGAAAAGGACATGAGAGAGAGAAGATAGAGCCAAGTGAGAGGTCATGAGAGATTGAGATAGAACCAAGTGAGAGGTCATGAGGTGACAAGTAGATGATGCTTGTCAAAGAAGTATATGTACATTTGAGACCAAGAGATTAAGAGACATCTTAGATAAGATGAATATAGAGAGAGAAAAGAGGAAATAGGGAAAGGATGAGAATAGCTACCAAAAATATATGAAGGTGCATGAAGACACCAAGAAGAAAAGAGAGATGGAGAAAGAGATGATAGAAGTGAGGAAAAAATTAGATGAGTTGCTGACCATAGTAGATAAAATGAGAGAAAGTGTGAACCCACAATGTATATGGGTCATGAGAAGGGTGAAAAACTTCAAATGAGCTAATTTTAAGGTGTGTCTAATGCCTCTAAGGCCATAGAGGGTATTAACACATGTCATCCACTCCCTTTTATGAATTTTCATGGAAAATTGATGCCTTTTTGGAGGCCAAGTCTGAGGGGTGATAGAAAAGGGAGTTTCTTAGACTGCAAATGGTGATGGCTCACTTCTAAAAGTTTTTACATGATCAAGACTGAAATGAATACATGGAGAGGCATGTTTTAAATCATTCCCTCTCATTATAATAATCAAACCTATCCCTATTTATTTTTGGGACTTTCAAATAGAGGAGAATGATGAAGGCAATTTTCTAAGCTAGCAAAGGGAATTTCATGCCACTTTTCATGAGTTTCATGACATATATGGACACTTGTACTTCCTATCCATGCATGGTTAATTTAATATTCTCTTCCCATGCATATGTAGTACATTCTATCAACATGACAAGTGTCATTATGACCTTTGTACTTCTCTCTTCTCCTGTCTCTCTCTCAAGTTTTATAAGAACTAGCCATTTTGGCCTTTGTAACTTATGCTCCACCTGAGTATGGTTAAGCCCTAATCATATACATACCATTTGATCAATAAGACTACTCATTTTTATCTATTCCATGACTGTTCATAGTGTGTTTACTTAGATTATTAAATTTTCTTAGTGAGATTGGAGTGCTCACCATTGATCAGAACATAAAAAGAGGTCGAGTTCACACAACTCATAACCCACTATATCCAGTCCTCCTCAAAACCGAAGGTGCCTAGGATCTTTTGGAGGAATGCCCACCAAAATATATCATAGGCCTTGGACATATCTAATTTGATAAACATCACTTTATCATTAGATTGAATCTTGGAATGGATAGTCTTAGTTGCCACCACCACCCCATCCAAAATCTGTCGGCCCTCCACAAAACCTCCTTGCTCCTAAAAAATAAGCATTGGAAGCCACTTTTTTAACCTCTCAGAAATCAACTTAGATATAATTTTTTAAGTGACATTAAAGAGGGAAATGGGCTGGAAAAGACTCAATCGGTCAGCCCCCTCACCCTTGGGGATGAGAGCGAGGAAGGTGGAATTCATATCCTAAAGCATTTGTTTGTTCCTCTGGGACTCTTGAACAATGACCAATAAGTTGGGTGATTAATGAAACACCCTTTTCAAAGCACCTTGTAGACTAAAATTAGAAATAACAAAAAAAATTGAATATATTTGATTTGAAAAGGGTTCACTAAAAATATAAAATGGATATAAAATATGAAACTAAAGGCTCGTATATAAATTTTTAAGTGTAAATATCTTAATTTTTAGGATTGGGTAGGATGACTAAAAATAGGCTTTGGTATACATAGGAATGGAATGATGGGATGGTATGGTCTTACTAATGATAATCATGGTTTTTGATAGATTAAAAAAATGGTAAGAGGGTTGCCCCCAAGTGAGAAAGTGATTGGTTGGGATATGCAACAATGGTAAAAGGATATGTAACAATGGTAATGGCATGACAATGGTATGCTACATGTTTTTGGCTTGGGTATGATAAATGGCATATGATTCTATTATTCCTAATGAGATGGAGATAATAAATGCATTTCTTGTAAATGACTATGGCCACAATATGACATAAGACTAAGTAGGAAAATTATCATGTAGGAGATAATTTAGTGGGTATAAGTCCAAATTATTTGAAATTGTCCTTTACATTTCATCCACATTAAAATAAGAAAAAAAAATCAAGACTTTGTTTTAATCAAAATATAACCATTGAAAATATGGATGATGAGATCTAATTATAAGGGAGGGGTTTTCACTCTGCTAGGGTTTCCTCCATGCACACCATTACATCAGCCCTAGTTTTTTTGCCTACTTAGTCTTATGTCATACTGTGGCCATAGTAATTTACAAGAATTACATTTATTATCATGTAGGTAAATAAATTATCTTAACCCTATTGCATCGATTCATATCTAGACCAATAATATTTTACTTTCATTCATTTCGGCAATATCTTCTTAAGGAAAATTGAATGTCACAAGTGCATGTAGTGTGACACTATGTAAGGACATTAGTAATATTTTTACTTTTCCAATTTTGGTATTCTCATGAATCTATTGGTGGTGTCCTTGGCATTAGTGCATGTAGATCAGACTAATACATGTCATTTGCACTCAATGTGAATAAAATAATAGGCAATCCAATTTGATGCAACATGTACATTAATTCACTACAATATTTTACCCAATAATAACTTGTACCCCTCAATGAGGTTGTAAACTACATCAAAATTTTATCTAGATGGGAGTGATGCATGTTATCCATATGACAACACAACTCAGTAATGTTGATTGGCATATCTTGAAGAATTTTTTTTCACAAACATTGTAGATGAATGTTTTGCATGATGTCTCATGGCATGCAACTTTAAAATATTGAAGTATTCATGGCATGCATTGTTTTAGTCATGATTTATGTTAACTAATTGGGATGAATTGGCATGGAAAGTGAGGGCATGGAAAAGAATAGAAGAGAGATTGAAGAGGCATGTGAGGGGACAACATACGATGACATAAAAAGAAGAAGTGGAGAAAAGGATTTAAAGTGAAAAGGAGATTAATATTTTGATTTCCTTGGTATACAAATCTCTTTTTAATTTGGTGGTGCATTTATATTCCTATTAGATAGATTAAATAAATTTTGGTAATGAATGTATACAGGGGTTTAAATATTTTCGATCATATTTAATGTTATTTAAAATGGGCTGAATGTAGGGATTTGTGGATGGTTAGACCATCCACAAAACTCTACATGAAACCCAAAAAACCCTAATTCAAAGGCTTGTATTTTTATGTTCTTACATTATTGAATATAAATTCCTCAAGGAAAAATTTCTATGTTTTTACACTTGACTTAAATTTTGAATAACCCTAGGAAAAATCCCTCAAGGTATAACTATTTCATATAATGAGTATTTATTACTAGACTTGGTGGAGTCTTGGACTCAAAATTATCCTCTTGAACCAGTTTGGGGATATAAATGTTGACATAAAAAATGGTATGAACTTTCACTTGTTTGCTCTTATATGTGGCCAATAATGATACAAATGAAGAGAAGGAAAATGCAATCCATGAGAGGGGAAAGAAGGCAAACAAGTTTGTTATGTAAGAAACTTAGGAGAGAGATACAAAAGATTTGGTTAAGTGAACAATAAAGTTAAAAAGTGGAGTAAGGTGAATAACACCTTGATAAGGATGAGGTAAGCTTGGATGAAGCAAAGGAAGCTAGAGGCAACTAACTAGGTGTTGAGAAGGACAAAGAAGAAGATCAGTTTGAAGGCCTCATTGAAGGCTTGAACAAAGGAGTACAAACCATAAGAGAAGGTATGCAATCTGATTGCAAGTTTGCATATCAAAGTAGTGAGAAATTAGAGGCAGATGTGGTAGCCTTAAAGAGAGAATTGAATGTTGAAGTGATGGAAAAGGAATAAAATGTAGTTACAATAGCTGAAGACCCTATGAAGGAGGACAAAGAGCATACAGAAGAAGCATTAATGGCATAAGTACATTAGGTTGAAGACATAGATCCTTTTGAGGGCTTGAATATCATTGAGATAATAGATAGGCATGGAATTGACATTTTTGTTGCATCAAGCATGAAGGTGATAACAAGTGCGGTTAAGAGTATAGGTGTGGCAATAGCATTTTGGGGTATAAACAACCCATATTATAGAGGTAAAGAGGAAAGAGTGAGTACACATCAAGTGCAATATGATGCAAATAAGTAGAGGAAATAAGGAATTATGATGGTATTTGATAGAGGCAAGTGTGAGAATAAATAAGAGAAGATGAAGCATGAAGGAGAATGAGTAGCATTGGATGATCCAAGGAGCATGAATTGGAAGACACAAAATAAGCAAATAATAGTTCATTTGGAGTCCAAATTTTTTCTTTCCTGAGAGTATGATGCAAGGGCATTGACCAAGTCAATGTATCTCAATATGTTTTATTTTCATTTGGATTAAATTGGTGTTATAAGTATTATAAAGACCCAAGAAGGTGATATAGGTCTTTAGGTAGCTTAGCATTGGGTGTTCTTGGCCTTGGGAGAGTTTCCTGCCAAAACCCCATTTCAAATATTTGAATTATGCTTAGTGAGTTTAGGGGCTCTTTTGAGTAGTTATCAAGAGTGTCATGTTAGTAAGAGTTTTTTTAAGGTCTTAGGTAAGTTTAGAAAGATGATTTACATACAAATCATAAATAAAGTGTTATAAACATAGAAGTTGGATTGTAACTTCTATGTTTAGTTAATTGTCAATAGAGGTAATTATCCCAAGAAGGTAGTTTTTATGTATATAATGAGTTTTTGGTTTGGAATAGAGGTTAGACTCATATAATAGAAATAGGTACAAAGTATAAATATTCAGTTAGGAGTTTGATGGGTAGAGGTATGGAAGAAACCAAAGTTGATGGTAAAAACTTTGTACTTTATCCTGAAGGATTGAGATGATCATGTAAAGAGAATGGATCTATGAATGATACATACATACATACATACAGACACATACGGACACACACACACACACACACACACACACACACACACACACACACACACACACACACACACACACACACACACACACACACATTTGTATTAATATAATTTTTTAGATGTGTTTAATGTGTTGGAAAACTTGAAGTATTTGGTACTATATTCTGTGACTTGAAGTGGAAAAGAATGGTGACTGCGGGCCAGAGACAGACCATGTGTTTGTTCATTGAAAACTATAGTCGATGAAGAAAGAACCTTATTAAGGTAAAATGTATTGAGAATATATGTAAACTTCAACAAATTCATTTGAACAAGTTGTTATTCATTCATATAGCCTTGTGTTTATTTCTAACAAAGAACTACAAGATCAAATAACCAAATTGTGTGTCCCTTATTTGCAAGACACAGTCAAGAAGCTGTATTGAATGGATGAAAAACACATGAGATGGATTTTGTTATGATATTAAGATAATACATAGTATAATAACACCATTTATGAGGTATATATTTTAAGGTATGTATGGAAACATCAGGTAAAGTGAATATGCTTTCAAAACCTTGTTACAACTTTGTGCAGGCAACTGTGTGATATAATACTTTTGAATTTATGATTTGAACATAGGTAGGGTTAATACAAGATAAATTTATCTTGGAAGATGTGTAAGTGAGTTAGGCAGACCTTTTTATGGTCTTTTGGAAGTTTTCAATTTAAAAATAATTCATTAAATCAATTATCAACCCTCTCGGGTCTGTGTAAGCCCAAAAAACCTAGTTTAGGGTTAAAACACAAAAATGAAATAACTCACATTTATAATGGTAAAAAGTGATTAAAATTGGTTATTAGTGAGTATTTTAAGTTATATAAATGATTTTCAAGTTTTTATAATGGTAAAGGACCATACATATGACATACAAGTGACTGTATTGTAAGCAAAGTTTAATAGGCCTAACGAGGGATAATTTGAGTGAGAAAGAGGTTAGAAAAAGGTGAAAGGTAATGAGTTAGTTCCTATAACTTTGTGTAAAATTCAAAGATGATATAGGGTGATGGTAAAAATAGTTATTTTTTTAAAACTCAATAGTACCTGATTGTACAAGTTAAAATTGATAGAAAAAAAGGGTACTAGAGGTTGAGTGAGATTGTGGGTTTGAGAAGTGAAGTAGACTCTTGAGGTTGAAAAGGGGTGTGAATTGTGTTGAGATAATTTTGTGAATTAATATAGAGGATATATATGATAAATAATGTATACATAAGACCTAGACCAACCATGAGAGGTTTTGGCCTAATGAAGCAAGGAATCTAGTGAAGGTTAGTGCAAGAGGAGAATGCAAGGGAGATAGAAGGTGAAATAAATGATATGAGTGGATGGTATGAGAGTTTTAAAGGATTATAAAGATAGATAAAATTCAATAAATAATCCTAGATAATATTTCTTGAGAGAGAATGACATGAAACCAAGTGAGGGAGTTGATCATGGAGAGAAGATTGTGAAGATTCAATGCAAGAATAATTGATTACATGTATTAGAGTCAAGAGAAAAGCAGAGAATGAAACAGGTCTTTGTATCATTAGGAAATACTCAAAGTAAATTAGGGCCTCATTTTAAAAAAATTAGCACCTATAATGGTGTTAACATTATAACTAGAACATGAATATAATATGGGAATTGCGGTCAAGGTTTTTGTCATGGGTTGGATGATTTATTATATGTCATGTAAGAGTGACCACATACCTACATGTAGTACTAGGTATGCAGCATATATCATGAATGAGTGACCATATCATGACTATAGGTATGTTATAATATGCATGCTATAGGCTAGTCATTTATGCATATTGATAGATCCATTGATCGAAAAGCCCAAAAATTATTTAAGAATTTAGCCCAAATTTACATTCAAGACTTTTCTTTAATTATCCCTAGTTACTCCTTTATATATATAAGAATTCCCCCTCTCCTTGTATGATATAACTTGGTAAATTAACCCTCTTCTTTCTCTATATAGTTGATAATTCTACCTATCTTGATTTTCAAGCATCCCTTACTAATGCCCCCTCTCCTTATAGGATATAACTCAATCAATACCCCTTCTTATTTCTCTATATGGGTGGTAATGCCACATCTTATAATTTTAAAGCATCCCTTAATAATTCCACCTCTATTTTATATATTGATTCAATAATTCCCCTTATACTTATTTTCAAGTATGATAATGCCCCCTCTCCTTTCAAGATATGGCCTGGCTATTAAATTGGGCATCTAGTATTCAAAATATGGCTTAGGTAAGATAGATATGATTGAGATTAGATATGGGTACTCAAGATCAAGATATGGATAGGGTATTCAATTAGGTAGTGCATACTCAAGTAGGTAACTCAAGTAGGTAGGACATACTCAACTAGGTAAGGAAAGAAGGATAGGTAGGTAAGGCATACTCAATTAGGTAGGGCATAATAAAGTACAAGAAGGTAGGTAAGGCATAATTAAGTTCAAGATATGGCTCTAATATTCAATAGGGTAGGGAATGATCAAGTAGGTAAAGTAGGTAGGGCATACTCAATGGTATAGATATATTACATACATAATATTATTTAAAACTTTATTTTTCATTATATCTATCAGGAAACAAGTTTCCCTTACCAAATATAAATGTTTAGTCAGTATAACATAGCTAAGTAGGTAGGGAAAGAGTATATTCAAGTTATAGATCGGGAAACAAGAGTTTATTGATAGCTAAGAATCTATTCTAGAAAGGAAAGTAGGTAAGACAATAAAAAAGTTATATATCAAGAAGCAAGCTTCCATTACCTTATTGGGTAGGTAATAACAAATTAGGTAGGGAAAGAAAAAAGCTATCTATTTGGAAGCAAGTTTCCCTTGATAGATATGTATTAATATAGAAACAAAGCAAAGCTATATATTGGGAAGTCAAACTTCCCTATGACACCTTACTCCCTTTCTATCTATTAGGAAGGCAAGCTTCCCTTAATATGTTAGTGGGTGAAGAAAAGTCATATATCATGAATGCAATATTCACTTACCTTACTCCTTGGCATATTTGAAGTATGTAGGTCAAGCTTACTTTGAATTATTGGGTATGGTAGGATTGAGATCAGGATAGGGCCTTCAGAATGATGGCCCCCGTATATCCATGAGGGGGCATTCCTATGCTAGACCTTGATTTATTATATTATAGACCAAGCCATACTTAGAGTTCAATAAGGCCTCAGTTTGGGAATATCATCACCTAGAATGGTGTTAACATTATGATCTAGACCATGAATATGATATTAAAATAGTAGTTTGGGGTTTTGTCAAGGGTTAGATATATTAGTCAAAATAGGTCGATGTATTTGTGCCTGCTCCACCCCATCATATTATGTAGATGCTACATTTTTGTTAGCATAAGACCTATCTCTATCCTGAACAATCCATACCTAATCCATTACACACACACACACACACACACACACACACACACACACACACACACACACACACACACACACACACACACACACACACACACACACATCCATATCTATATCTTGACTAGTGATATACATACTTGAACTTAGAGCTTGATAACTTTAATATTTTAGTTAGTTTTTAATCTTAAAATTTTGAAAACTAAGTATTGACCAAAATGAATTTAAAAAAACTAACTTATAAATAGTAACTCCTACAAATCTGGAATCAATTTAAGATGGCCATAATTTTTTATATTTATTAAAATAAATTTACTGTATAAGAAGATAAAATGGAATATAAATTAAATGTAAACTCAAAAAAGAACAAACAAACATAAAAAAAAATTATTTTGCTAACATATTGTAATTTAAACAAGCACAAAAAACACAAAATTTTTTTTTACCTCAAAGGGTATACACCATTTGGAATGCATAGGGCGTATGCCCTTCCATTCAAAATTTCAACCTTCCCTCCACAAAATGTGTTTCAAAGGGAATACATTCTTTACAAAGTTGTAGCCCTTTCGAGAAGTCTTTCTCTTGACTTTTCAACTTTCCCTCCAAAATTGTTTAGATTTAGGTTTGGGGGGTCCAAACCTAGCCTAAAACATGTCATGGAGCAACTCACATGTATTTTAGGAAATTTATATGTTTTTTCATCTTAATAGACATATCTGATCAAACAAATTTTATTATTTAAAAAAAAATTATATGGACTTGTTGAGGGGAAAATGTATTTCCTAAATATATATATATATATATATATATATATCTAAACTATTATTTTTAGTTATTACTTATTCTATACACAACATACCTCATTACAAACTATATACATATCATTACAAATACTTTTATAAATTTTGATTGTTAATTAAAAGTTTATAAAAATCATACCTGACTAATCTACACATTGTTGGCTATGCTTTAAAAAAATAATTTTTATTCAAAGTCAAGGTAAAAAATTTATGTTCGTATAATTATAGTTCCATATTTCGACTTGTAAAAATATTAAAAATATATATTTAAAAAAATATTAATAAAAAATATCCTAAACAATCTTCAGCATTTCATCTATCCATATATGAAATTTCATATGATAATTCATTTGTTTTCTCAACAAACATGTGTTCGTACACTTGCAGTCTCCTTATATTTTCACCAAAAAGTGTCAAGCCATTATCAAAATTGCATCAATTTCACACAATTATATCATTTGGGTATTACAAAAAATTATATATTTTAAAACTAAATTTAGAATTCCACAATTCATATTCTTATGTTATTGCCAAATTATTTTTCGAAGTGTCCCTAAAAATCTTTACAAGTTCAAATATTATTATTTTAAGAAAAAAATGTTGCTTTAAGCCCCCCTCGTTTGTCACCCATTATCCTACATCTACCCTTGTTTCTCTACCAACTATCACTCCCTTGGTAGTTGACCATAGTCATGACAAGTTATACATGCATTCGTAATCAACTGGTTGAATCCACTCCAATCTTGTTGATCATAGTGTCATGATTTTTTGTAAGGGGTAATCTGGCTCAAGTTATATAAAGAATTGGTATGATGGTGAGTGTGAATCCATGTATTAGAGGCTTCATTTTTCCCTAGTCCATGACCCTCCCTCCATACCCACCACTTATAGAGATTATCATTATCTTCTATGAAAAAATAAACATGAGTTTCTTACATATAGATGAATTTATATCCTTGCTTCCATCCAACATTCTCTTAAGACATTTTAGTGAACTATCCTCCTAAGGAATACCCTCACTTATAACATTCATCCCTAGGCATGACTTCATATGCTAGCTCTCTCTATAATATCCTAGAGCAACCTGTTATCATTATATCCACCCCACCATTATCCTCTACTATTTTCTCTACCAGTGCAGTTAGGAGGGATATTCAAAATTTATGTACTAATAAAGCTACATATTACGAGGGCCTTTAGAGTGAGTTTCTCAAATATGGTGTGGATTCCCTTGCCTTCCCATTGGTAAAAAAATATTTTTAATGAGTTTTTTTTCTCAGGTTTTCATTTCTCTTGTTCCCAACACATAACATGAGCCATTATTAATTCTAGGGATAGAACCAACCCTAGAAAATATAGGATCATTATGATTGGGAATACATTTTCCAAAAATTATGGTATGGTGTTAGACATGTAGCTCTCAAAGAACTTGGAGAGGGATAATCTTAGACCAAGGGTAGGACAAATTTAGGAGGGAATACTAGATAATTGACCACATATTTACACTCTATGTTATCATTCAGGAGGCTTATCATTGGTCTTCCAAAGTCTTTTGTTGCTTTTTAGACTTACAAAAATCATTTGACTAAGTTCTATGCCATCAACACTTATAGAAGTTGTGTGATGTCCTCACTCCATATTCTCTCATTACAATGGCCTAGAGACTCTATGAGATAATTTTTGGATAGTTTCATAATTCTCATAATATTTCTAACTCTATGAAGAGTACCATGGGGTCAAGAATAGATTCTATCTATCTTTAGCACTCTTCAACATTTACATTGATGATCTAGAGGATTTTATTTTAAAACATTCTCATGCATATTATGGTTGAATTTTAAATTATGTGGTGATATCCATACCCCATTTGGTTTTGACATTGTTCTCCTCTCTCACTTTGCCAATGGTTTACAGAGTGTGAATGGTTTCAAATCCACTTCTAGGATATTATAAGATGTACTTATTTGATAAAATCATCAATCCTATAGTTTTATATGGATTTGACCTTTGGGGACCTTTTATAGATTCCATGGATTGGTCTTGTATTGAGATGGTATAGAATCTCATGATTAAAGATATGATTTACTATAAATAGATTGATCCTCATTTTATCATCCAAGATGAGTTTTACACCCAACCTTTATGCCTTGAGACTATCTTCAAGCCTAATTTATAAATTCATAGACTTAAAACTATAGAGGATTCAGATTTAGGTTAGGTGAGTTGTCTATAATTTATCCTATGTTCTTAATAGGGTCACATCTTTGATCCCTAATTAATGTCTATGTTACTTGGAATCTAATCCAAAATAACTCCACCAATATATCAACATCTCTATTGATAGGTTACATTCTTTTAGGTACTCTTTGGATTCCCCTCCTTAGCTTCTTCCCTTAAAGAAGTTAATCATTAGATCTATCAAACAAGATATATATAAGAAGTACATCTAGGTCACTTGAGCCTCTCCTCTTTATCCACATAGTGCAAAGCTTGCATTTTATGTCGAGCATTTCTTGTTGGTAGTGGATGGTGTCATTTGTCACCCTGACTATCTCCAACATCATTGATCTCATGGCTTGAGGTCTTTCATGGCCAATTGAGAGTATGCTCACTCTATTTTTAGGTTGAGACTGATCATAATATTCTATGTGGGGAAAAAAATTGTCTTCTTTTCCCCCTTTATGAGGTAGAGATTAAGAAGCACTTCATTTTATGATTCCCTCTTTTTTATGAGAGATAAGGTACATACTATTGTATTTATATAGACTCAAGAAACTTTTTATTCAATTTTATTTAGTACCATAATCAATGGTGCTGATCCCTTTTTCTTTGGGATGTTTTCAACTTTGGTATAAGTCCATACAAAGAGACCTTAGTGCTCCCAACTTGTTCACTTCATTCTTTCATCCCCTCATAAATGTTTGTGGAATTAGGCACCCTTTGGATATTATTTCTTCACACATAAAGGAGGTAGGATAGTGAGATGATGCTAAACTATGAATAATACTACTTCTAAGGTACCATATAACACTAGCTCTTGGCAGTGATGATCTAATCCTACTCAACATCATGGATATGCTCCTCAGTATCATGGATCTACTTATTCACACCTACATCCTAGTTGTAGAGGTAAACATGTATTATGAGTATATTTTATAACATGGGAGATTCTTTAGTATTGGATGTTAAGAGGGAGGGGAAGTGCTTTGCTTCTTCCTAAGATTACCCAATTTGCCCCCTTAGTTCTAGACACTCCTTTAGGAGCATTATCAAATCCTGCATTGGCCCTTTCATAGTGATATACGATGACATAGATGATTCCTTTATCCTAGGCATGGTTAGATATGTTTGATAAGACTAACATATAATCTTTTTGACGTTTGAATTTCATAAACCCATGGTATTTTGGGGTTCTTACTCTCTCCACATGACTATTTTTATTTTTACATTAACCAAAAAGGTTGGGGGATTTACTACATTGGGTTTACCCATCTTTTAGTTTTAGTGTTTTAGTTATTTTTCTTTTATTTGATTAGTCATTATTCTTAGGGTCATTTTACCCTAGAACTTTCTAATGTAATTATGTATATTATTGAGTCCCATTGACCTAATTTTGGTCATTCAAGAGCATTGATATAATTTCTTTCTTTCTTTCATCTCCCTATGGCTACCTTAGAAATATAGATAAAATGTTCCATGTAATTCACTATGGTTTGAAAAGCCAACTCTAACTAAAGTTCACGTGAAAGAGCGTACAAAGGCAACTAAAGTGTGTATTTTAATGACATTTTCTTTGTGGCCTTGAATCATATATGCTCGTGTTTCATGAATACACCAATATTCCAAAATAAATATGGTCCTCCCTAAAAAATATTCTTGTAATTGGATTCATTTTTAATAATGTTAATAAAGTAGCCACTAAGACTTGGATTGATCTCATAATCTCACTGATTTTTCTATTTTTTACTTTCCCTTTCATACAAATGCACTACCAAAACATGCACATCTAAGAATCTACAAATAAAATATTCAGATAAAGCTTATGGATATTACCTTCAAGCTTGTCCATATCTGGCTTTGAGACTGGGCTATCTAACATTACCCCCCAACATGTTGATCTCATCTTTATCCCTTGAGGGATTTGTATCTTTCCAACTCCTATTTTGTTCCCTCATCCTCTTCTATACCAAATCTAAACTTACACCCATAACTACATGACATAAGTTCTTTTAGGTAGGGAAAGATCCATCACTTTATCTCCCTTTCCCTTGTGCCCTAGTCTACCCTAGTGTACTTCACCCCACCTACTTGAATCTAAGAGATTCTAAACTTAGCTACTTAAAAACTTCTCCACTAAATAAAGTAAAACTTCCAATCTATAGTTATACTATTCTAGGCTCAACATACATCAAAACCTAGCATATCTCTTCTCTTGGGCTCCCAAAATTAAAAATAATTTTCTTAAATCAATCTTTTAAATTTTCAAAAATTCACCACACCTAAAATTAGGAATTTTTTTTGGTTATACCAAAAACACATTCCCAAATCCCCTACCATCTATGTACATATGTAGAACATAGCTTATTAAAATCATTAGTATACATTTAGATGTGCCATCAAAATTTATTTTCCATTGGTCCTCTTTGGTAGTAATTGTCAACCATTTTTGGTCACCATTGAGGATCAATGTCCAATTTAGAAAGGGGATTTAGGATTGATTTCAAGCTTCCATGTTTGGTCAGAGTTCAATAAAAATGGTTTTCTTTGACTTAGTGTATTTTCAAATAAGGCTTTAGGACTTCAAAAAAAGTGTTAGGGGAAAATGTTGTGAAGCTTGTCGTCAAACATATATGCTGAACACAAATGTTGAAGACAAAAAAAGGTTCAGAGATTGCAATGCAAAGCTTATTTGAAATTTTGTTCTAAACAAAAGTTCTGAAGACCATTATCACACATCAAAGTTTGTTCATGGAATCCCATTCCAAGCAAAAAATTTAAGACCAAATGCCTTCAGAAAGATTGTTCAAAGTTATGTTTTTGTGGAAAAATGTATAATTTTTTTATAATGCCTATTCTAAACAAAAATCCCAAAGACAAAACTTGAAAAGACTAAAATCAGTGCCTAAGCAGAAATTCTAAAAGAAAGTATGTGAAACACATATCCTCATTCCTCTTTAATTATCTCTTCCAAAAAGTCTTGCACACTAAAGTGTTAAGATTTTATGCCTTCACTGAAGAACTGTAACTTTCACTCCTATTATGCATCCTTAAACACACACCCTTTGTGTAAAATACAACCAAGTAATGTAAAAATATGTAGGTTTGGGTGCATGGGTCTCCCATAATTCAAGAAATGAAGAGAGAAGTGCATGGTAAGTACTTATAAATCATGAAGATCATGATCAAAATTCTCAATCCTATTTCACACTATTATTCAAGGACTTCCTCACACTAAAAGGTTTAAGTTTATCACTAGATCACAAAATTCCACTTTTGTGTCCCCATGTTTTGTAGGCTATGATCTAAACTTCACACCACTTCATTCATTAACTAGTGCAAATTTTAGATATCAAGTTTAGAAGTTTTCAAAAATAAGGAAAGATTTCAAAAGACTTAGTTGATTCTTCAAATTTACCCAAAGCCACATGTTAGAATTTTGTAGCCCTAGGCCTGCTCAAAAAGATTTCATGCCATAATATTTTCTTTGACTTTTCTTGGGGAAAATGACATCATCAAAGTGCCAAAGTAATAAGGTTATAAAGATGATGCCATATGGCACAATCTTAATGACCTAGATCCCTATAACCATCTATACAATGTTGAAGTCCCTAAGGGGCAAGTTAGTAGGATGATGCCATGTGGTGAAATCCTACTACTCCACAACCCCAGGGTGGTCAGTACAAGTCCAACATATCATAACTCTAGGAATGTGGGTAAGTAGGGTGATGCCACATGGCATAAACTTGATTCACCTTAAAATAAATAGGGTGAGTAGGGTTATCAGTCATAATAAGGCTCTAGTCCAATCTAATTATGCCACACAATAGTCTCCCAAGAGCCCATGATCCAAAGGCATGACCATTTTCTAAAAGCCTATAGGTTTGAAAAAATGATGCATGGTAGAGGTGAGGCTAAAAACTCAAGTGCCTAGGTAAATAAAGAGAGGCCACATGGATGTTGATTATCTGCCAAGTGGAAAAGTAAGTTTCCATAATGATATAACTAATAGAGAAACAAAAAATAAGTTGCTAAAAAGATGAAATGTTGTAGTAATGACCTTAGTAGGCATGAACTCAAAAATTGATGACTTGTTTGGCCATCAAAGTCATCAAAATCTGAGGATTGACTATGTATACAACTTAACATATGAAATCAATTGAAAATTAGTTTCTCACCTAGAAATGATCCTAAAGGTGGTAGAATTCAATGCAACATTTAATAACATCACCCACCAAAGTATGACATGTGCATTGGGATTAGACACAAAGCATACATTACAATAAAGAGTCTTAAATATTAAATATGGCATGAAAATCCACTGAATGCAACATTGAAAGTAAAAATGATAGAATTAAGTGAAATCTTCCAATGCAAGTAATCCCTAGATATATCTAGTTCATCCCTATGAATGACGTGTCAAAATTTATATTTAGTAGGTGAATTATTAATGATTGGTTGTTGTGTAACCAATGAGAGAAAGAGGATAAGTTGACAAATTCAGGATTGAGGTAATCACCACATACCTCAAGGACATAATCAAGATCTCTGATTAATTTTGGCCATCCATATTTGATTGTAGAGAGATCATGTGTCTTGATTTTTGATGTTCATCTAATTCCTTTAGCTACATTCTATATTGTAATTAATGACTCATGGGCTCCCCATTACCTATAAAAACTTGGGTCTTGCATTGTAAAATGGTCAAAATTTCTAGGCATAGTAATACTACTAAAATTTTCCCTCCATGAGCCCTTTACCACTTGAACCTTGTATTTTAATGAGAATTGAGGTCACCTCCCTTCATTATTTTACATTCTATGTGCATTTTGTGTTTGTTGATCTTTGTCTAGGGATGACCTTAGTCCCTTTAATTTTTGTCCATTCCCAACACCTATGTGCAGAGTTTGAATCCTTTTATAGGATGTATGTTGTGTGCACATAGGTATATACAGACACCACCTATGGATCATTTTTCAACCCTCTTTGTGCTATATTGCATCTTGTGCCTTAATACAAATCGCTTATGTAATTGAAGTATTCATCTTTAAGTCTAAGTGATATTTCCTTGTTCTCTATAATTTGTAGCGTGTTCTTCAAAGCTTGTAGAGTGGATCTATATAGTCTTGGTGCATCACCATTTTATATTTTAGAATTCCTCCTCCCTTTCCCTCCTAAAAAAAATTAGACTTATGATTAGCTGTAGATTTCTTTTCAAATATTTTAGGCTTGCATGTTGATCCTAAATCATGTGTATTTAGATTAGAAGAAAGTTATCCTTCTCTGAAGGTCCAACCCAAGGAGTGAAAGGGTCCCACAACCTTGGGGATGTTCCCATTATTCCACTAAACCAATTCTTCCAATTCAATAGGTGCATGGTTTGAGTGAACATAATTTATGACATACTTAATGGGACCCAATCAAATATTTAACTGAGTTTATTGTTATTCTTGGTCAATAGTGTTGAAGACACTCTATGCAAAAGCCAACAACTCTAAGCATTTCTAATTTGTAAACATCTATATGCCAAGACAAATGAGAGCATCTTCAAGAGGTATTAATTTTCATTTCATTGAATTATATGTACCTTTTAGAATAAGAAGAGCAAGAGTATCCTCATCTCCAGTTAGGAGAGTCAAAAAAACATCTCATAGAGCTTATTCTACCTCTCCTTTTGGTATATTACCCAAACCTAGAGTGAGGTTATTTCATATTCCCTTCATGTCTTCCCAAAAAAACTAGCTATTTTTACCATTTAATAGAGTCAACCTCCTAGATCTAGCTCAGTATGATGATATTCCAATTTTAGCACTTAAAATCATGTCATATTTTACTGGTGAGAATGCAACCACCCCTATAGAACACATAAAAGATATTAAAAATTTATTTTTTGTCCATAATTTCACTAAAGATAATGTAGTAGTTAGGCTACTTGTCTCTTCCCTAAAAGGAAAATCCCTTCAATGTTACTAAAGCCTGAGACCTAATACCATTCATAGTTGGGATGAGTTAGGAAAGCAATTGTGCAAGCAATTTAAAGAGAAGAGTGATCACTTATCTTTGATGGAGCAACTTACCACCATAAATAGATCCCCACATAAGATAATGGTTGATTTTAATTTCAGATCCCAAACAACCTATAATACAATATCACCCTTGATTAAACCATCTCCAAATACTACATTTTTATATTATTTAAGGGATTTAAATAGTGATATTGCTATAATGGTCAAGTCTATGGGAGGAGTGATACTCCTTGATACATATGATATTTATGTGAGGGCTAAGAATTTTCTAATCTGGGGTGGAAAAATTTCTCCTAGGCCTCCCATGCCTCTTTTTCTAGAGCCACCATGTAATTAAACTATTACTCAACCTTCATTGGCACCTATCCCCACTAAATTCAACCCACCAACTAAATTTACTGTTACATCCCTTGAGCTACATGAAGTTAAAAAACTACTATAAAGTTTTGGGATTGATCTAATAACCCTAAAAAGGTAACAAACCCAATATTCTAGACCCTAACAACCATTTAATCAACCTTATCAACATGGTAGGTAGCGTTATCAAAATAATGCACTAACACAAGGCCGATTCACTTAATCTAGATTGCCTAATATACAAAATGTTTCTAGCACCTCTAGAGCCCTTTTTTCGATTCAAAATAATTTAGTCCAAGATTATGAGTGGTGATTCCCTTGAAATAAACCACATAATTACGCTGCTTGTGCAAATGGAGTACTAAATTAAGGTTTGATGGTGCAAAGTATGTCATACCCCATGAAAAATCAAAGGAATCAAATTCACAAAAGGAGTAAATGTATGAAGAGGTAAAGAGTCCCAAATATAGGTGGATGAAACTACCTTGGTAAATTGGTAGGATAATGACTTCATTGGACTAAATTAGAGATGAGTACCAAGTGCAGTCAACACTCTGGTATCTTATAACACTATGTTTAAAATAATAAAAATGAAAAGTGAGAGGTCTTCTTCAGTAGGCGAAGCCTCCACTTCACAA
Source organism: Torreya grandis (assembly GCA_037957365.1). Classification (NCBI taxonomy): domain Eukaryota; kingdom Viridiplantae; phylum Streptophyta; class Pinopsida; order Cupressales; family Taxaceae; genus Torreya; species Torreya grandis. The sequence goes on from JARHVA010000244.1 coordinate 3,923,127, forward strand.
GCTCCAAAAGGGATTTCTAAAGAGAAGTCAAATCCTGTTTCCACCCAAGCTCAAATAAATTAGCCTATTCAAAAGGAGAGTCAACCTTAAGCCAATCAACACACTAAGGAAGAGGCTCCTATCTCAAATTTTTAGAAAAAGGGAATACAAATCTCCTTCAACATAGTGGATCAAATGAAAAGAACAAACTTGAATGTGACTATGTGAGAATCCCTATCTATTCCATCTCAAAGGGATTTGCTGTAAGAAGGATTACAAAGATTCCATCCTCATGAACTAGAAAAGACTTATCTATCTACTTCTACCAGCTTGTATCAACCAAAAGAAGGATAACCTATCAAAAACAATAATCCACCACTATTTGATATCTCCTTGATCATAAGTAAGCACCATGTCCATAATTGTATGACTGACTCAGGTGCAAGTAAATATGTCATGCCCAAAAAGATAGTTTATATACTAGGTATATCATATACCTAAATTTTAAATGGAGTTATTTTTTTAGATGGAACACCTATTAAAGTAGTAGGGGTTATTAAATGTTTGAACCTTACCTTGCATGTGTGTCCTATCCTAACAATTACCCAAATTATCTATGTTATAGGCCTACCTCCACTTTTAACCATCTATCTTTCAAGGGACTTCACTACAAAAATGGGTGGGTACTTATCTTCTAAATGGTCACACATGCTGTTAAGGACTAGGTCTGGGACTAAGATAATTATCAAGGCTGAGCCTATTTATAGAGATCATATATAACCATACTTATCTAATCTCATCTACATGAGTTATGCAATGCATGACTCGAAGGAAAGTTCAATCTTGCATGAGAGCACTACACCCTTAGAGGAGGTATTAGATATAGAAATGGATGACTAGGCTAATGAGAGTTATGGATTTGATCCATATGATTGTATGGAGGAAATAGAACTGGGAAACTACTGCATCTTTGAAGAGGGCTCTATCTTGCTAAATCTCATGAAAACTCAATAAGACCTTGAAGGCACATCGCATCTATTTTTAATGGATCTAGAAGCAAAAATGGTGTAGGTGTAGGAATTTTTATGATCTATACTCAAAAAATAATAATTTCATGCATACATGTTGTAATTTAGTTGCACCAACAATGTGGCCAAATATGAGGCCCTAATTTAAGGCCTTCAATTGGAAAAAAAAGGGAATTAAAACATTGCAAGTGTTTGGGGATAATGAGCTAGTTGTAAATCAGGTGAGAACCCAAAATGAATTTAAAAACAACCTACTAAAGGCTTATAAACATATAATTTAGTATTTCATTGAAATATTTAAAACTTTCAACATACAAGGTATGCCAAGGAAGCAAAATGTCAATGTAGATAGGCTTTCCACAATAGGCTCTCAATATGACCTCCCTATTGAGGTTTCAATAAATTTAGGACAACTTGTCAAGATTATAGTTAGACTTGTAGTGCCTGATAATGATGCTAATTGGAAAGTGTTTAAGAATGATGAGAAAATCATCAATTTCTTACAAGAGGAGGCAAATTTTTCTACCAAAAAATGGTTAAGGTTTCAAGCACAATATGAGGATCAAATCATCTAATTAAAAGGAAAAAAGCTACCCAAAGGATTAATAACCCTAGAAAATATAATCAAATCCAATGACTAGCTCAAAGGTGAATATGACAGTCAAGAAAAATAATTATGAGCTAGTGGATATTTATGATGGAAAACTCTTGAAGGCTAGAAAGGTATGCACTTAGCCTGAAAAGGAAGAGTATGTTCACCTTTGTATAAAATATGATGATATATTTACATGGAGTTACCAAGACCTCAAGGGTTTTGACCCAACCTTGGCCCATCATACAATTGAGATGGACCCTGATGCCAAGCTAGTCAAGTAAAATTAAAGGCATATAAACCCAAATTTGGAACCATTGATGAGGAAAGAGCCGACCAAGCTCATAAAAGCTAATATCATCTTTCCAATCAAGTACTCCTCTTGGGTAGCCAACTTATTCCTAGTAAAGAATAAAAATGGGGAGATCAGACTATGTGTGGACTTTAAAGATCTGAATAGATCATCCCTTAAATATCATTGAATTAAATCCTCCAAACAATAAAAGGGATTGAGAGGTTTTCACTTCTTGATGGTTACTCAAGATGTAATCAAATATTGGTTCAAGAGTCTAATCAGTTCAAAATTAAGTTCACCACCAATTGGGGCACCTATGCATATAAAAAGATGTCTTTCAGATTGATTAATTCTAGTGCCACCTTCCTAAGAGGTATATAAATGGCCTTTAGGGGTATTGTCAATGATATGATCTTGGTTTACCTTAATTATATCATTATTTTCTCAAATGTGCAACTATTCACTTGGTTCATTTGAAGCAAGTATTTAACAAATGTAGAGAGTTTAGGGTATATTTAAACCCAAATAAGTGTGTATTTATTGTCTATTTGGGTGAGTTATTAGAACACATTATTTATAAGGATGGATTGGCCATTGACCCTGATAGAGTGGAATCTATTAGGTCCCTTTCTCTACTAATCCAAAAAAAGAGCCTCTAAAGATTTTTGAGAAAGATAAACTTTGTGAATAGGTTTATACAAAACTTTGCTTCATTGGTCAAGCCACTTACCTTTATGCTCAAGAAAAGAGTCATTTTTAGTTGGATAAGAGAAAGTAGGGGCAGATTTGAAGTAATAAAAAGAGAAATATCCAAATCCCCCACACTTGTGAATCCATTTTATGATAAAGATTTCATCTTCTATGCTTTTGGAGGAGATGAAAACATCTCAACAATTTTAATGCAACAAAATAGGGATAGGATAGAGTAGCCTATCACTTTCTTTAGTCAAATGCTCAAAGATTATGAATTAAGATATATATTTGTGTAAAAATAAGTGTTGGCTATCATTGAGAATTTAAAAATTTTAAACACATGCTCTCTAATAACAAGATCCAACTAATGGTCTCACATCCAAATGTGAAAGAGTTTTTATTGAGCAGAGATATCAATGAAAAAAGAGCTAGTTGGATCACCAAAGTGATGGAGTATGACATTGACATCAAAATCAACAAGCTCATAAGAGGAAAAGGGATTGTGTGAGCATTTATCAACTGATCTAGAAGCTGAAATTAAAACAATATTTGTGTTGCAAGAGGAGAACCAACTGATCATGATCCTCCTAGTGGATGGACTTGGAACATGAAGACATTTCTCCAATTGGGTGTGTATTCATAAGGTCTTGATAAATCCAAAAGAAGACATTTTAGGTTGTAAGTTATTCATTATGTGTTTGTCAATGATGTGTTATTTATAAAAGACATCAATGGAGTCCTCCTAAGATGTATAGAGAAGTATCAATCTGGACAAATCTTTCAAGAGTTATATGATGGATTGTTAGGAGGATATTAATAACCCAAAACCACTGCTTTGAAGATCATGAAGGCTAGTTATTACTATCCAAGTTTTTTTAAATATGCTCATACATGGGTAAGAAGTAATAGAGAAAGTGCCTTATTTATAGGCAAATAGAGGCTAGAAACTCTTCCACTTTATCTAATTCAAGCTGACTCGCCCTTCTCTTAGTGGGGTATATATTTTAGTAGAATGATCAACCCTCATTTAAGTGTTTGACACAAGTGGATTCTAATAGACATAGAATATTTCAAAGGATGGACAGAGGTAATGACCCTCAAAGAAGTAAATAAGACATCCATATTGGATTTTTATGATGGAATTGTGACTAGATTTGATGTTCTAATGACCATCATCTCAAATAATGCCATAAATTTTTATTAGGAATAGAATTAGTGAGTGGGAAGTAATACATAACATATATTTGAGAACCTCTTCAAATTATTACCCTCAAGATAATGGTTTAGCTGAGTCAACCAATTAAAACCTGATCTACATCACTAAGCAAACCATGGAGGAGAATCAAAGGACTTGGCATGCATAACTTAAAGTAGCTATGTGGGTAGATAAAATAATTGCAAAAATGGAAACTGACAACCCTCCCTTCATGTTGGTTTATGGGAGGGAATTCAGGTTGCCTATGTCACTAGAACTGCCCTCATTAGAGCTCACCTACCAGATTAATCTAATTGAGATTGATCTTATGGTAGTGAGACTAGCTGAACTAATAGAGCTGGAAGAGATCATAGAACAAGTGATGCATACTTTGGAGCTTCAACAAGCTCAAATGAAGAGAACCTTTGATAATAAGGCTACTGATAGGATTTTCTAAGAAGGGGACTTAGTGCTCAAGTAGGATGTGGATAGAGTAAAAGACCACTCATCATAGGTTATAAGTAGGCCAATGCTTTTTAGCTCTCAATACTGAATAGAGAAGAATTATTGATCCCAACTAATGAGATCCATATTAAGAACTAATTTTGAAGTGATTTTAATTTTGTAAATAGTAGTTTAGCTGCATTTTATTTCCTCTAAGAGATGTTGTACATTAGTTTAGATGTTTTACTTCCTTCTTATGCCTTCAACATGGTTCATTTATTTGCCTATTATAATACTTTGATTTTGTTGTCCTTAGTATTCATATTTAAGGTCGAATAGTTGTAACAAGGTTCTATTTTCAAATGTGAAAAAGTTGAATGTTTCTATGACCCCATGTCCAAAGGATTACTTGAAGGCTACTAGATTCCTGCTTAGCAGGAAAGCAACCCGTAAAGTTTGTTAAGAATGTTGACCATTTTTGGTCACCATGCAGGATCAATGTCCAATTTAGAAGGGGGATTTAGGATTGATTTTAGCCTTCCAAGTTTGGTTAGAGTTTGGTAAAAATGATTAAGTCTTTGACTTAGTGTATTTCCAAATAAGGTGTTTGGTCTTCAAAAAAAGTGTTTGAGGAAAATATTTTGATGCTTATCACCGAACACAAATGTTGAAGGAAAAATAATGGTTGGAAATTTTTCCATAGATATTTTACAAATTTCCATTCCAAGAAAAAGTTCTAAAGACCATTTTCATATGTCAGAGTTTATGCACAAAATCCCATGCCAAGTAAAAATGCTAAAGACCAAATGCCTTTAGAAATATTGTTTAAAGTTAAGTCTTCAGGTAAAAATGCATAAAAATTCAAAATGCACATTTTAAATAAAAATTTTGAAGACAAAACTTGGAAAGACTGAAATTAGTGCCTAAGCAAAAACTATAAAAGTAGGCACGTGAAATGTAGATCTTCATTCCTCTTGCGTGCTCTCTTACTAAAAGTCTTGCACACTAAAGTGTTAAGGTTTTATGACTTTGTTGAACAAATATAGATTTTAGTATTACTATGCAACCTTCAACATACACCCTTTGTGTGTAATGCAACCAAGTAATAGAATAGTACATAGGTTTGGGCACACAAGTCTCCCATACTTCAAGTAGAGAAGAGAGAAGTGCATGGGGATTATTTTAAAATCATGAAGAACATGCTCAAAATTCCAAATCCTCTTGCATATTATTACTCAAGGATTACCTTTCATTCAAATGTTGAAGTTCATCATTGGATCGTAGAATTCCACTTCTATGTTCTCATGTTTTGTAGGCTGTGATCTAAACTGCACACCACTTCTTTTGTTAACTAGTGCAAGTTCCAAATATTAGGCATGGAAGTTTGGTAAAGTAAGGAAAAATTTAAAAATATAGTCAAATCTTCAACTTCACCTAGAGCCACATGTCACAATTTTATGGCCCTAGGTCTGTTCAAAAAGCTTTCGTACCTTAGTTTTTTCTTTGAATTTGCTTAGGGGAAATGATGTCAGTAAAGTGCCAAAGTAAACAGGTTAGTCATATGATGCCATATGTCATAATCCTAATGACCAAAATCCACATAACCATCCATAAAATGTTTAATCCCATGGGTAAGTGGGCTAGTAGGATAATGCCACATGGAAAAATGCCACTGCTCCATAACCCTGGGGTGGTCTATAAAATCCTAAAAGCATGTCAGAGCTCTAGGAAAGTGGGTAAGTAAGATAATTCCATATGGCATAATCTTGCTTCACCTTGAAATAAATAGGTTGAGTAGGCTCATCAGTCACAACAAGGATCTAGTCTAATCAAATTATACCACATGATAGTCTCTAAGGATCCCATGATCTAAATGTAGGACCATTTTCCAAAAAGCCTAAAGTTTTGAAAAAATGATGTGTGGCAAAGGTCAAGCTAAAAAATCAAATGCCTAGGCATAATAAAAGATACCATGTGGAAGCCAATGAAAATTAGGAAAGGACATAGAGCTAAAGCCCATGGATGTTGGTTAACTTCCAAGTGGTAAAACAAGTTTCCATGTTAGCAAAACCAATAAAATAACAAAGAGGAAGGAACAAGTTACTAAAAAGAGGACATGTGACAATGATAACCTTAATAGGCATGGAATCATAAATTAATGGCTTGTTTGGTCATCAAAATCATCAAAAGCTGAGTATCAAATATGTATCCAACTCAACTCATATAACCAATTGCAAATTAGTTTATCACCTAGAAATGATCATAAAGGTGGTAGAATTCAATGCAAAATTGAGTAGTCGCCCCCACAAAAGTATGTCATTTGCATTGGGATTAATCACAAAGCATATGAGATAATGAAGAGTCTTAAATGTTAAAAATGGCATAGAAATTTGTAAAATGTAGTATTGAAAGTAAAAATGGTGGAATGAAGTGAAATCTTCCAAGGTGAGCAATCCATAGAAATATCTAGTTGTATCCCTATGCATGAAGTGTCCAAATTTAGATTTAGTAGTTGAATGATTAAAGATTGGTTATTTAAAAACCAATGAGATAAAGAGGATAAGCTGACATATGCAATATCAAGGCAATCATCACCATACCTTGAGGATATAATTAGGATATTCAATCAATTTTGGCCATCCATATCTGATTATAGAGAGATTGTGTTTGGATTTTTGGTGTTCAACTAATTCATTTAGCTACATTCTCTATTGTAATTAATGACATGTGGGATTCCCAATGCCTATAAAATCCCAGGTCTTGCACTGTAAAATGGTCAACATTTCTAGGCACATTAATACTCCCAAAAGTTTCCCTCTATGAGACCTTTACCTCTTGAACCTTGCATTTTAATGAGAATTGTCTTCACTTCCCTTCATTATTTATCATTCTATGTATGTTTTGTGTTTGTTGATCTTTATCTATGGATGACCTTCATCCCTTTCATTATTATCCATTCCTAGCACTTTTAAGCAAAGTTTGAATCATTTTTATAGGTTGTATGTTTTGTGCACATTGGTCTATATAGACACCATTTGTAGATCATTTGTCATCCCTCTTGGTGATATACTATGTCCTGCACCTTCATATAAATCACTTATGTAATTGAATTAATAATCTTAAAGTTTGTGTGATATTTTTTTGTTCTCTATAATTTTTAGTGTGTTCTTCAAAGCCTATAGAGTAAATTTATCTAGTCTTGGTACATCACCATTTTACATTTCAGTATTCATCCTCCCTTTTCCCCCTCAAAATATTTTAGACTTAGGTTAGTTGTATATTTCCTTTTAGATCTTTTATGCATGCATGCTAATCTTAAAATAGGTGCATTTAGATTAGAAGGAATTAGGGCTTATCTGTAGGTCCATCCCAAGGAGAACAAGGGTCCCATAATCTTGGGGATGTTCCCATTGTTCCACTAAAATAATTCTTCCAATTCAGTGGCTGCATGGCTTGAGTGAAAACAATAATTAATTTACCACTGATTCTCTTAGAGAGCTTTGCACCCACTCCATTAACAAGATGATAAATTTTCAAACATGGACATGTCAAACACATTTAAAATTTGACACCTGATGGACCTCCTAACATTAAATTCATGGGTGTTTAACCTTACCAGTATTGAATTTTCAATAATATCTTCACTTTAGATAAATATGAAGTTACTAGAAAACCAAAATGTAATATATCAACTGGTCCAACTTGCTCAGACTACTTTGCACATTTTACATAATTATCATAACATTATATAGGGAGGCACTCTTATAGGATTGAGATGTATGCCCTACATCTCCCATGTTTTAAGAATGTGTTAGAAATGTTCCTCTACATCCCTAAAATATGGGGAAGGGGATGCCACTGTGGATATTTTATATGGATAGGGGACTTCTAGAGTACAAACCTAGTTTTTTTACATGGCATTCCATGTACCCAGGGAGATGCCTAGGATTCCTGCCATCACCTTTGACAAGGACAATGGCATTTGTGATAAATGTGATATAAATTAATTAGTGTAAAGAGTAGAATGAAGAAGTCAATATTTTAAAGAGAGCAATTTTTATGAAGTGTAATTTACCTGGGCGTGCTAATTTTTTTTGGCATAATCACTAGGTAAGATGAAATGTCAACATAAATTTATAAGAAATCCAAGTTGAAGGAAACCAAATCTTGAACTATCAAATTTATAAAATTAAATAAAAAAAAATTAGAGCAAAAAACTTCCTTTTATTTTAGGTTTTTATTTGCCCCATTAAGCCTTTTTTTATTACATAGGGAGGGGAATGGTTTAGACATTCCTAAACTATTATATTTGGCCATTTTTTAATTCCATTTTGACATATTTTTGTTACTCATACATTTATACTCTCATTATATATTATTTCCCCTTGTATACCTATTTCTTTTATATGTAATGTCATCATATATAATTTATCTCAACTAGTACCACACATTTTGAAACAAAGTTCTATTGACTTTAAATATACTTTGAAGGTCACTCCACTCACTTTTTCATCACTCTTTTTGGTTATTTTGCTTGGATTTCATCTACTAAACCCTCTTTCTTGTGAGAATAAACAAGTGAGACTAATAATATAGTTGCCCCTATTATCGAGGTTTGGATTTTGGACTAATGCATTTTACATGTGGGGCACTACTTGTGTTTGTATGGTTTGCATCAATTACTACCCTTCATTTATTCAAAAAATTATTGTATGGGATTATAAGTTCCTTGTTCATCATTATATGGTTTTTGCCTTTGGTGACTATATTGTCTCAAAGAAAGAGACTTATCTATTGAGTTTTGATGGCACTATAAAGTTATAGTTTCCTTTATTGTGAGATAAACTAATAAAGAAAAACATAAAATGGCTAGTGTATAATTTATCTTCTTAAGCACTATGGAGAAACCTATAATGAATTAGTTTCGATCTTGGGCAAAAAGAAAGGAAGAGATATATAACCATTAGTTAAACATTAGATGTTTACTGTTGACCTTTCATTTAATTTTGTACTTACAAATTAAAAGCTTCAACCCTTGTTATATTATTTTAATAAAAACAATGAAGGACATTACTTAGCCCATAAATTATATAAAAAACATCATAATTTCCCATGGAAGAAACTCTAGTTATTAATGGGAAACAACGCAAAATAAAAAAAATGACATAGGTTTACGATACCTAATCAAGAATTCAAAAAAATAAAGAAAAATATGACAAATCTCTGGCCTATAAATTATATCAATCAAATGAATTAGAGTTAAAAACACCAAAGATAGGATCAGTGTTTTAATATTTGCAATTGCCAATTTAAATCCAAGTTTTAAGACCTAATGATAATGTGACTTCTTAATAATTACAATTCATAAGACTTATAAGTAGACTTGAAATAATTGAACAAGACATTTAAAATAAAAAAATCTTGGCATCTTGTTGATAGAATTCCAAAGAGAATAGTTCTTCTTCTTTGTTATTGGATAAAAATAAAGAGTCTAGAATATTATGTTTATATACTTTTAATTGACAAAGAAAGAAAGAAAGACAAAAATTAGGTCAATAAGACTCAAATATGCATATCAATTATAAAATAAATTTATAAGGTATATGGACTTTGAGATTAAAAAAATAATTATATATATAGAATTGAAGCACCTGAAAATAAATGAGGGTAAAACCAAAATAGTAAAAGCTCTAAGCCATGTTTTTAAAATACCAATACAAATAACCATGTTGGGGGTGGGGGATGAGGGGATTAGGACACCCAAAGAGAAAGGATTTATGAAATTTAGAAAGATTAGATGATAGTTACCTAAGTGTCTAGGATGAGGGAATGTGGGGATGGGGTTTCCTTGATGGAAAAAAACTAGATACTTAGGATGGTAGGGGGATGCCTGTGAAAATAATATATAAACATTAGTATTTAAACATTTTAATTTTTTACAATCAAATTTAGGGGTTTAAATTTTATTTAATATTTTGTTACTATACTTTTAGGATTATGGTTCATTATTTTTTTTAAAATAATAATTTTTCTGGGATGGGAGGTTATATTTATAAGTAAAATCATTAATTTTTATTTTTATTTAAATGGATACATCGCTTAAGGTCTTAAAGTACCCAAATATCACCAAAATTTAAGGGACACATCCTCATAACATTGTATTAATACCTCCAAATTAAGTGAAGTAGTTGAATATAACTCAAAAGCAAAAGTTACAATAGTTAATCAAGAGAACTATAAATCAAATTGTTATGTATACTTGAGTATGAGCTCAGATCGAACATGTGATGAAACATGTAATATAAATGAATACGAGAGATGGATCTATATATGAGATCAATGGAAAAGACACACACATAAAGAACACAAGATAAAACATAGGAAAACCTCCAAGACGTAAAAAACCCACAAACAAATTATTCATATAATGATAAACTCCTAAGTACCCAATATAGTCTTTCTTCTCTCACTTATCCTCTACATATAACTTCATAGAACCTCTAGATGGATAAATGAAACACATTAGCTTAGATTTTACAATGTAAAATATGTACTATATAGTAAAGGTAATCTGACCATTGGAAGGGTCCTACTTTTTGACTGGTCATATTTAAGATTCCATCTTTTTTTTTCCAAAAGTCACATTATATCAACCAACCTTGTCCCAAAGGTCATGATTCCAACCTTGAAAAATAATTCCAAAATTAATAATAATATGCTTTACTATTATATGAGCATGACCTCATAAATAATAAAATGTATTATGTATTTAATGTTACAATTTAATTTATTAAGTGTACATAAATACACCACTTAAGTGTACATAAAATCATAAGTACCCAATACAATCTTTCTTATCTCACTTATCCTTTACATAAAACTTCACAGAACCTCCAGATGGATAAATGAAACACATTAGCTTAGATTTTACAATGTAAAATCTCTACTAGATATAAAAGGTAATCCGACCATTGTAATATGATCATTGGAAGGGTCCTACTTTTTGAATTGTCACATTTAAGATTCCATCAATTTTTTTTGAAAGTCACCTTACATGGACCAACCTTGTCCTAAAGGTCACATGGGTTGGCATCTTGACCAAAGGTCATGATTCCAACCTTGAAAAATAATTCCAATATTAATAATAATATGCTTTACTATTACATGAACATGACCTCATAAATAATAAAGTGTATTATTTATTTAATGTTACAATTTAATGTATTAAGTGTACATAAATGCACCACTTAACACCCCTGCTCCCCCCATCCGACCCCCCTGCATTCTCACCCCTTAATGTTAAGTGGAGATTTATATCAAAATTTCCTTTATAACAAAGGAAAAATCCATCACACTCCTTAATGATAAGTGTAGATTTAAATAAAAAATTCCTTTATAAAAAATAATGAGAGGATATAGACTACCCATAGGTAGTGATAACACTCGCATGGAGAAAGGTCCCACCTATGTGTAACTTTTCCAATGGTCATATTAATATTCTATCATTTATGGAGGTGACCTCTCCAAAGGTAATATTAATATATTTTATTATTTATTTACATGAGGATTAAGTCATGATAGTTAATAAAATATATTATTACTTAATTGATATAATTTAATGTATTAAGGGTATATGAATAACACCACTTAACCATTAATGATTCTAATAATGTATGCCATAGTCACCTTCATACATTAAAAAATTATACTCTATAATCCATCTATGATGAGTTTAGGAGGTGAAAGATTTAAAAACCTTCATCATTCCAAAATCATCTTTTGAAACAAAAGGCATTATAATCCATAAACTACTTAGAGTAAGTTTAAGCTAACATGATTGTGAGACTACTGCTCACAGTTTTTCATGAATAATTAAACAAACATTGGAGCCTTTTATAACATAAGGACCTCCATGTATGTTTATAAATATTGGGTACAATAGTAAAAAATCCTTATGAAGTTTACTCAAATCACATAAGTGATTTATAACAATGATATACAGTGAAAATAAGTATAGATAAGATTAAAGACACATGACTGTTAGGAAGTGACATTGTCATGCACACTCTCCATAAATGGCAATTCCGAGAGGCCAAACATTGTATAAAAATTTGTAGCACCAAGTGGTTTTTAAAAGTATCTTCTACCCATGTACCCATAGGACATTATTGAAGATCACCATTAAGGATTTTCTCTTGGATAATATGTACATGTACTTCAACATGCATAGTTTGTTGGTGTTACATTAGATTTTTTACCAGAGTTATACAACGTTAGCACCTTCACAAACCTTAAACACATATCCAAAAAATGATATCATAGTATGGTTAGCATTATAATAACCATACATATATATATATATATATATATATATATATATATATATATATATATAATATGACATATGTTTTTCTATGGAAAAACACATTCAAAACCATCAAGTCATATTTTAAGGAAACAAGTTCACTAATCTAGTTACAAAGATAATGAAAAATAAATATTATTGTATGCAATTCATTATTGGACATCTCTAATATTGATAATATGAATGCCCCCATTTTTCATGTGATGTACATACAATAAATTTACTAATAATATGATACTCATTCATTAGATATCTTATTAACAATAACTCATTTGAGTATTATAAAAACTTTACAAGTTTAATTTTCTTGAAATTAGAATAAAAAAATTGGGGTATGTACCCTCTCATACATCAAATATGGATTAGCATGATATGTAATCATCCAATCAAACATATATAAGACTGGAACAAATAATTTTAGAGATGTATGAATAGAATACTTGGTAAGGTAATTATGAAGAACTAATAATACAGACTCCATTTACACTTGTATTTCATTCTAAAATGAATCATATAAGAATTTTATAATAGATAATCAAATGATAAAACAATATAATGAGAGCATCTAAACATGATAGAATAAACTTGCTCTACTTATCAAATAAAAGTATCTAAGCAATTTAGCATAAATAATCAAATCATAAAATAATAAAATAAGAGTATCAAAGCATGTTAGTATAAACTTGCTCTACTTATGAAATGAAAGTATCTAATAAATTTATCATAAACAATCAAATGAGAATATCAAAGCATGTTATCATAAACTTACTCTACTTATCAAATGAAAGTATCGAAGTAATTTAGTATAAATAATTAAATGATAAAAGAATCAAAAGAGAGTACCAAAGCATGTTAGCATAAAATATACTCTTTATGAAGTAGAATACATAAACACGATTACTTTGTCAAATGAAGTATGATGTTATGTATAAAATGCTAACTCATGTGAAATTTAAAATATAATGTCTAAATATTTTCTTTTCTTTCTCATATAAGACCAAAAAATATATTAAAAATCAGATGTGAATTAGACAAGGCAATAATAGTATGATATGGAAAAATTGATTAGATATTGACTAGACCATCTTCATTAGCACACCTTACAATTAATTTACAACATGATATAACATCTACAAAATGTTAATGAAAAAAATGCTTTCACAAGGAGAAATAATGTTTTTTTTTACAAACACCAATTTCCTCATCTACAAGGTACACTTATAAAACCAAATAATAAAACCCAAATGAATAAAATGCCAAAATAAACTAACATTTCAAACACTTTTTGGTGAACACTGACTATTTCACCCAAAAAATTTAGAATAAAACAAGATTGGAATCGGGTTGCCAAAAATAGAAAACTTACCTGAAAGAGATAAAACAAAGTTTTTTAGGTATTGCAAATCTTAAAGAAAATAAAATCAAGTTTAAATTTTGTGAAACTTTAATTTTTTATATTTTAATCAGGTTGATTCCAAAGCAACTTTGTAATTCTAAAAACCGAACAGGGTGCATTTTTCTTCAACTTCTGCCAAAATCAATCTTGAAAAATAATGAAAGCTTAATAAAGATTCATTCTATTTATTATTTTCATATCTTATATGATAGATAAATTGGTTCTAGGTCTTATTTGCATAAAATAACAAGTTTAAGTATATATTTGAACATGTATTATGGGTTATTTTAACATAGGTACAACCACTCATACTAGGTTCACATATTGGTCAATTGATGAATTCATTTAATCATTAAAAATAAAAATTCATCAACTTAATAAGTTAATCGACCAATAGTAATTGGCCTCTTTGAGACATACTCTTTGTAAACATTCAAGGGCAACATAACAAAGAGATTATCAACATGCCTTGGATGTCTTCTTCATTGGAAACCTACAACTATGATAGGGGATCCAATTATAAACAAAGTGAGCAATAAATTGTTATGATGGATGAACAAATGCCTTAGTTTAGTCTAATTATTAAAAAACTCAATAAAGAAATCAAAAAAAAAAAAAAATTAGAGCCAAAATGTATAAACATATAATGCCAACTATGAAGGCTCTTGACATTGATGTGGCATTATAAGTGGTGGTGAAACACTTAGTTTAAGTTGTCCATTCTTACTATGATTGTATCACAATAGTAAGAGAAAATAGGTAGGCCTCGTAGTGTATTCCATAGTGGTAAATCCACATCCACTATTATAGTACCTAGAGAAATATTAAAAAAACTACTATGTAAGGCTTGATTGATGCATTCTATGTCATCCATAAATGCTTTCAAGACTAGCACAAGACATACCAAGTCTAAATTCACCCTTTTTGATTTGCACCAAGATACATGCTTTACCAAAAACATAAAATTATGTCCCTTCTGGTGTCTAATAAAGTATTTAATCATTTTATATTTCACACTAAACAAGGGTTTAGAAAGCAATCTTTTTAACATGTTTTATACTTGATTTTGTAATAAAAAAATATTCTAGTCAGTAAACAACACTAGCCACTTTATTTTATTACAAAATAATTTAAAAAACATAAATAATCACAAAAAGTGTTAAAGTCGCAAGTGTCACAAGACAAATTATATAATAAAAGTCATATAAGGAAGCTCTAAATCAAATAAAGGACCATCCCAATTCATCTATAATGTGAAAAAACTTAAAGATTGACTAGTCACATGACCATATTCGACAGAAAATATGACAAGTAAAGGGTGTCAAAAATGTCACAACATTTACACATGAGAGATTGGATGGATAACAAAAGGTTATTTTAACTCATTATTTTAAAAATAATAAATTAGTTTTTGACTAAAAATAATATTGGGATTGATATTTGTACACACGTCCTCGTATTTACAAGAATTTTATAAAAGTAAACTAGCCAATTACCCTTTGACCATTACAAATCTATACATGAAAAATATACATTTTAAAGTGTATTTAGTTTATTTTTATTTTTAAATCAAAATATTAAATGCATAAAATAAATATTTGTCGACTATATAAAGAAAATAATTAAATGTTTTTGATAAAAAGCTCAGTAAAAGCATGGGCCCACCATTCACATGCATGTACTAAAGGGCAATTATTAAAAGTTTTAGTTAATAAATACCTAGGCAAAGGACTATTAATAACCATTTAGAAATAGTAATGGCACTTACATGAAGTAGAAATTGTGTATCAACAAAATTTGGGCATGACAATGAAGATCTAAGAGGTCAAACCAGGTCCTATAAACTCCAAAACAAACTTTAATAGGGATTTTGAAGATCATAACATAAACTAATTTTACTTGCCTAAAAACATAGTTTTATTTTGCTACTATTGCATAGGGACATCATTACATAGGTATGGAACATGGAATAGAGCAAGGGAGCTTATACAAGCTTTAGGAGGCCAAATTAGGCCATATGAAGCTTAAACCTTACTCTAAATGGCCAAACTAAGTGCTCAAGACAACTATAAATGAGATTAAATGATAAAAATCTATTTTTTTTCTATTACTACTACTACTGCAATGGTGCCTTAGGTAGGTGAAGAAAAATCAAAATTCATCTAGTTGTTTTAGTGGCTCTTCCAAGAGAATCTAGTAGGCTTACAAACTAATGAATCCACCATTAAACACCAAAAACTTACAATAGAGGCTCAAATCAGAATTTTTGACTTAATTTTGATCATTTGCAGACCACCTAAGCTAGAGAAGTAAAAAAATGGTGCAATTAAGTAGTAATGGAGTTTTTATAGGCTATAAGAGGCCAAATTAGGGCGTGAAAAGCTCTAAACTACCTTGAAATGGCCAAACTAAGTGAATAGAATAGCTAGAACTAAATTTTACTGCCCAAAATTTGATATTTTTAGATCATACATACCAAAAAATGATGTTTGGGAGGAGAGAAAATTTGAAATAAACTACACAAATTCCAAATCAGGGAAAATAAAAAATCAAAACTGCTTGAAAATGGCCAAACTAAGCAAATAGAGAGACCAAAACAAATATTTATATTCCAAAATCTAATCTTTTACATATTTTTAGCTATCACATGCTAAAAAATGATGCATGGGAGAAGAGAGAAAAATTGAAATTCTTCAAAAAATGCCTCAGAGGCTCTATGGAATCTTAGAAAAGCTAAGAGAATGGTTTTTAATAGATTTAAATGCCAAAAAATGGCAAATAAACTTGAAATCATTTTTTTATTACCAAATCCTCAGGTAAAAGGTTGTACCATAGATTATGGAATTCCTCCATAGTGTTAGGAATGTCCCAAAAATGTCTCTAGTTGATTAGATCTGCTAATTAATGCTTCATATATCACAAACTTGATGAAGAGAGAAGCCCAAAAACACTCTTATAAATGTGCCATAGGATCTACAAGCATAGTTTTGAGCAAAAATGAGCTTTAACACATCTTAACAAGCCCGATCTACAACCTTTCCATTTAATCACCACATCATCAGCTTTGATACCATGATAAAATATGCAATATAAATGCATATGAGCAGTGGATCTAAATGTGAGATCAATGGTAAAGGCACACACATAATTAACCCAATATATAACATGGGAAAACCTCCAAGAGGTAAAAATCCCACAAATAGATTATTCATATAATGATAAACTCATGAGTACCCAATATAGTCTTTCTTCTCTCATTTCTCCTCTACATAAAACTTTACAAAACCTCTAAATGGATAAATGGAACACATTAGTTTAGATTTTACAATGTAAAATCTCTACTATATAGGAAAGGTAATCTAACTATTGTAATTTGGCCATTGGAAGGGTCTTACTTCTTCAAGGGTCATTTAATATTCCATTAACTTTTTTCAAAAGTCACATTACATGGGCTACCCTTGTCCCAAAGGTCACATGGGTTGGCATCTTGAATAAAGGTCATGATTACAACCTTGACCAATAATTCCAACATTAATAATAATATGCTTTTCTATAACATGAGCATGACCTCATAAATAATAAAACATATTATTTATTTAATGTATTAAGAGTACATAAATGCACGACCTAACTATTACTTATTCCAACACCACGATGGGCCAAAAACTTGTGTACTTTTCTATTTTTAATAGAGGTGGGTGAATAATTGAACTTGCCATACCATATTTTGTAGTCCCTTTTGTGACATCAAAATTGTTATTTTCTTTATGTTGAGCTTGTTTTCATGTTGTATATGTTTTTCTTTATTGGATTTCCCTTTTTTCATAGAGTTATATTATCATTTAACAATTAATATTATATGGTACTATTCATATATTTACTTGTGCCAAAACATCATCTTTGTTTCCCACAATTAATCATCTAATAATTGTGTTTGAATCCCTCACTGTATATGAATTTGAACTTTGTTGTGCCTAATTATATTTTGTTTTTTCATATGAACAGGTGTTCTAGTTCTATCCTATGTATGTTTTCAACTTTATTATAAGTAATATATGGTAACTATGTTTCATTTCATGAACATGTAATGTGTAACATGTTTCCATACATTATTAGTGTGAAACCCTTATCTAATTGATTTGTAGTATTTTATAACAAGTTTTAAAATCCCAATATGGAAGGATGATTTTGTTTCTGGAAAGAGTATTGAGTTATGTATTATAAAAAAAAATTTGTTGGAGTAACTAGATTGCACACTTGAATGATTTACATTAATGTCATTAGATGCCAATATAACCTTATCAGGGTAAATTCTAGCAATGAATATTCGTTAATTCATGAATATTCCAATTTTTGAAATTTATTTTTGGTTTTTTTTAGGTTCGCTACATAGGTTTTGATCACCTAAAATTTATGAATGTAAATTATTTTTGGGGTTGGCTTGCCAAGCATTTAAAATAAACTATTAGTTTACACTTCAAAATAATACATGCCTATCTATGGGTAACCATTAAAATATACTTTCAACAACTACCCCATGATATCAAACAAGCACCCAATAGGAAACAAGATGAAATGGAATGGTAGAACCTACACCATAATTGAATAACCATAGATGAGCATTAATATTCAAGCTATGAATGGTATAACCAAATGGCATCACCGAAAAGTATAATTCAAAATGTGAATGATAGAACCAAATGGCAGTGTCGGACGATAGAACTAAAAAATATAATGGTGATACAACTGAATGGTAGCATCCATGCTGTAATTAAATGACAAAAATGAATGGTAACATCTACGCTAAAACCAAATGACAAAACTAAACTATTGCATCCTTGCTCATCATGGCATCTAGTGAAAATGGTAAAAAGACAGACCAACTATCAACAAAATTGAGCATATTATCTTATTTTAAAGAGCCAATAAAACATATCACACAACCAAAATGCACTCAAAATATAGGGCTTATTACTTTTTAAATCTGTCTTGAATTTGATTTTAATTGTTCAATAATATTAAAACAATTTTACTTATAAAAATCCCCACTGATCATGATGGTATCTCACAAGAAATAATTAATCATAATAACATGTCACCCCCTAAAAATTGTATTGATGATGGCATGCCACCACTCAAAGATGCTCCTCTAGTTTTTGATGACAATAATCATGACACTAAAGTGGTAGAAGAGATTGTTGGTTCTCATCAAACACAAAGTTTAGTTGAAAACTCCACTCAGAAATATTTGTGAAGGAAGAGAAGTAGATGGACAATTGGAAGGTCCTTTAAGGTGGAATGAGCAATGAAATTTCCATTCATTGAACCTATACAGCTTAAAAATATTGATGATACTTCAACAGAATGCAAATGCACATGTAGTTGGAAACTAGGAAATGAATATGAAATGCAACTTAAGTTGGACATGATTGAGAAGCACTGTGGAAAAATATATGTGACAATGAAGCACCTAGATGGAGAGATAACAAGAACACATAGATGGAAAAATATAGAAGAATGCATGCATGTAAGATATGCATGTGAGTACAAAAATGATAAAAAAACATCAAAAAAATATTTTTGAGAAAGGGGGAATAGTCGAAGCTCAATTTGGAAAAACTATGCAGTCCCATCTAAAGTCCACATATATATAGTTCTCTATTGTATACTACATTATAAAAAAGGGTAGACCTATTTTTTATTTTTTAGATTCTAATATTTTATTTCAACATAATATATTTTTTGATATTCCATAATCACATTGGTCAGATAATAGTGCTTAGGAAATAGAAAAATGTCTATAAATGGTTGAGAGGAGGATTTGAAATAAAAAGTTAATAATTCACTATTCATTTCATTGTCCATTACACATCCTAGGTTTGCATGCATGCTTATAATTTTGAGATCTATTCAAGGCAACCTCATCTTCTAGTAGTTCATAAAATGGTATAAAATTATCACACTGAAAATATTCACAAATTGGTTGTATCTAATTTAAAAGATAATGCTTAGATAGATAATTATGTAATAGTTAAAAAGATGGTATGCATTTGCGCTGATGGTGCATTAGTTATGTAGGTGCATAGAAATGGTTTGTGTGTTCGAATAAAAACAATAGTTTTCCCATACATGATTTTAATTCATTACATGGCTTATATGATGAATCTTGTATATAAAATATTTAATAAATATGATAATATCACAAAGGTGAAAGAGCTCATTCATGACTTACAAGCTTATATATTAAGCAATCCAAAAAGATTTTCAGAGTTCTAAAAATTTAAAATAGGAGTGACTGATGGTAAAAAACTACTGAAAGATGTTGATACAAGATGCATTTATATGTATGAACCTGCATGCTAATTTTTTGAAGAATATCCATTATTAGTAGGTTTTATGTATAAATATCATAGAGAAGTTGACAAAGTAAAATATTTCACTAATAGAATTTGGCAAATAAATGACTACGTGACTAAAACTTGTACTCACGACAACTAAAAATGATTAAATTCTACTAGTGTTTTGCAACACAACTATAAATGACTAATTTGATCACTGAGTAAAAAATACAACTAAATAATTAGTCACACAAATAAAAATTAGACAATATGATATTAAAGTGGGTAATTAAAAAAAAATATTTCAAATTGAAAAATTATTGGTGGGGGTGGGTTGTATTACATATGTAGGGTTAATAATGAATTGGGAAATTATTAGCGAGAGTGGGGAGTACATCATAGTTCAAAATTTGGCAAAAGTAATTTGATGGGGGGAGTGGGGAGTGAAATTGGTATTATTTGTGCAATGCACCTCTACAAATAGGAGGGTTTGTTAATTATTAATAGAGCTAGAGCTAATCAGAGAGGGTTTGTGTGCCAATTTGATAGCATAAGGCATTTTGAGTTTTAGCATATAAGTATAGAAGCTACTTTCATGGGTAATAAAGCTTGCTTGGAGAGGACCTGAAGACTTATAAAAAGGTAAGAAATTCAAAGTTCATTGCAATAAATTTGTAGTCAGCGAGACCCTCTGCAGTGAAATCAAATTTTAGGATGTCCTCTACAGTGAATTTAGAGATAATTTGAAACCCTCATTATATTAAACACAAAATCTATAGATTTTTGATTATCAACTGTATCTATCTAAGAGAACAAAATTAGTGTACTATAATAGATGAGTTACATAAATAGGAGGGTATCTTGTCATAAGACATTGACTACCATGTAACAATTTGGAGTTCTTGAGTTTTTGAAATAATAGGATGCTTTTATTCATTTTATAATCAATACAATGTAGTGACCATATCTTGAAGTTGTCTATGTGTGTTCCATGTTATCATGCATGGTTATGGTATTAATTTATAATTTCATAACCAATTTACCAACCTAATCCCTGAGGCTCCTTTTCACCAAGTCTTCATGGCATGGATAGTACATGTACATCATAATTAGTTTGTTATTGGTTTGTGTAACTTACAGTAGTTACATAGGCGATTGAGTACTAGAACCATATAGGCAATTCTAATTTTAGAAGACTATAGGAATTGAATTTGTAACATGTATCAAAATTTCAATTCTTTTGATCACTTTTCCATTAAACCACGGTCTCATGTCCCTAGCCTAGACCTCAATGCTTGGGTAACATTATGTATAAACCTAATCTATTAATTGCATAGAATCCTAGAAGATGGTCTCATATGGCATAGTTGAAAGTTATGCTAGTTCATCAAATCAATGTGGTCACCAAGCTATTTTAATTGATACTATATGTCCAAACATGGGAGTATATCAATTTTTATAACAAGTAATCTTATCTCAACATGTTAATAATTTATGCTAGTAAGTAATGCTCAAAGTTACAACAAATAATTCATTAGCCTATTTTTTAGTGTTTGTGTATTCATTAACATTGACAAGATTGCCATATGTTTAAATGCTTGTGGTTCATCAATAGAACAAACATAAATTTTGTGTTCCATTGCTAAGCATCATCTAGACAAGGAAGGCCCTCAATAAAACATGGATAAAAATAATATTTGTTTATTTCCAATCATAAAAAGAACATCTGATTCTATAGAGTGATGCCCAACTGTATAAGCTTGTTTATTTCCAAGAGTGCTCTAATTCTATTTCTATAGAGTGCTTTGTATCCTAATTTTGTAAAATGCTTTAAATTTTAGGTAAGTGTTGATGAGCGCTAAAGAGAATGAGTTTATATGTATTAGATCTTGAGTAAATTGAGTTTTTCAAAATTTTATTGAAATAGGAAACTAAATTAACTCTAGAATACAGAACATTATAGATGGATCAATGTTGAAGGTTAAATACAGATCAATACCATGCATATGATGAGAGAGTAGCCAATGAGAGGGACATGGACAAATATCCATGTCCATGTAATGACTGTCTTGGTGGAAAGGTGAAAAAAATAAATGTGATTTATTGACATATGACAAGATATGGGCATAGTGGTATAATCCCTTGGGATTACAATTATTATGAAGATATGAAAAAACTGTAGAGTGTGAGAGATGAAGAGGCAACAAACATAAATGAAGTGACACCAAACATAGATGAAGAGGCAAAAATATTAGATGAAGGGTTTGAAGTTGATAGAATGTTGAATGAGGGTCTAAATAATGATTGGACCAATTCTATGGAGGATACTTTAAAGTATGTGTATGCTAATTACATGTTAAGTTGCTTGACAATAATCCTTCAAATTCTTAACTTGCAAGTTGTGTTTGGTTGGACAAAAGAGAGTGCTGATCAATTATTGGCATTATTAAGTTAGTTGTTACCACCTGACCCCACATTGCCAAAAAATTGAAGTCAATTTTAAAAATAAATCACTAAGCTAGAGTTAGGGTATGAAAACATCCACACATGTGTGAATGGTTGTGTATTATTTGACAATAATCTTGCAAGTGAGAGTGAATGTCCAAAATTTCATGAAGCAAGGTATAGACAAGGGTTAAAATCAACTATGGTTCCTAGAAAGGTTCTTCACCACTTTTTGATAATCCCATGATTGATCTAAATGTATAGGTGCAGAGACATTGTTGAACTTATGTAATGGAATGTTCAAAATAAGAGAACCGATGGAAAACAATGACATGTCCCTGATTCTAAGACATGGATGGAATTTAATAACAGATGGCCTGATATTTATCAAGATCCTTGTAATATAAGGTTAGGTTTAGCTCTACATGGGGTGAACCCATTCTCAGATCAAAGTACTAAATGGTCAACTTGGCCAGTGTTTTTAATAAATTATAAATTGCCTCCATGGTTAGTAACTAAACCATTTTTATTAATGCTATCATTGATTATACCAAGGAAAGAAAAGTGTGACTTCAAATACAATCGATGTTAATCTAGAGCCATTATATGATTAGTTAATATAATTATGGAAAGAAATTAAATAAATTCAATCTTTAAGGGATGGTCATTCAATCAAATTCACTTTAAGAGCTTCCTTATTGTTTATGATTCATGATCTTCCTGTATATGGCAAATTTTTTGGTCTCACTGTTCATGGATACCATGGATGTCCTACTTGAAACTTTAAGGACTTGTGTGAGTTACTCAAGAATTTTGTGTAAGAGTATTTATTATGGATATCATGATTACCTTAAAATGGATCATCCATATCATTGACAAAAAACACGTTTCAATTGTCAATAAGAGAATCATGAAGCACCATTGCTAGTCATGGGTGATTATATTATTGAGAATGGATAAAAAAGGATGCCATTTATAATTGAAAATGATGGGATTTCTAGTAGTGGATATGATCCATGTAATGAAAATAGTGTAAGATAGTTGTGCATATTCTATAAGTTGCCATACTTTAAGGATATAACCATTAGACATACTATTGACTTTATGCATACTGAGAAAAATATAGCCTATGCTATTATAGAAACTCTTTTTGGTGCTTTTGATACTATTTCATCACGTGAAGACTTTTGATAACTAAAGATTCATCAAAATCTTTGGGTTGAAAAATATGATGATGAAAAATATAGAAAACCAGGGGCCAAGATTATAAATTGTAAGGTTGGGCCTAATATTAAAGATAATGAGTTTACATGTATTAGATCCTTTTAACTTTGATAGTTTGAGGGAGGAGGTTGTTGAAGTCCTTTATCTATTGGAACACGAATTTCCATCAAAAATATTTAACATTTCTATGCATCTTTTGATACATATAGAATATGAACTAGAGCATTATGGCCTAGTAAGAATGAGATGGATGTATCCTATAGAATGATATATGAAGGTTTTGAAAAAAATTGTTCGTACTAGGGAAAAATTGGAATGCAACATGTTCGAGGGATATTCAATGCAAGAGGCCATAGGATTTTGCACATAATATATGAAGGATTTTAAAATTGTCAATCGACATGTATGGGATGATGATGAAGATGAGAGAGTTGTACGTGAAATATTATAAGGAAATGGATGTTGCTTCAAGCTATCACATCAATAAAGAAGTGTGATACATGCCTATATTCTTTGAAACACATCTTCATTCGATAAGTGGCATAGGTAAAAAAATTACACAATAATTTATTTACTCAATTGCATTTACACATTTATATTATTAATATTACTATTTGTACGTTAATATTCTATGTATAAAATATGAATAAGAGAATCAAACTTAGATGCAACATCAACCTCAAAAGCACAGATGTCATGATTTGATTGGAGGTGATTCTTTTAAAATTTTGAAGAATGGATTGCTAATGTAGTCTGTGATGCAAAAGAAGAAGGTCAAGATATAACAATAGAGGAAAGTGATATTTCACAATATACACATTTATGGGCTATGAGTTTTAGTGGAATGTAGGCCTATGGTAGTCATCTAAGTGAGAAAAAAAAGACAAAGGAAAGACAAATTGTAATTGTGTTGTTAGTGCTGAATTTCTTCATGAAACTAAGAAGAAATTTTATATTGGATTCATACAAGAAATTATTCAAGTGGATTTTGGTGAAAATAGTCCTATATTATTAAAATGTAAGTAGATCCAACCATCCGCAGTACACTTTGATGAGTATGAATTTGTACGTGCAAATACACGACAATTTTTATCAGAGATGGATGAGCCATATGTTTTTCCTCTTCAAATTAACCAATCATTTATAATTGATAATGTAAGAAGCCAAAGATGGTCTTATATCATTCAAATAAAATCTCATTTGAAACAAAAATTCATGGAAGTTGTCGATATAATGCTTGATAGGCAATATGTTATTTTACAAGAAACATTTGAAGAAGTGGATGAGGATGATGGAGTGTTTGAAGAAGAGATTTTGATTACCAACGAAGAGATTGGGAGAGAGAATATATTATATGTCACAAATGAGGATGAAAAAAAAAATCAAGTAGATACAGATACGAGTGATCAAGATTCTGATCTTGCTTGTAATACATATGATAATGATGATGTTTTGTCACCTTAACTAGCATGTCACCTTAACTTGTTAGCTTGTCACCTAAACTTTGGTTATATGTATGGTGTAATTTATTATTGAATGTAATAAATATCTGAGTATAGGTGTGCTTACACTATTGTTTTAATGATACATTTATGAATGTAGTCATCATTATTTTTTTGGTACATTGTATACAAAACCTGAGATGTTCACTACTAATTTGAAGTGCATTTAAAGTTAGGTTATATCATTATTCTTAATTTTATTAATTTGGTTGAAATTAATTTTATTTAGTTAGAGTATAATTTCTTGTATGTCATATGTTTCATAGATGCTAGACTTTTCTAACTTCTTTAGAACTACCAGATATGAAAAGAAGAAAGCAACGTCTAAAGGTATTAAATAATACAACAAGATACCTGTGAAAGAAAACAAATCTTTAAAATCCTGGCAATCAATTGTAGTCATTTCTTTGATATTTGGATAGCTTTAGTTTTTAATGCAACTTATAGCCTCCACATGCATTGAATATGCTTGTGTGAAGGAAACAATAATGAACAGCTGTGATTTAATAATACATATAGATATCTTAACATTGGGTGAACAAAATATTTTAACCTATACTAGTAAACAATTTATGTGAAAAGACAAATAGAATTCCCTGTCATTCTCCTCCTTACTATTATTTCCCCCCTAACTTTAGTACTATCATGTTGTTCTAGATCATGATATGTTTTACTGCTTCAATTCTCACCCTTTGACATCAATGACAAAGGTGTTGGCCAATTAACCCCCCGACTTAAATATCTTTATCAACTTGTAGTGCAAAAACTTTAAAAGACTAAAACTAGAACAAGAAGTCAATGATGAATTATAAGACCAAAATTCTCAAGGTACAATAGTTCTATACTTAGGCAAAATTTTGAAAAATGGCAACCCTTATGTTAGAACCTCCAAAATTTACCTAGTTTCATTATCATAACTAGCCTTGAGCCCAATGACTAAATCCCTAATTCCTATGCTAAACATCTACGTACTTGACTAAGCCTCCTCATTACAAACAAAGAAATGATCTCTTAGGTCTGACTGACACTGAAAATTAAAACTAAGAGACTGTAAAATTAGAAAATTATTTAATATTTTTAATAAAATAATATCTAAAATATTGCATTCATAATATACCCCTATATTCTCACCTAAAATACATAAAAAATCCAATACCATAGCCCTTCAAGGGGTAAATAGTGACACTACGGCATGGTGGTGAGCAATCACTCAACTGCTAGAATTAACCCACCATCCCATGGGAGTCCAAAAGGGTGTGCATGGGGTGGTGGTATGAGATTATCTGACCCACTATCTTTTAGCAAGCAAAGTGAATGTGTGCAGAATAGTGGGGATAGTAAAATGCTAACTCTACCATACCACTACCCCATAGTGGTCTTGATAGGATAGAGCAGTACTGTGGTACAAGCTATCAAAACATTTAAATCACTAGTGGCAATGATTAGACCTCTAAATATGAATCATTTGATTTTCCAAGATCAAAGGCATGTATTCAAACTTGAAATATGGACAAATTATTAAATATTTTATAGGAATTGACATTAATAGTGAGGTGACCAAACTCAATAATAAATATACTTGGGATTTGATGCCATTTTTGCAATCATTCACACAACTTAGCATACCAAATGCAAGGGAGTTCAAAGAGGAAGACTCTGCAACTATTATTTTGTTGGGTAAGTTCATAGAAACCCTCTATATAAAGTGTATAAGAATTGAATTTTCTTAATTCTACAGGTAGACACTAAACTAAGAAATATACAAATACTTTGGAATTAACCCAGTCAACCTTCATGTGGTTAGTAACTTAAAGTTACTTATTTTTAGCCCACTTGGGTAAAGGACAATATGTTCTATTTGGCTATTTTGCTTCCTTTTCTCCTTTCCATTATCCTTATCTTATTCATCTTTTGGTAGCACATCCAAGTTTTTATGCATGTGAGGTATCTGTAAAACTACTATAAAATATCCTCTTGAATCATTTACTTTGTTTCTAAGATAGCCAAATGTGTCCTTAAAAATCAATGACTTATTATCACAATACTAGTTGGTTCTGTGTAGTGGTTATGAGCTCCTATAGGTGAAAGTTTGTAGTTGCTGTGGGCAACTTGTAGGTGAAAACCTACAGTTGTTATGGGCATCCTATAAGTGGAAAGCCTATAGCTTGGCAGTTGCTATGGGTAACTTGTAGGCAAAAGCTTACAGTTGCTACAGGCAACCTGTAGGTAGAAGCCTGCAGGTTAGCATATACTATGGGTTGGAATCCCCTTTTACTTTAGGCTTCTCTATAAGTGTTGTGACCAAGTAAGATTCCTACAGTCTTATTCTACCCTTCAAACATCAATTAAATAAGGTTACACAAGTATAATATAATCAAAGAAAAAACATCATTAATCTATAACATAACATGTATATATTAATGCACACATATAATAATTAATTCATTCATTCATTTACATGAGTCATCGATAGTTTTAGGGATTCATATAGGAAAAAGATATACAATTGGGTATGGATGAGGCTGTAAATAGAATAATTAGTGGCCTCATCATGTCCCCCTACTTAACCTCTTGCTTGTCCTCGAGCAAGCCTTCTTTGAATTTTGAATCCACGATATTTCCTAAAATCTAAGGCCTCAGTACAACCCATCCCTTCGAATATATAAAAACTTTTAGCAACATCTATAGTTTTCCACCTTTTATTTTTTGCCTCTCTATCAGCTAGCACATTCCCTTCCCAAAAAATAATTAGGAACCATAACATGGGTGGATGAAAAATCAACCCCAACCAAATTAGCTTTATTTTCTTAACAAGCTCAATGTACATATATACTCTATGTATTACCTCTCTAAGGTTTTGAGGAGAATAAGGTTCTTTTCATTTTAGGGTATCTAAAAGCTCTATCCATCTGTGCAAATAGGAAACAATTTTTTTTCCATCTCCCTCCATGAGGCTCAATTAGTGGTTCTAAACCTCTACTTGTTTGTTTGTGACCCATATTCATAGAGTATATGCATTCATAAAAGCAATTCATTCCTCTATTATAGCTTCTAAATCAATAGATTCACCCCTAATCATTAGGGTAGCCTCTTTTTATTTCTCTTGATAGTCTTCAACCTATTTATTTCTTCTTATTTCATTGATGATGTATGAGGTAAAGGCATTCAATTGGACATCCTCTCGATATATATTGGAATTCCACTTTGTATCATGTGGCAAAATATACTGATGCATGTAAAACTCACTCAATTGTCCCTGAATATCAGGGTCAAAATGCTTATATACGTCAAAGAAAGACTTAAAATCACATACCATGTAAGATTTATCATTGAATATCTTATCATATTTAAATCTGAGCCACCTTTCTTTTAAGTATACAACATATACCCTAGAGGGTGATTTGAATTCCATTAACATCTTAGTGGTCTCATGTATGTTAGTGATCTTCTCTTTCAAATAAGTGATCCTAGTCTTGACCCTTTATAGGTTTTATTTTAAATATTATTGTTGCTCCCTTACTTCAACATATACTTTAAACTTTTGTATCAACTGCTTATGACAAGTTCTATCATCACTAAATTTTTCCTCAAGAAATCTCAAAAGGTCATCAATTTTTATTGGCCTAGTAGCTGAGAGGTTTACATTAATTACTTTTTCTACTGTAGGTACTTTTATAGTGGTCTTTGCAAAATAAAACCTATTGTGGAATGGTACCAAATCCAGAACATTGTCTATTATAAGTTCTTTTTGGGGTATACTAATGTCATTTATAGGTAAGGTGGATGAAGCTACTACAGGGACTTATAAAGGAGTTATTGTAGGCTCCTCCAATGTCCTTTCTTTTCTTGAATCTTCTTCCATAGATGGATTTAAAAATTTTTCTACCCCAAAAAGTGTTTCTAGGCCTCTTTTGCCTTTTAACTCTGATATTTTGTTCCTCAACATCTATATCTCTTCTATGGCTTGTTCCAAAGTTTGGAACTCCTAGTCATGAGGAACTGTTTCTTGCTCTACTGCTTCTTCCATTGTCCTTTCTTCAAGTAATTATTCTTCTTTTACACGTTGATATGACATTCTTATTTATTCTTCTATATGCCCTATTTATTTAATTAGTTTCATGTCTTCTCCCAATCTGGGTTGCTCAGGTGACTGCATTTCCTCTTCCTTTGCAAACTCTTTTTCAATAGACCATTTTGCTATTTCAAACCCATCATAGGTCTTATGAATTTTGGGCTCCTTCTTCTCTTCATCCTCACTGATGTCTATAGGTGAGGATGTTAGGGTTGACCTTTGTCTTTTAATTCTCTGAGACCTCTTAGGAGAAGGTCTCATTCTCTTTGATACAAAGGGCTTCTTCTTTTTAGTCTTCTTTTTATTTTTAGGAGGGGGAGCTATTAAAACTGCTTCTCTTATGTAACTAGTGATGGAAGAACTTCCTGTTGAGGATCAAATTTTATAGCATCCCTTTCTTCCTATGCAACTAGTGATGGAAGAGCTTCTTCTTATTTTTAAGGAGCCATGGTGGAAGAATCTACTTATTATGTTGAAATAGTTGGAATAATAGGAGAAAGAATATTTTGCCCAGTTTATTTTGGTGGACTTTCCTCCTCTATATCCATAAGAGGTAGTATTAATTTTCTTCATCTTCTCTGACCTATAGCAACTATAGGTGAGATTGTAGTAGCTACGGGCTAACTAGTTGCACTAGTGCCTAAAGTATCCTCTTGTGATATTTGTTAGAACTTTCTCTTGGGAGATTCCTCCTCATTATTTTTCTCTTCTTGTTGAGGTTCATCAGTCCTTAAGGTTAGAAATTATTCCTATTTTAAATTCAAGTCTAGTATCTCTTATTCCTTGTTTAACTAACAACCGAATCAGACAATGATGAGACAAGGCTTTCTCTACCCCCTTTGGTATTCTTTATCCATTTTTTTAAAGATATTCCACAAGTGGTTTGGAAAATTAATAGTCCTCTCATGCCTAAAATGATTCAAAATTTTGAATCGGAGAGTATAGATCAAGGAGTACCTACCTTCACATGTCAGATATTTGATGATATACGAAGCCACTTATCTCTAGGCTAGGGGTAGACTCAATCTCTCCACACTTCCTTTATTAATCACTATCCTTTCATTGTCTTGACAAAACTATTGTCTATCTAGTTGGCCATTAAGTTTCTCTTCCCAATTTTCTCCAGTTCTTGGCAACCCAGTAATCTGGCTTACCATTTCTTCTATAATTGAAAATGTGATGCCAAATACTATCACATGTTATATAAAATAACCTAAAAATTCCTTAATGAGAGGTTCTAAAAATGTTTTAGTTTCTCCAAATAGGTATCCCATCCAACCCTACTAAAGATGGCTCAACTGTTTGGGTCTTCTTGCATCTACCTGTGATCCGAGGGTTCCCTTCTCACTACTAAACCTCTCATTCTGACTAGTTTATCTTCCTGTCAAAATTTTCAAATAAATCTCTGTAAAACACCCAATTTTACTTTCAGATTGTTGCTTGTAGTGAAGTAAATTTTTTCACTAATAGTAGTTTTAGTTGCAAGCTACAACAATGTCTTTCTTAGATCTTTTTGTGAATGAACTTTGATCTTGAAGTGGAAAAAAATAAAATTGATTATTTTTCTCAATTTAATATGGGTGTATTTATGGCATAATCATGGGTTTTCAATCTGCATGCATAGATTATCATGTGATTGATTGTCTGTAGCATTCTCCCCCGCCCCCCACATGAAGTGTCACTTGTCCCCAAGTGATATGGTACATGTAAGATGCAAAAAGTTAGGATGGGGTCATAATGAAGATTTTAAGTGGTGAGTTAGCATAGCTCAGACAAGACTTGATGAATGATGTTTTAATGATTAAATATGCTTTTTAATATAATGCATGTTATATTAAAAAAATAAAATATTTTTTATGACTAAAAGATAAACCATACCTTTATAACCATTTATACTTAGGGTTGTGGCATATGAAATTTGCATGTGAGTGTTTGTCAAAATGGAAGCTTATCTTGTTGTTTCTTCATGCAATTATTACCCTGGTAGTCATGATTTTATTGTATTGTTTCACTTAGGTAATTATGTGATCATAGTGTCTTATCTTTTAATTATGCCCTCAACAATCTACATACAATCATGATGAACTATAAAGCATTGGAGCAGTGGTCTTGCAGTGGTATGAGAGACTATTACCATCCTTCCACAAGGTGGTTGCTATAGATATTTGTTTGTTATCCAAGTTAGATCCTTTATAATCATGGAGGAGGGTGGGTGATAGCTTTTGTTTCTCTTGATCTCCTCTATATGAGTTTGCTGATGGCTTGTTTCTCTCCTATCTTACTCCTAGTAAATGAGGATGTTTGCTGATAGATTCTTTGTTTAGTGAAATTTTAATTTAGCAATCAATTGGTTTATCAAACTTGGGACCTGTGTTCCAAAAAAAACCCAGATCTCTCTTATTGGTAGAGTGAAATTATTTTTCATGAAGTGACCAGAAGCTAAGAATGGTTATTTTATATCACTGTAATCATAAATTCTAGTCTGCAACACTCCAAATGGAGATTGGAACTATATGTCTTTGTTGTAGCACTTACTTTTTTATTTAGGGGTATGGTCATTCCTTAGCAATGTTTGAAGTTTCTTCACTAATATTCTTTCACTCCTCCTCTAGCTTGTATGGTGTCTTTCATGAATTTAACAATAGCCCATAGCTAAAGCCATAACTCATCATTTGTGAGGAATTAACCTACAACTACTAGAGAGGTGTATATAGGGGTTAAGAATTACTTGTAACAACTATAGGTTGAGCCCATAGCCACTGCAAAATTATGCCCAATGGTGAGGAAGGTGCTTATAACAACTGCATAATAGCCCATAACAATTGGAGGAATGACACTTATTATCCTTGTAGCATCCACATCTTCATGGCACATGACTGTTAACATATTGACCCCTTCTATATCTAACATCCATTTTGTATCAAATAGCGAGTAGTTAATTTTTGTTTAATATGTCAGGTGCATGGTTTTAGGTTTCTTATCATCATTTTCTAGTTTCATATAAATATTTATCAAATGTTTATTTGTGTTATCAAATATTTTATATCTTAATATAATGTGTATTTTTTTTGTTTTTGTAGAAATGTATTGATAAACTCCAAGAAGGGAATAAATTTG
This sequence comes from Torreya grandis, assembly GCA_037957365.1. Lineage (NCBI taxonomy): Eukaryota > Viridiplantae > Streptophyta > Pinopsida > Cupressales > Taxaceae > Torreya > Torreya grandis. The sequence goes on from JARHVA010000244.1 coordinate 3,955,812, forward strand.
GGGTGTTGGATCCGTTTGATGGTGCTATTATGGGTATTGGATAAATTCACTCACTATTTATTGTACATGGAGTCAAATTGAAAATAACGAGATATGTAAATGTAAATATTTTAAAGGTCACAAATACCCCTTACCTATGAAGATGAAATAGATGGAGCTATCCGTCTGAAATAGAAATAAGAAACCCTCATATGGTACGTGGCCACTAAAATATTTTCAAAAAATGAAATAGTTGATGTTTATCATGTACTCATCGTTAGACAACTTGGGCCACTACTTTATGCAGTAGTTTGAATGTGTTGTTCAAGAATATTTATCATGATATATTTGTAAGAGTTGAAAACTCTTGAACTTTGATATATATATATATGTATATATATATATATATGTATATATATATATATATATATATGTATATATATATATATATATATGTATATATATATATATATATATATATATATATATATATATATGTATATATATATATATATATATATATATATGTATATATATATATATATATATATATATATATATATATATATATATACAATTCATCAAAATTACATTTTTTTTAGTGCATATTACTTTTTTTTATCATGATATTGAATCAATCTTTTAACTTCTAGCACATTGTAGCTTGTTCGTATATGTAATATTTTTATTTGCTTTTATGTTTTAATTCAAGTTTAATAATATGTTTATTTTTGTATTTTTATTTGCTTTTATGTTTAAATTCAAGTTTAATAATATGTTTATTTCTACATTATAAAATTTATGGTATTTAATAAATTATTCATATCATATAAATAAAAATTTACTACTAAATTAGTAGAAAATATAATGATTATGCAATTAATAAACAATGTATCAATATACTACCAGTTGACAGAAATCAGTGAACAAAAATAATTAAATAAACTACCAAATGATGATAATTAAAATGACTATATATATATATATATAACAATTCATCAAAATTACAATTTTTTTAGTGCATTTTACTTTTTTTATCATGATATTGAATCAATCTTTTAACTTCTAGCACATTATAGCTTGTTCGTATATGTAATATTTTTATTTGCTTTTATGTTTTAATTCAAGTTTAATAATATGTTTATTCTTTTATTTTTATTTGTTTTTATGTTTAAATTCAAGTTTAATAATATGTTTATTTCTACATTATACAATTTATGGTATTTAATAAATTATTCATATCATATAAATAAAAATTTATTACTAAACTAGTAGAAAATATAATGATTATACAATTAGTAAACAATGTATCAATATACTACCAGTTAACAGAAATCAGTGAACAAAAATAATTAAATAAACTACCAAATGATAATTAAAAATTAAAATGACTATATATATATATATATTACAATTCATCAAAATTACATTTTTTTAAAGTGCATATTATTTTTTTAATCATGATATTAAATCAATCTTTTAACTTCTAGCACATTGTAGCTTGATCGTATATGTAATATTTTTATTTGCTTTTATGTTTTAATTCAAGTTTAATAATATGTTTATTTCTATATTTTTATTTGTTTTTATGTTTAAATTCAAGTTTAATAATATGTTTATTTCTACATTATACAATTTATGGTATTTAATAAATTATTCATATCATATAAATAACAATTTACTACTAAACTAGTAGAAAATATAATGATTATGCAATTAATAAACAATGTATCAATATACTACCAGTTGACAGAAATCAGTGAACAAAAATAATTAAATAAGGTACCAAATGATGATAATTAAAAATTAAAATGACTAAATTTATTACCAATTAATAGAAATCAGTCAATTAAAATGACTAAATATATTACTAATTGATGTCAATTAATAATTAAACTGACTAAATATACTATCAGTTGACATAAATCAATAAATAAATATGACTAAATATATGACTAGATGGCAAAATAATGATTAAAATGATTAAATATGCTACCAATAGATGAAAATCAGTTAATACAAATGATTAAATATACTACCAATAGAGAGAAATAAGTGAATAAAAATGACTAAATATACTACCAATTGGTGATAATTAATGATTATAATGACTAAATAAATGAATACCATGACTAAATAAATGACCAGTTAACAATAATCAATGACTAAATTAATGCCTAAATATTCTATCGAATTGATCAATAAAAATAACTAATAAATGAATAAAAATGGTTGTCATAAATTTGGTCATATTATAAATGATCGATAATAAACTATTAATGATCACGTGACCAAGCTTAGTCATTTATATGTAATTTTTAGTAGTTTTTTAGTCATTTATTGTTGTTTTCTACTAGTATTTGTTGTACCGTTTAATAGATTTGGAAACATTGTTGAAATTATGTGGAATTCTCACAATGTTGAAGGAAATAATTTTTTTAATGAAACATGTTCATGATAGATCCATTTATATTTTTGAATTCATACAGTTGAGAAAATGATATATCAATCTCTAGATATATTATACACTTCAACTCAAAAAATTTAGGGCCCTATTTTTAGGAATTAGCAATGTTTGATAGATTTTAGGAATCTTGAAAGCTATTTGAAATTGAATATCAATGATCATCTTTGTGTCATCATTAATGGTAAGAAAATATCAATGCACACTTTCTACAGAAGCCCTGATCTTATGGGAGTTAAATCTGAAGAACTACCTGTAACATGTATTCTATATGATACTATTATATCTAAAATGTAGATGAAAATGAGTATAATTTCACAAAACTTATTTGTAGATATCATAGATCATTTTTAAATGGATGATTTTTTGGATGATATGGTATTTGTGAATCTCATATTTTGGAATAATAATTGCAATCAAAAGCTAATTAATAATTTATTTCACAAATACATGGGCTCTCTTGTTAAACATTTCAATAAAATTGTAAAGGTCAATGGAGTTGAAATAAAATGTATTTTGGTAAAGGATTTACTAAAATTTCAGTCCAATCATTTTGGAATTACAATGTTTGAAAAAATATCACCTTCTAAGTGAAGCAACTAAAAATGGGACAATTACACAACTATAATTTTTTTATCCTAGTAGCATCTTACAGTAAAGTAATAGTGAATATTTTTGATTATATGAGCTTTGTCAAATAATGATTCTAGGCTTAGTGGAAGATGAAATATTATTTAGTGCATTATCTTTCATTAATTCAAAACTTAAAAAAAAACTGGATAAAAATTTAGAAACCTATTTGAGATTGTATGTTTCACGTTATACGATGAACATGTTTCCTTATGAAAGAGCTCAGGAAACATAGAGTTATCTAATTAAAAGAAGATTTTCCAATTTTATAATGACAAATAGAGAGGATATAAATAATGACACTAAATATTTCACTGACATGGCAGATGTAAATGTCACTTACAATGAGTAGGTTTATGTAAGATTTTTTCAACTAAGTTTTAGTTGTATATTTATTGTAATTATCATATTCTGAATTTCAATTTCATATAATTTTTGATACTATAAAACATTTTAAATATTGAATTCATTACAATTGTTGATAGCATTATCATTTGAAATATTTATTCCATTTATCATGTAACTTTCTCTTTTATTTAATTGGTTCTTCAAAATTTCAAATGGGTCATAATATTTTTATATTTTTCTAAGATTGTATTGTTAAATACATATTTTTATTTTTGGATAGGTATTCAGCATCTCCCTTAGGGATTCATGACATGGTATAACTGCCTCACATAGGTACTTAACTGGTGTTTGTATCAGATGTTAATAGGTTGATGTTTTCATGCAATGACAAATGTGACTTCCAACAAGTGGTATTAGAGCCGTAGTTATAGGTTCAAATCCACTTGAGTAATGTTGAGGAGGTGATTATTGGATAGGTGTCCAACATCTCCCTTATGGATTCATGACATGGACTAACCACCTCCCATGGGTACTTATCTGGCATTTGTATTGGGTGTTAATAGATCAATCTTTTGGTGTAATGGCAAACGTGACTTCCAACATTGTTGGATTATTTTATGATCCAAAGTTCTTTATTTTATGTTTTTAGTTAGTAATAACTTTAATATTATATATTTTTTGTAATAATTAACTGGTTCATGGGATTTTCAATTATATCCCGTAACCACCCATGAAAAGCTTATAAATATTTTCACCTTTCTTTTTAAATTCAATTAAAAATAATACTTTATCAAATTTTTGTCAAAAGCTTTGTTCCAAGATGTAATTTTCTAATTTTCTCCACTGTTAATTGGGACATCAGTGGTATCAGAGCACCCATATTTTAAAGATGAAGCCATGAATTTGAAGGTGGAAAAAGAAAGAGTCACGTAGATCACATTCTTAGGATTTATAGTTTTTGATGTTGTAGAAGAGTGGCACAATGGACTATGAGTGATGCTTTTTTCATATACAATTTTTTTTAGGAATATTTTTTAATCTTGGTTAAATGTTGCCTTCGTATGAATATTTGAATTGATGGAAATAAAACATTCCACTATATGTAACACCAATGTTTCATGTTAGAAGTTATTTTTTGAACCGATGACTCATCTCTAAGTATTAAGGCAATTTATGTGAATGAATATTGGCTGTCTTACATTGTTCACCATTACTTCACAAATATCGGTATGTAAAATAGAAAATAATACAATAACATTGAGTAGATCTGGTATGATAATGCAAATGATAAATAGGGAGATTTGAATTAAGATTTCTTAAAATTTCTTGTCTTTACACTAATGTGTGGGGCCCTCCACAACAACAACAAGGTTAAAGATAAGAGGCATTAAGTAAAAATCACCGTAGCTTTTTTCTTTTGGTTCTGTATGAGCATATAAAAGGCTTAGTAAATCAAATCCTTATGGGACATTTTTAAATATATGTATTTTTTTATTAGGAGATAAATAATACATAAAATATCTTGTATTTGGATTACCAAGTTTGTTGATGGCAAGATGGCTAGTCAAATTTGGTTATTCCATTAAAAATAAAAATAGAGGTCAAGGGTTTAACTCTCAAAAGTGACAAGAAAATAATTTTTTGCAAATGGATTATTTGAATTAATTGTGAAAACCAAGAAAATCTACATCTATCATGACCATTTTTACCATATATTGAATACACTATCATATTATTTTACCAAAGTTACATTTTTAGAAACTAGACTCGAATAGCTTTTCAACAAGTATAAACAAGGAGGGGTCCATCATCTCTTGATATGATATTTTAATCCTTGTAAACTAGTCAAATTTTCTAAATTAACATTGAGGGGGTCTGCCTAACTTGATAGAGGATAAAAATTTCAAACAACCATATCTTCTACATACGGTGGCCAAATTATTCATATGACTACTTATTTTTCATGGAAATGGATTTCTAAGAGTATCAATGTGAGAAATTTTTGATTCTAGCATGCGTAAATATATATTTTTATATATTTTGAATAAATTATAATTGTAATGAAATCAAGTAAGTTTTCAGTGGAATTTGACACCCCAAATTTTTATCAAATGGTAAAATTGTGTTGTATACATCAAATAAAGATCATAACGATGTGTCTCAATGCTTGTGTTATAGGTGAAGATGGTGTTACATTTTGGTGTTTATAGGTCCTTGAGGATATAACAGGATAAATAAAGACAACTAGAGGTTGGAGGATCCATGGAGGTTGGAGAATACTTTCCTTTCTCTAGTTCATTATTTGCTTAGAGTATGGGTTCACTAATGGGATAGCAATTTTTGGTTTGTGTACTTTGCTTTTAGTTTTGAATTTTTTTAGTATATTGATATGATTTTTGAGGAGAAGACAAAGTAGTTTGAATTTATTTTTATGCTACATGGATTCTCACCTCTCACCTAATAAGGGGGAAGATATTGCATAGTTGCCTTAAATCAATCATCGGTGGTTGTATGAGCAAGCATTAGATTTGATAACATTTTGAGTATTGAGAAAAGGAATGTGTGTGATGTTGGTGATTGTTGGGTATCTAAGAGATGTGTCATATAGAGTATTAGATGGTCACTTGGATGGGTTCTTATGTGGGACATTATGTGGGTCGATGTAGTTGGATAGGCTTTGATAAGGTTATACTATAGTATGGTATGATGATCATAAGAGATGAGCATACCTTGATTGTGTTCATTAACTTTTTATGTCCTAACTTTTAGGGTGGGCTTATGTATGGAGTGGCATCAATTTGATCAGTACCATGATGTGCAGTGTGCTAGCTTGCAGATGTAGAAGAGATTCATTGATGACCTCATAGTCATAGCTCCAGATCTTTTTTATACCCTTTGGATCAAGAGAAGTTTTTTGGATTATTTTATTATCTAAAGTTCTTTATCTTATGTTTTAAATTATTAATAACTTTAATATTGTGTTTTGTTTGTAATAATTAGTTAGTTTATGGGAATGCCAATTATATCCCATAACCACCCATGAAAAGATTTTAAAGCTTTTCACCTCTCTTTATAAATTCAACCAAAAATAATACTTTATAATTTTTTTATCAAAAGCTTTGTTCCAAGATGTAATTTTCTAATTTTCTCTATTGTTAATTGGGCCATCATTTATTACTTTTGAAATAACTTAAATTTGATATTATAACACCATATTAATAGTTTTATCATTAAATTTTATCTTAAAAATATAAATTTTGAAGTCAAATACCAAAGTGATAGAAGACGACAAGCCTATTGAACAACATGAACAAATTCAAAAGAAAAAAATTAAACTCATGAAGATTCAAGTGTAGAACAAACTATAACAATTGCCTAAACTCTATATCTATAGTAACAACTTTTCCATTATCTAAAACAATGATAATAATTGAAAAAGATGAAAGCACATCAAATTTAAATATATGCTCAGTCTAAATCCAAAGAAAAAGATAATTACAGTCCACATCACCATGTTGTTTGAACTAAATCAACTAAATAAACTAATCTTTGTAAATTCAAACATAACATTGTCATTTCAAATTATTTTATTTAAAACATAATATTATCTTTTAAAATTTAATAATGAGTTTACAACATCAAAAAATTCAAATTCATGTTCACTCCAAATCCATAGAAAAAAATAATTGCAGTCCACATCAACATATTCATTGAATTACGTCAACACATAATATACATGTAAGACAATAAATGAACCTTAACTCATTACTAATTAAAATAAGATTAATTAAAACCTAACAAATTGATCATTGAAAATCCAAACTTAAAATTGTCAATTAAAATGTTTTTTTTTTAAAAACATAACATTATCTTCAAATAAACAGAGTTTACAACATCATAAAATATCAATTTTTTTGTTTTACAGAAAGACATCTCACATCTCATCCACTTTGTCAATCCCAACATCCATATTTTTACCACCATATTTAAAAGTCCCTACTTCCACATCCTTTATGTCATCTTTCAATATCCCTACCTTTTCAAGATCCTCAACCACATAATTAATATGAGCATGATTTTCCTTTTCTTCTTTTGTAGCATCTCCTGTAGAAAGTAGACTTGGATCTATATCTATTTTCTACTTCAATAAAGCATCAAGATTCCATCCTTTCTCTTTAAAGATTTTCTTTAAATTGAATGGTAGAATATAAACTTTTTCATGCATTTTTCAAATGCACATTGAGCACCTCAGCTTATTTTTTCATATTATCATATTTTTTCTAAAATTACAAACAAAATTTAATTAGAGACAAACTAAAATAACTATGACATGAAATTTGATAAAAAAATATGATACACTACCAAATATTTTTATTTCATGGCATTTGCAATAAAAACAAGGTTGATATTTTTTGCCTATTTATTAAAATATGACTGGGTTTCTGTATTCAAATTCTCCAACCTATTTATTATAATACTCAAAACATTATCATTGTAACTATTAGAAAAAAAAATAGACCTAAATTTAGCTTGACCAAACAAAGCATCAATCTTTGTGGGTTCATGTTAAATTAATAAAAATAAATTTTCTCTCTAGGAGTGGTTATGATAATGGGAATTTATTTTTTTAATCAATGTCTTTGCCCAAAACTCCTAAACTAATATATTTTTTAACTCATATATAACTCCATTCTTAAGACTTGAAATAATACTTTTTGATGATAAATTGTTTAATGGAAAAGTTATCATGCCATCTTCAGACAAGTCAACATTAGTTGGTGGGGTGGAGGGTGAAGAGGTATAAGGTTATTTTTGAGTAGTGACATTTGGACCATGAATAAAAACATAGGGATTGAAAATAACATCACCAACTTCTCCACTTTCAATCCTGAGATATTCTTCATCAAGATCAATTTGGTACACATAAGTTAATCCTTATGCACTAGAGAGGCCTCTGATAGATAAAGTCAAGAATTCAAAACCTAATAATTATAGAATTTCTCTACTAGGTCGTGGCCCTATTGGGAATGACAAATTCTCCACCCTTGTATAAACTGTGTTTGGGGGTGGTGGTAGTGGCATACTTTTCATTAGAGATTGAGGGTCCCCTACAAAAATAATTTGTATTAGAAAAATAGGGAATTTTAAAAAATAAAACTTAATGCTAATTTGGAATTAAAGATTTAGTACTTGTAATTAGAGACAATATGTCCTCCAATCTATGTGCCATATTTTAAGTGACATGGGCAATTTGTGCTACAATAGGCAAACTTTCAGTCAAAAAATTCTATCAATAAATCTTCAACTAAAAAACTAAAACATGGAATGTAAAATACCTTGCACAGAGGGTTAAGAAGACACTGACATATGAAATTTTGGGGTTTGTTGAGGTTATTCAAGGCCAATCTCAATTGATTCTGAGTTAAGTAAAAAAATCAAACAAATAAATAAGATAATGAACTTGAAAGTTAAAATGTCATTATGCATTTATTAGTGAATGTTGTGGTGCCTATTTCTGCATTGCTATGTATTTCAAATATTATACATTAAAATGTACTATATATTCTTAATGTACATGTTAAATCTTGTTTTCTTATTGTGTTTTTTAATTTATGTTCTTTATGTATCTATTTTCATAGGTCTTGTTATTGTGATTTTGTGATATTATTTCACATTAATTTCTAATTTATTCTTAATAATTGGTATCAGAGCTCCAGGTTGTATTTTCCAAAGTTTTGAATTGTAGGAAGGGTTATTAGTTTAAGTGGGAGTTATGGCTGATGATAGTAGATCAAAGGTTGAAAATTATAATGAGAAAAACTTTGGTCTATGAAATATGCAGATGGAGGATTACCTCTATTAGAAGGACCTCCATGCTCTATTGAGAGGAAAAGTAAAGCAACTAGTGGGTATAACAGATGAGGCTTGGGAGGTGTTTGACAAGAATACACTTGGGGCCATCTGGTTGCCTTAAATCTTTATTCGTGTTTAATATATCATAGGAAAAGACCATAAAATATCTCATGAACATGTTAGAGAAGTTATATGAGAAATCCTCTACTTCTGATAAAATATTTTTAATAAAAAAGTTATTTAATATGAAGATGTCTAAAAATGGTTCAGTTGATCATTTGAACGAATTTAATATAGTTGTGATTATGTTGAACTCTATAAAAATTGAATTTGATGATGAAGTTAGGGATGTACTTATTTTGTGTTCCTTATGTGAGAGTTAAAACAATTTGGTAATGGTTGTGAGCAACTCAGTATCTAACAATGCCAAGTTGAAGTTTGAGGATGTCATAAGAGTAATCCTTAGCAAGGAAATGCAATGGAAAAGCTCTTGGGAAACTTCTAATTTAGGTGATGCTTTGGTGGTAAAGAGTAGAGGGAGATAAAATTATAGAGAAAAAGGAAATCATGGAAAGTCAAATGGTCAAGAAAGGTCAAAATCAAAGAGCAGGATGACATGTTGGCACTGTGGAAAGACTGGGCATGTGAAGAAGGATTGTTGGGTTCTTCAAAACAAAGATAAAAATTAAGAAAACACCAAGGAGATGAATGTGGTAATAGGTAATGTTTATCAGTATGCATTAATTATCTCCATAGATAATATTGGAGAGTCATGGGTTTTAGATTCATGGGCTTATTTTCATGATACACCACACATGCATTATTTTATTGATTATGTTCAAGGGGATTTTGGACATGTTTATATTAGTGATGATGAGCCTTGTAGTATAATAGTAAAAGGATGTGTTCAGGTCAAGATGTAGAAGTAGAACACTTAGATACTAAAGGATCTTAGACATGTGCCCAAGTTGAGATGGAATTTTGTATTCATGGGGCAGTTAGGCAGTGAAGATTGTATGGTGAATTTTACTATAGATTCTTAGAAGGTGACCAAGGGTTCTCTTGTGGTAACAAGAGCTAAGAAGGTTGGTACCTTGTATTTATCAATTAGTGATGACTATTGTAATCTAGTTATTATAGATGTAGATGTAACTTTGTGGCATAATAGGCTCAGTCACATGAGCCAAAAGGGCATGAAATTTTTTAAGGATAGGTTACCTAGATTGAAAGTATTTGATTTATATTTTTGTGAAGACTGTGTGTAAAAAAAACAAAAAAATGTAATGTTTCTCAAGGTTAGACCTACGAGGAAGGATAATAATTTAGAGTTGGTTCATTTTGATGTATGGGGGCTGACTCAGGTATCTTCTATTGGTAGCTCATCTTATTATGTCACTTTTATTGATGATGCAACTAGGAAATTTTGGGTGTATGGTATTAGGAAAAAATATGATGTGTTTGATAAATTTATAAGATGTAAATCCTTGGTTGAGAATGAAATAGGGCTTAAGTTAAAATGTCTCAAGTCAAATAATGGTGGGGAATATTGTAGCAATGAATTTTTTGGTTATTGTTCTAAGAATGGAATTTACAGATAGAAGATAATTCGAGGAACTCCACAATAGAATGGAGTGTGATAGAAGCATGAGGTTGCATATAGGACTGCCCTTTTAGTTTTGGGTAGAAGTAGTAAACATGACTGTATATCTAATCAATAGAGGACCTTCATCTTCCTTAGATGGAGGCATACTTGAGGAAGCTTGGTCTGGTAAAAAAGTTAATTATTCCTTTCTTAGAGTATTTGGATGTGAAGTTTTTGCTCATATTGACAAAGATAATAGGACCAAATTAGAGGCTAAGTCTGAAAAATGCACCTTTATTGGTTATGGTGAGGATGACTTTGGTTTCTGGATTTGGAGTCTTAAGGATAAGAAAATATTTTGGTCTAAGGATTTGGTCTTTAATAAAAAATTCATGTATAAACAATAGTTGTAGGATTAGAGAGGATTCTAGAAAAAAGTACATAGTGTTAAAGGACATTGCAGATAGTAAAGTGTCTAAACAATTAGTTCAAGCACCTACTCTATAAGAGTCCAAACTCCTAAAGTGAGAAGTTCTTCTAGGGTAAGAAGGGAACCTAACTTTTTTCTCTATCTCTTAATTATTTATTACTCACTAATAATGGAGAGCCAGAGTGCTTGGAAAACTCAATGCAGGTAGATGTTAGGAAGAAGTGGGAACAAGTAAGAGATGAAGAGCATCAGTGTCATGAAAAATCAAATTTGGGATTTGGTAAACCCACCTGAAGGTAAGAGAACATTGTAGAACAAGTGGGTGTAAAGAATTAAAGAGGATGATGGAGGAAATAAAAGGTACAAGGCCTAGTTGATGGTAAATGATTTAACATAGAAGAAAAGAATTGATTTTAATGATATTTTTTCACCACTGGTGAAAATGACTTCTATTAAAACTATTCTTGGGATAGTGACAACAGAAGACTTGCACTTAGAGTATTTGGATGTGAAGACTGCATTCCTTCATGGTGATTTAGAGGAAGACTTATAGATGGATTAGGAATAGGGATATGAATCCACATGGAAGAAGAACATGGTGTGTAAATTGAAGAACTTATACGACTTGAAACAATCTCCAAGATAGTAGTATAAGAAATTTAATAGTTTTCTGATGGAATAAGAATAATCCAAGTATCATTTAGACCATTGCATGTATATCAAGAAGTTTGATGATGGAAGTTACATTACATGGATGACATGTTGGTTTTAGGTAATAACATGTAGGAAATAAAGGTAATCAAGGAACAACTTAGTAATTCCTTTACTATGAAAGATTTGGGGTTAGTAAAACAAATCCTTGGTAAGAGAATAACTTAGGATAGGAAGGAACAAAAGCTTAATTTATCTTAACAAGATTACATTAAAAAGGTCTTAGAGAGGTTTATTATGGAGGATGCTAAATTGGTTGGAACTCCTTTGGTAGGTCATTTCAAGTTATCAAAGGAGCAGTGTTCCAGGATAAAGGAGGAGAGAATCCAGATGTCTTGTGTACCTTACTCATCAATAGTTGGTTGATTGATGTATGCCATGGTGTGCACTAGTCCAGATATTGCCCATGTAATGGGAGCAGTAAGTAAGCACATGAGTGATCCAACTAGAGAGCACTAGAAGGTAGTGAAGTGGATCCTTAGGTACTTGAGAGGGACCATGGGAATAGTTTTAAGCTATAGTGGATTGGACACCACTTTGCATGGTTATGTAGATTCAAACATGATTGGATATTTAGATATCATGAGGAGCATGATAGGATATGTATTTACTATAGGTGACACAATGGTGAGTTAGATTTCATGACTACAAAAAATTATGGCTTTGTCAACCATAAAGGCTGAGTGTATTTTTTCCATAGAGGCAAGCAAAGAGATGATTTAGTTAAAATAGTTTCTTAAAGAGTTGGGGCATAAGCAAGAGGAAGGGGAGCTTATAGTGATAGTCAGAGTGCTATACTTAAAGCAAAGAACTCTGATTTCCACTCTAGGATGAAACATATATAATTGAGGTACCATTTCATCAAGATAGCTTTAAAGTAAGTTAAGTTAAAGTTGGAGAAGATTCATGTCAGTCAGAATCCTATGGATATGATGAATAAGGTGGCCACAAAGAAGAAATTGAATCTATGTTAAACTTTGGTTGGCCTTCATAGATGACAGTGAAGGGTTGAGAAGCCTACTCAGAAGAAATTAGTCTCCAAGTGGGAGATTGTTATGTTGTGGAGCCTATTTCCACATTACAATGTATTTCAAAGATTATTTATTAAAATGTATTGTACACTCTTAATTTTTTTTCTAGACCACCTTTTTTAAGAGTATAAATATGTGGTTTATTTATACTTGTATATGTGTGGTGTCATCACCCATGATCAATAGAGAACCATTATGAGTTGACTTGGCCCATAGTTTTGGTACCCATATTTTTGTAAAACTACTATTTTGGTTACCTATTGATGTATTATAGATGGATATACAATAGGTAATACATCATAGTTTGAGAAGGTAAACAAAGTGTGTGAATTCAAGTGTGAATTTGGATAGTTTGTAGAGCACAACTCCAAACAATATTTATGCATTGTAATTGTGAGAAGGCTAATCTAAGAGTGGATTGTATTCTTGTTGGCTTCTAATAAAATCTAATCAAGTGTTTCTTGGTGGTTGTAACCCACATTGGGTAAACCACGTTAAGTCCTATCTTCTTGTTATGTATTTTAATTTTTATTCTTTATGTATCTCTTTTCATAGATCTTGTTATTGTGATTCTATGAAATTTATTCTACATTAGTTTTTGATTTATTCCTAACAATTAGTATCAAAGCTTCAGGTTGTATTTTCTAAAGTGTTGAATAATAGGAAGGGTTATTAGTTTAAGTGGGAGATATGGCTAATGATAGTATATCAAAGGTTGAAAATTTCAATGGAAATAAATTTGGTCTATGAAAGATGCAAATGGAGGATTAACTCTATCAGAAGGGACTCCATGCTCTATTGGGACGAAAAGTAAAGCAACCAATGGGTATGATAGATGAGGTTTGGGAGTTGCTTGACAAGAAAACACTTGGGACCATCTGGGTATGCCTTGCATCTTTGACCATGTTTAATATATCATAAAAAAAGACCATGAAAGGTCTCATGAACATGTTAGGGAAGTTATATGAGAAACCCTCTACTTTTAATAAAATATTTTTAATGAAAAAGTTATTTAATATAAAGATGTCTAAAAATGGTTCATTTGTTGACCATTTAAATTAATTTAATATAGTTGTGAGTATGCTAAACTCTATAAAAATTGAATTTGATGATGAATTCAGGGATCTACTTATTTTAATTCCTTACCAAAGATTTTGAACAACCTGGTAATGGTTGTGAGTAACTCGGTCTCTAACAATGCCAAGTTGAAGTTTGAGTATGTCATAGGAATAATCTTTAGTGAGGAAATGTGATGGAAAAGCTCTGGATAAATGTCTACTTCATGTTATGCTTTGGTGATGGAGAGTAGAGGGAGACAAAAGTATATAGGAAAAAGAAAGCATGGAAATTCAAATGGTTAAGGAAGGTCAAAATCAAATAGCAATATGACATGCTGGCACTATGAAAATATTAGGCATGCAAAAAAGGATTGTTTAGTTCTTTAGAATAATAATAAAAATCAAGAATACACCAAGGAGGTGAATGTGGCAATAGGTAATTTTTGTCAGGATGCATTAATTTTCTCCATAGATAATATTATTGAGTCTTGGGTTTTAGATTTAGGGGCTTCCTTTCATGGTACATCATATGGGCATTATTTTATTGATTATATTCAAGGGGATTTTAGACATGTTTATCTTGGTGATGATGTGCCTTGCATTATAGTAAGAAAAAGATGTGTTCAGGAAAAGATGTAGAATGAGAACACTTGGATACTGAAGGATGTCAGGCATGTGCCCAAATTGAGATGGAATTTGGTATCTGTGGGGTAGCTGAGTAGTGAAGGTTTTATGGTGACTTTTACAATAGATTCTTGGAAGGTAACCAAAGGTGCTCTTGTGGTAGCAAGAGGTAAGAAGGTTGGTACATTGTATTTATCAAGTAGTGCTAACTATTGTAATCTAGTTACTACATATGTGGATGTGACTTTGTGGCACAATAGGCTCAGTCACATGAGCCAAAAGGGCATGCAAATTTTGAAGGATAAATTGCCTAGACTTAAAGGATTTGATTTATATTTATGTGAAGATTGTGTGTACAAAAAATAGAAAAAGGTAAAGTTTCTCAAGGTTAGACCTACAAGGAAGGAAAATAAGTTAGAGCTGGTTCATTCAGATATATGGGGGCTGACTCAGGTATCTTTTATTGGTAGCTCATCTTATTATGACACTTTTATTGATGATACAACTAGGAAAGTTTGGGTATATGGTATTAAGAGAAAAATTGATGTGTTTGATACATTTAAAATATGTAAATCCTTGGTTGAGAATGAAACAAATCTCAAGTTAAAATGTCTCAGGTTAGATAATGGTGGGGAATATTGTAGCAATGATTTTTTTTATTACTATTCTATGAATGTAATTAGTAGATAAAAGACAGTTCTAAGAACTCTACAACAGAATGGAGTGTCAAAAAGGATGAACAACACTATCATAGAGTGTGCTAGGAGTATGATGTTATATGTAGGAATACCCTTCATTTTTGGGTAGAAGCCTAATTAATAGAGGACCTTCATATTCCTTAGATGGAAGTATACCTAAGGAGTCTTGGTTTGGTAATAAGGTTGATTATTCCTTCCTTAGAGTATTTGGCTATGAATCTTTTGTTAATATTGATAAATATGATAGGACCAACTTAGAGGCTAAGTCTAAAAAATATACCTTTATTGGTTATGGTGAGGATGGATTTGGTTTTCATATGTGGAGTCTTAAGGAGAAGAAAATATTTTGGTCTAGGGATGTAGTCTTTAATGAAAAATTCATGTATAAACAATAGTTACAAGATCAAAGAGAATATTCTAGAAAAGAGTACACAGTGTTGGAGGACATTGCAGATGGTAAAGTGTCTAAACAACTAGTTCAGGGACCTACTCCACAAGAATCCCAAACTCCTGAGGTGAGAAGGTCTTCAAAGGTAAGAAGGGAAACTAAACATTATTTTTCCATCTCTTAATTATTTATTACTCACTAATAATGAAAATCCAAAGTGCTTTGAAGAAGCAATGCAAGTAGATGTCAATAAGAATTGGGAATAAGCAATGGATGAGGAGCATTAGTATCTCATGGAAAATTAGTCTTAGGATTCAGTAAACCCACCTGAAGGTAAGAGAGCATTGCAGAATAAGTGGGTGTACAAAATTAAAGAGGATGATAGAGGCAATAAAATGTACAAGGCCCATTTAGTGGTAAAGGAGTTTGCATAGAAGAAGGGAATTGATTTCAATGATATTTTTTCTCCAGTGGTGAAGATGAATTCTATTAGGACTATTCTTGGGATAATAGGAGTGGAAGACTTGCACTTAGAGAAAATGGATGTGAACACTACATTCCTTCATGGTGATTTGGAGGAGGAATTATACATGGAGAAGACACAGGGATATGAAGCCATAGGGAAGAAGAACATGGTGTGTAAATTGAAGAATAACTTGTATGGCCCAAAACAAGCTCCATGACAGTGGTTAAAAAAATTGATAGTTTTCTGATGGAGTAGGAATACTCTAGGTGTCATTAAGACCATTGCATATATATCAATAATTTTGATGATGAAAGTTACATTATCTTGTGTCTATATGTGGATTACATGTTGGTTGCAAGTAAGAACATGTAGGTAATAAAGGTACTCAAAGAACAACTTAGTAATTCTTTTACTATGAAGGATTTGGGGGTAACAAAACAAATTATTGGTATTTGAATAAATTGGGATAGGAAGGAACAAAATCTGAATTTATCTCAAGAAGAGTACATTAAAAAGGTCTTTGAGAGGTTTAATATGCAGGATGCTAAACCAATTAGGACTCCTTTGGTAGGTCATTTTAATTTATCAAAGGAGTAGTTTCCCAAGATAAAGGATGAGAGAATCTAGATGTACTATGTACCTTAATCATCAACAATTGGTAGCTTAATGTATGCCATGGTATGCATTAGGCTAGATATTTCCCATGCAGTGGGAGAATTAAGTAGGTATATGAGTGATTCAGGTAGAGATCATTGAAAGATAGTGAAGTGGATCCTTCGATACTTGAGAGGGACCATGGGAACAATTTTAAGCTATGGTGGATCAGACACCACTTTGCATGGTTATGTATATTCAGACATGGTTAGATATTTAGACAGTAAGAAGAGCATGATAGGATACGTATTTACTATAGGTGACATAGCGTTGAGTTGTATTTCATGACTATAAAAAATTATGGCTTTGTCAACCACAGAGGTTGAGTATGTTACTGTTATAGAGGAAAGCAAAGAGATGATATGATTACAATAGTTGCTTGAAGAGTTGGGGCATAAGCAAGAGGAAGGGACGTTGTGTAGTGATAGTCAGAGTATTATACATTTAGAAAATAATTATGCTTTCCACTCTAGGACAAAACATATACAATTGAGGTACCATTTCATCAAGATAGATTTGGAGGAAGAGAAGTTAAAGCTAAAGAAGATTCATACCAGTTACAATCCTGCAAACATGATGACCAAGGTGGTCACAAGGGAGAAATTAAAGCTATGTTGAGCTTTAGTTGGCATTCATAGATGACAATGAAGGGTTGAGAAGACTTCTTAGAGGAAATTGGTCTCCAAGTGGGAGATTGTTATGTTATGGAGCCTATTTCCACATTGCAATGTATTTCAAATATTGTACATTAAAATATACTGTACACTCTTAATGTATTTTATAGACCCATTTTTTTGGGAGTATAGATATGTGGTTTATTTATACTTGTATATGTGTGGTGTCATCACCCATGATTAATGGGGAACCATTATGGGTTGACTTGGCCCATGGTTATGGTACCCATTGTTTTGTAAAACTACTATGTCTATTACCTATTGATGTATTATAGATGGACATACAATAGGTAATATATTGTTTGAAATGATTTTGAGAAGGTAAACATAGTGTATGAATCCAAAGAGTTTGTAGAGTGCAGTTCTAAATAATATTTGTGCATTATAATTGTGAGAAGACTAACTTGAGAGTGGATTGTACTCTTATTGGCTTGTAATAAAATTTGAGCACATGTTTCTTTGTAGATGCATCCCACATTGGGTGAACCATGTTAAATATTATATTTTTTTTGTGTATTTTAATTTGTGTTCTTTATGTATCTCTTTTCATAGCTCTTGTTATTACAATTTTGTGAAATTATTTCGTATTAATTTATGATTTATTCCTAACACTGAAAGTTGTAAATATGAAACCTACATGAAGAGATGATCCAAAAGAAACTCTTAAATGTTTCTAATTATGAAATGAATGTAAGGATTATTCTACAGACTCAAAATCTCTAGATACTTCAACTGCATGTTGTCCTTTTGAAGTAACTTATTTTCCTATCATGAAGGCACAAAATTTTACCTATAACAAAAAAAATTTTAAGCCTTAATTTTGTGATAGTTTATAAACTAAACCATTTAGGCGATTCATTTGAATGACAAACTAGCCTCTTGTTCATTAAAAAACAAAGAATTTATGCTCATTTTTTTATGCAACATAGTTGGAATCATAGTTTTTAAAGGTCATATAAGGCCTCATAGTACAAGGTCAGAATAAAATTTAAACATGAGATTGTGGAACTAGGATTAGTACAATCATAATTCAATTCTAACCTAATCCTAGAAGAAATAAAAGTGCACCAGTCATATCTCAAACTAGAAAGAATACGAAGAATGAAAAAAACAACCCAAAAGGGAATGTCTGTTGGTTTTCTCTGTAATACCATTATCACAATGAAAAATTAGACCATTGTTTTAAAAAAGGGTCAAAAATGTCATCCACATGGAGGCCGCTCTTACAACTATCTAAAATAAAATTTAAAAAATACGAATCAGTTAAAAGGATGAAAAATAATAAAAGTTGAATTTTCAATATGAAAAATAAATTTACATATCGGTTCAACTAATTTTTAAGTTGAAATCTGACTCTAAATATTTCTTGTCATCATCTATCAACATTGCTTTTAGAGTTACAGGGTAAATGTATTGGAATAAAATCCCTATCAAATTATGAATGTTTACTACCGAGGTGCCAAAGGAGATCAATATAGAGTTGATGTTCACTGTGAACCTCATCTCTCTAGTGTCATTAAAAGACATTAGCTATTTCAGCAACCTATAATTTATTTCATATTAGGGGATGTAAAGCAGGCTGGTAAAGTTTCATTTCAAAATCTAATATTTAAAGGCATATAGTTTTTGTACCAAATTCAATATCGTTGGGCATAAAAAATATTGAAAATTTATTTTTTTCCATGGTGTTGGACTATTGTGTAGGTGGATGTTGGATTGGCTAGCTGCATGAGTAGGTGAATCACTATGGGTGAGGTAAAGTGGGGGGGGGAAAGAAAATTATTTTACAAAATGGTTAAAATGAGGGTAAAGGGGGGGGAAAGAAAATTATTCTACAAAATGGTTAAAATGAGGGTAAAGGGTGGGAGTTTATAAGCTAAGGGTGGAAACCAGGATATTGGCTAGCATACTAGTTACATAGGTCATCTGGCATCACCAAACAAACAACACACAACTAAAAAACTCCATGTAGATAGGCCACACCAAATGACAGCTCTAGGATGGTCACACCACTTGATAGCACATGTTGAGTGTGATACTTGGTATCACCATCTAAAAAAATAGTCTGATAGTGCCATTTGATAGCACTATCTAGTAGCGCTACCTAATAGTGAAGCTCAGCTTTGTCATTCGGCACCACCATTCAGTAACAACATTTAACAAAGCTATTCAAAACCACTATTTGGAAATATTGTTCAATTGAACCATTCAACCCCATCATTTGGCACCACTATTTGGCCCCACTATTTAGTATAATAGTTCATTTCAATTGTTTGGTGACATAGTTCATCAGTTCCATGTGGCATCCTTCTTTTGATGTGGTTAAATAGTAGTACAAAAAAACTAAAAAATTGAATATTTTATGTCTTTGCACTCTTCTCGAATCTTGATGGATTTTACATCATGCATATAGGATTTGAAATGCCTACAGAGTAGTTTTCCATAGATTCGCCAAAGAATTCCAAGAGGTTTTCTTGTAGGGCCTCTTAAAATTAACCCTGAAACTTATCTTAACATGTGGTCAGGTTATGGGTTATGTTAGTAATGATTATTGTTCATTGAACTATTATAAAAAGACATAAGGAAATAACATTGTCTTAATCCATGTAGAAGGATATGCAATATTGAGTTGTATTAATCTCTACCCCAACCTTTTGTATCATTTTACTATAATATTAATGAAATTAGTTTATTTTATTCATTTCTTTTGTATATTTATTTATCCCAATACAATTTATACATAGTATTAGAGTTTGTTTATAGCAAATCCAAATTTTAGTTAAACACACGATATTATATCCCTCTTACAAAGAATGTTTAGGGAAAATATGATACATAATGCTTTTCTAGGATAGGGATTCAATGGACTTAAGAAGATTGTCAAGAAAAGGGAGAGGGAAGAGGGTCCTCTCTCATAAAATTGAGTTTTCTCTCTACTCCCTTGATAAAGATGCCCTGGATCCTAAATTCCCTTGGTTCAAATAGTGAAATAAATGCCCTTATGTTGAATGAGTGTTCTCCCCTCATCCTATCAGATAAATGACACTTTGTTAGATGAGTGTTATTCCATTTATTGTTCCCTCCTCACTCTTCTTTGTTGGGAGGGTATTTGAAGGATTGAAGAGCTAAGTTACCATGGCACAAAAATGGGTGCATGTACATGTATGATAAATGTTGATTTTTGAGAAGCCTCTCTAAATGAAAAGATGAAAAAATATTGCTGTGAAAAATATTAAAAAAATTATAAGTCTAATTATAAATAAAAACACACATAATATCCATGTTATGTGCATAAAATCTCTAAAATCACATATAAAAATAAAATAAAATTACATATAATATCCTCAATTATAAATTAATATTTATAGTCATATTTAGGGACTAAAACATTTATCATATATTTATCCTCCAAGAGCATTTACATCATCCACTACATCTTAAAGGGAGATGCAAGAGAAGTAGTGCAATTATCACTAGTTCCTCTCTTAGGATCATGTACATAAGCTTCTTCTTACCATCATCCAAGTTAGGTTGTTTTGGCTAAATATGCCAAAGTTTAGTCAAACCTTGCTTGTAGTCTTAAATCTATTGCCTTCGGAGGTGCAAAATATAATGTACATACACCAATTATTTTATCTTCTTTGCTTAAGGTTAGTTTAATATAGTTTTTTTTTAAAATTTTTAAAGTGCATGTTAACTAGAGTTTATAAGAGAAGAACACCTCGATGATGAGAAAGTAATGAGATTTTGATCAAATTTATTATCCAAATTAAGACTTCCATCTACACTCTAGAAAACCAAGAATATAAATAGATATTGATTAAGTAAAATTGTCCAACTCATATCCAAAAAGAAAAATGATACACTCAGTTGATCAACAAATGCATCTTTGACCAGACTAGTTGACAAAGGTCTTCCAAATAGAGAATTTAGCCAATAAGACATGAAATATCAATTTGATCTTATAATGGAATGATGGATACTGAGCTAGTCCTTGCTTTTCCAATCTTCCCCATATTCAAGTCAATAATATTATCCCTTGAATGACTTTAAATGTTTGAAGGGAGTGTAGAGGGATTACAAAAGGTAAAATTTATGAGTACCTTTTAGAAACTATAAAAAGAAAGGGCCATTTAATTGTGGAACAATAATATTTATGCTAAGGAGATATTATAAATTTGATTATCAAAACTTGGAACAACATCCACAAGTGTAAGAATATACCTCCATTGAAGAAGATTGCATACAAAAACTAAAATGTATTTAAAATACTGCAAATAAATTGTCATGCCATACAAGCGACAAACCCACATAGAAGCTTAGGCTAGAGAATTACTGAAGATGAATCTAAATGCAAGCATGCAATGGATGCATGTAGTCATATATTGAATCCATCATCACAAAGGTGAATTATTAAAACCCACCCTTCCAAATATAAGGTCAAAGATTTTGACCTAAAATATAAATTAATGTTGTATATCATTTCTTGACTCAGGGAGCCATCATATTGCCTAAATTTACTTTAAACTTCCTTCAAATATGTAAAAAGGAAATCAGAGAGTGTATTCATGGGTCTATACATTCTTAGAGAAATAAAGCCATGTTGAGTGTGTGATTATAGAGAAAAGATGAATTTTTTAAACCCATAAGCACATACTTGTAAAAACACAATATTGTGATCTAACCCATGGAAAAGAGAATCAATGCAAAGAGTAAGGGAGGTTCAGAACAAAAACCAAATTTTCTAATCTAATGTCCTCAAGGAAGTTTGTTTTTTAGAATTGATGTTTGATGTTAGAATCAATCATTGAATTGACTCCACTATTATTTAGCTTCTATGCTACATGATTTCATTCTCTCTTAATGCACTGAAATATGACTTCATCTAATTGTTGAGTTAGATAATTTATTTTGTCAATAAATAATGTTAAGTTTCAAGATGACACCTTACGATTTTTATTACATTTATCATAATTTGAGAGTCACCTTCTACTACCAACTTCTTCAATCCTCAAATGACAACTATCTAAATACCCCTAAGCAAAGCCTTTTTTCTAGTTATTTATATCCTTATCAATATCTAAGACAAAAAATAGAACTACCTACCCCATTTCATCCAAGAATATAGAACTTCCCCTTGTTAGAATGAATTTATGTTTTTTGAATCATAAAAATTCAACTTTATGAATTTCATAGAAGAGGGACAACACTCCACACAATCTTTCTTATTCAATAGAAGACTGACCCTATTATCAAGGAGCTTAGGTTTAGTTTTAAATTTTAATTTTTTTAATTTCTATTTTGTAATCTAAGAGGCATGGCACAAAGATTTTATCTAGTAATGTGTTGTTTCCTTTATGGATGGGTAATTATAAGTGGTTAGTTAGACATTGGTTTATGTATTGTATATCACATATCAATCTAACCAACTAGGAGACAAGTACTTGTATATGGTTCAACATAGACACATTCATTTTGTGTTTTACTTGTAGGGTTTTCACCTTTGGATATATTTTATGGTTTTTTGATAGTATTAGCTTATGAGTTTCCACTTACTTTTGTTTTGTTTCTACCAATAAGGAGAAAAAAAAAACTAAGTAGCTATTTTTGTTGACCATTTGGTCAAAAGTTATGATAAAGTTTGATAGTTTCTTGATAATACTAAAAAATTCTAACACTGATGCATGATGATTTTCATGTTGTTGACAAGTCTTGAATGGACTATGACAAATGGTGATTTAATCATAAAACTCATAATACATTGAAACCAATTTGGTATGGGCCATACAACACAACACAAGTTGTTAGTCCTAATGCATATCATTTATATATCTTATTCATGAATTATTGATTAGGGGAATTTGATAAATCTCAAGCACTATTAACCATAATATAAAAAATCATTTTGGAAAAAACATTTTTTCAGAAGTAAAAGTGTTTTTTTAAACATTACAATTAATTGAGAAAAAAACAGAAAAACTCAAAACCACTAAAAAATGGAGAGAAACTATTTTTTAACCTTGTAAACTATTATTGAAAAGAGTCTAATGAAATAATGTGTGTTTCAAACCTTTTCACCCTTGGCCAAAGAATTTCCTTTCCATTTATGAATGTGTGCATTATACTGAGCACCCTTTAGTGATTGTATATGGACTTGATGATTGTGCGGGACTTTTAAAAAACCTTTTATACCCTCTGGAATTTTGTCTATGTCCTCTAAGGTCAAATCAAGATAGTGTGACACATATGGAGTCCAAAACATAGTTCCATATTTGTCCATAATAAGTCTCCCAATGGACAAACAAGATATAACATTATTTTTAATGAAATGGACCATGTTTTATAGCCCCACCTCAATCACAAATTCATAAAATAAATGAAAGAGTGTCTTGCTTGATTTTATCATATTAGATGCATCAACACTATTAAGAAAAACTATGTCAATGTCACATGACACAAATAAGTTGATGAGTGTGCGGATCCTTCTATCTATCATTCCATCTGACATGATAGTGCTTCCTAGTTTTATCTATTCCTTACGAGTTCTGAAATAAAATTTCTCACATACTATATGATGTCCTTCAATAAATTAGTCCATAAAATCCACATGTGATAGGGATATGAACCCTATCCTTGCAACTAAAATTTCATCCACCATAATTTTCTAGTATAGAAATCTATTCACATTAAACAACAATCTATAATATGACCAAAGTTGGATATTGCCTTATTTTCCTATACTTTTTTTGTTCTACTAATGGCCATAGTGTGTGATGAAATAGGTCATCCATTTCATTTGAAGAGTTATATCCCACATCCATACCTATACTTACACTTTTTTCCTTTAACTTTATATATGTTTGTAATGTTGTTATAATCCAATTGATGAAAACTATATGACATCCATTAGTGCAAGGTGAAACTTCATGCCCTCAATGTCTTTTCAAATGCAACTTGAAGTGGAATACTCCTCCATTATATACATGTTTAAATTTTTTGTATTTGATCTTGGTTGTGTCTTTAATTTTCATGTCATAGGTCCATGCAAAATAATTCTCATGTGGCATGATCATCAAATTATTTGTGTGCATAAATAATCTATTTAAGCATTAACATGTTTTGAAGGTGTTGATTTTTACCTTGGCCTTCTCACTTTACCTCAAAATTCTCACTTTACATGTATTATCCCTCAAAAATATATTTAAAATCATTTCAATAATTGACTAAAAAAGATCATGTTTGTTTTCAAAAATCATATACAAATTATGATTTTTTAAGCTATAAATCATGTTTTATTGGAAAATCATGATTTTATTCTTTTTAAAGATTTTTATAGTGTTGACCATGTTGATTATGTAAATGTTAGAGTTTTAGAGTTTGAAAAAATCATTTTGGACCACATACAATGATTAATCACACTTTCTAAAACTATACTATGAACCACCATACTTGGAAGAGCCATTTCCAAATATGCACCCAACTGTCATAATTCTAGATTATTAGCTTTTGTTGGTAAAAGATCCACTTTTGGATGTAATATCTTGATTCACAAGACAAAAAATAAATATACCTTTTGGGCATTATTTCAGATTTCCTTCCCAAGATAAGTGGTTCTCTTTTTCCAAAATTTAGTGTTTGTTTCCCGTATTCAATAGAAAATGGGAACAACATCATATAAGCAGGTGGGAAATGATAAGGCATGATAAATTATTTCTTCCATATTGAAACTAAATAAATTTTCATCCATTGAAAATTCAAACATTATGCATTAGTATTTATGTCATATGATTGGTTGAAAATTTCATAATCCAACATAAGAATTATTAAGGCCTAAGTGCCTCCAATTCAGAATCCTTTTTCATATTAAGTTAGGTTGTACCAAGTACTTATTTTATTTATAAAGAAGGGTGCATAGTGCCAAGTCTCTGTGGAAGGATTGGGAGGATTGAGAAGTAGTTTTGAGGATTTTGTAAACCCTGATATTAATAACATGTTTTGTAAATAGAAATTATTTGTATTGGAATTGTATTAATACATTGAGACATGAGGATATATGAATATTTTCAGCATTTGTGAATTTAATATGTAGGCTTCCATCTATATGCCTTTCGAATCTATGCAAGAAGCTACTTCCACATAAACATAAAATTGATGCCCTATCTTGTACAACAAACACTAAGATACATAGTTG
The DNA here is from genome assembly GCA_037957365.1 of Torreya grandis. Taxonomy (NCBI): domain Eukaryota; kingdom Viridiplantae; phylum Streptophyta; class Pinopsida; order Cupressales; family Taxaceae; genus Torreya; species Torreya grandis. The sequence goes on from JARHVA010000244.1 coordinate 3,981,593, forward strand.
ATGGGATGCATCTAGTTAGAGAGCCACCTCATGGATATGTTGTTTTTATAAGAAAACATTGACTCCTAAATAAGACAAAAAAAAAAAGTAAAGGATTGCAATAACATCTGTTGGGGAACCTTTGGATTTGTTTTTGACTATGTTAGTTATAGAAAAAATAGATAGTGGTAACATTCCTTCAATTGTTACCCTTACAAACACAAATAATCTTACGGGAGGTAAATTATAAGAGTATCTATAAATTCATGCCACAAGTGCCAAACATGGAAAAATGCACATATTTTTTGATTCTACCACAAAAGGACTAGTAGAGTTATCAAATTAGTTGATTAAAATTAATCCACACTACCTGCAGTGGCATTAAAGACATCTGATTTTTGTGACGACCACTACCTCAATTGTGTTGAATTTACCTATAACATGTGAGCAAGCATAAAGAGAAACCATTCCAAATCATTATTTAAAAAAATGACTAAAAAAATGACTAGCTAAACCCTAAAATGTATTATGAAAAAACCTTGAAAACCCACAATGAAATACACAACAATGCAAATCTCAAAAGCCTTTATGAAATATAACTATAAAAGACCAATATAAAAAAATAAACTAGAAACTCCAAATTAAAATTTTAAATACAATGTTGAGAAATTTATCGTCCATCTTTATCTGTCTAACCTTTACATGTCTAGGGTGTCAAATCATCTGCAACCATGCATGGATATTTAATCTAATGACAAAAAACCATTATAACATGAGAATTCCATAGAGAGAAACAATAGAAAAAGAAGCTTGCAAAAAATTAATTTAGAAATAGCATCCAATAAAATTGTTGGTGCATATCTCTAACTTGGTTAAACATGTGGATGTCAATGTTTGAGTTAGAGTACTTTCATACAATCTATAAAAATTCACAAATGCAGACTCAAAATTCTACAAATGTTCATAAGAATTGTCAACAAGAAAATATAGTTAAGGCAATAAAAAAAACATTATACATTACATCAATTGTAGATAGATCTTTGAATCTCAAAATAAAAGCTTCACCTCTATTTGTCTGACAATCAAGTCCATAAATGTCAACCCATTTTGAACTTCAATAACTGATCTGCACATTATAAACAACATGGAATAGTTAAGAGCCATGTAAAAGCATGGAGCAATAACTTCTTTCAAATAGAGTTACAACAAAAATCATAGAATACTTTGCAATTTCAGGGCATTTTAGAAGTGAAATACAACATTATTATTAAATTAAGGTAGTCTTTATTTTTTATGCCATAGAGATTGTTAGGTTATCCTAAGTAGAGGATCTTATATAGCACACAATTACAATCAAGAATCCTAAAATAGAAATGCACCGTCAAAGTAGAAGTCCAATTTCTTGGACTCCAAGTAGTGGAGCTTCTGTAGGTAGCATTAGGAGAAGTGTAAGAATTAGTAATAGGTGAAGTGGTACACCCTTAATGCTGGATGATAAAATTGAAGTTGGGCATCTTTTAGTTATGGTTATAGATAGTGTTGAAGTAGAAAACATGGTTGATAATGTTGAGCACTAGAAAAGCCCTATCAACAAGGATAAGATGAGAAGTTCCAGTAGAGTATTGACAATAGACGACATCGGCAAATCCTAAAACATAAATGCACCATCAAAGTGGAAGTCTATTTTTTTTATTCCAAGCAGTGGAGCTTCTGCATGCAGTGTTAGGAGAAATATCCCTTACATCATTCCCTGGCAATGCAAGCAACTGTTCAAAATCACATAAACCCATTAAATAGAGCATGAATTGTAGAGTAGGTTGTTCTGCTAAGATCTTTGACACACAATACATATGCAAAGTAAAAGACATAGTTTGGAAGGCAGTTGCATTCAGGGATGGTTAGGGGCAAGTGGCAGATGGCTAGGGGTAAGTGGCAGATAGCTGCGACAAGTAAATTGTCCATCCTACAAAAATTAATTATGACTCTTGCTATTCTCTACCAGTTTTAGCAGGATAATCAATGCATTTCTCTGCATTTCTCTGATAATCAATACATTGTATAACATTTGTCATTTCTTTTTTGCAAATCTAAAAAGATGGAATGGACTTCTCTGAATGATAGTCGCATTGATATTCACAATAAATTGATACATAAAATGGGTTGGGAGACTGCACTTATAGGTAAATAGACATTTTTTTACCAAGATAACCTAATTCTCTTATTTTTACACCAAGTTTGGAGGGACATCTACTCTTAGACATACAAGGTCATCTAGTCCCTCCTTGCTTATAGTCTAGGCTACATGGACTGGCATGCATTGGAAGTTTCTCTTTACTTTTTGAGTATTTTTGGTCATTGATGTTTAAAGAGTTTTTAGGTTTACATTTTTTCTCCTTAGGATTATCGAATCAGTGTTATAATTGTGTTGTAAAATTTTGGAACCATAATTGTATTTATTTTGGTGGTTTTAGCTTAAGTTTTATATGTTCATGGTTTTAGTATCCATGATATTTTAATATCATTTTGATGGTTACCTATCGATGTATCTATATATGCTCGCAACATAAGGAAAACTAAAACTTGAAATTACATTATTGTATTGTAAGCGGTTGGATTAATACAAAAAAAAAGAAGTTACTATACTGAATTTTCTACCTAAAAAAGTATTTTTAGATGAAATAATATGTACTATATAATTGGTTTAAGAATGATTTGGAATTGGTTTCATTATTGTTGTTGTTTTTGTTGTTGTTATTATTATTATTGGGTGGGGGAGAGTTGATTAAAACTCAATTATTGTCTATATTATCAAGGTTTGTTCCAATTAATTTAATAACCATAGTGCTTGTTTAGGAAGTAACATTATATATAAAATGAGATAATCCTTGAAACCAATAATTATTTTTCAATGGAACTCGTTTTAGATACACACAAATTAAAGTGAGAAACGTTGTTTTTTTGTGAATATAAAGTAAAAACTATTCTTAATAACAAATAATTGTAGAAAGTGGGGACACGTTATGAGGAAAAGCTTGATATAAATAAAGAAAGAAATTACTCTAATTCTTGGATCAAAGTGAGTCAAAATCATACCACCTTTAGTTTCCTAGATGGAAAGATTCAAGTCCATAAATTAAAATATTATTAGCGCTCTTGTCCTCACCTCGTATGAGTTATGGATTGTGTGTAAATGGTGTTTTATTGCAATGCTTCATACACCCAAATCTAGTCTTTCTTCTATGGACATGTAATTTTTTAATTTTTTAATGTTCCTCATATGATAGTAGAGCCCTATCTATATTATTTTTCTAATTGGAAAAAATGTTGTTATAATAGTAATAAGATTTTTAAAATAAGATGATTAAAAAAGTGATAAAATAGACAAGACATGAACCATATAATTTTAATCTTAAATTCATTTGCTCATTTTCATCCTTTTTCATTTGTTTGTAAACCTTTTCTATTTGATGTGCCATTGAGTGTTGTATACAAGATTTATCTAAATTATCTTGAAAATAATATGCATTTATAAATAATAGTTAGAGTAAAACTTTTAAATTATAATTTCAAAAGGAATATAAAAGATATTAAATATAGTAATGTGTTTATTCTTTCACAAATGGCTAATAATTAATTGTCTAAGAGATTCATCAATCATGTAATGAGAAATGATATAACTTATAAGAGCTTGTTTCTAAGATACGTGTCTAAAAATATTAGGGAAGTCATTATACATGATAACCCATATTATTTTAGCAAACCTACATCTCAAAAATATATGAGTGGTAGAAACAAGAAGATTGCATATTAGACACTTGGGAGGGTTAATAAAAAGAAATCAAACATTATCATCCATAGGCAGATTGTGAAAGAGGAGCTTTCAAGCTGTGATTTGAGCCATGACATCATCTTTTAACTTCTAAATTGTAGCTCCAAATTTCCACCATTTAATTTCAATACATTTGTATTTCCACTAAAAATTAAGTCTTTGTTCCAAAATTAACCCTATAAGGAGTTTCCAATAAGCACTTTAAGCAGAAAATGATCAATCTTATAGCTATTAAACCACCTTCAATCCTTCACAAAATTATATTGAATCAAAGTGGACATCATAATAAGTAATGGATTATTCATAAGTTGTTGAATTTCATTTATATTAGTCCTGAAATGCTTCATAGGTGAAAAATATCATTTAAAAGTGACTAATGTTTCCATTGACAACAAGATAAGTGCCACAAATCTCCAAATTATCATATGCCTTTTATCAAATAAGGTTTTTTCTTTTAGCCTAGAGTGGTGAACAAGGGGAATCCCACTAATTTTAACATGCCTATTCCACCAAATTGAGGAAGTTGGAAAGCTAAGACCATGTCAAAGGGAATTACCTTTCCATTCCAATAGTTCATAATTTTCTTGCCAAGATTTATACATACTCTTAAGTGAAGTAGAGCTGAGAGTTCTAAGTACTCAAGGAGAAGAAACTTATCGTACATGCACAAATCTTTCCATTGACCCTTATAATTGGAAGGTTAAATTTTATGTCAAACAATAACTATTCAGGGTTCAAAACTATGAAAAGCCCTGATGATCCATTTAGAAATCAAAGACTTACCTTACATCTAAGGATATATAACACTAAGGCCTCCTTTATGTTTCAACTAAATCTATTTATTCCTAAAGATGCATTGCATATGTTTAATTTCATTTTGGCCCAAATGTTTTTTTATAAGCTTGGTGAATTTGTTGTAGCAGGTTAAAGAAGAAAGTTAATATGAATAATAGTAAACACATGTTGTAATAAAAATCTAGCTAAAAACTTTGACTCTAATGACAGAATAAATAAATTTAGATCTCCAACAATCGAGATTTTTTTGAAATTTGTTCAAAACCAATTTCATATGTCACTAAGAGAGACTCCAAGGCAAAATGGGATACCCGACTACATTGGATACCCATGCTGAACAAGTTTTTTGTGAGGAGGAATCCAATGTAGAACAAGATCAACTTGAATCATAAAAAAAATAATTCTTATGCATCACAAGTTTAGACCTTGAAATAATAGAATACAACTCTAGTATATCCATAAACTCTTTTATTTCATCTACATCGTTGCAAAAAAAAAAACACACTATCATTAATAAAATGAGAGTAAAGGGGATACTTATCATTAGGAAGAATGATCCATTTAATAAGATAATAATTATGTGCACTTTGTAGCATGTATATAAGACCATTTTCAAATAAAACATATAGAAAAGGAGCTAGAGGGTAATCTTGGCCAATGGATAATTGAAGTGCAAAGGAATCAGTGAGAAAACCATTCAATAAAAGTATATCAGTGGCACCATTGAACAACATTTTAATGTGGTGAATCATTTTTTCCAAAACACCATCTAGCTTAACATGTTAATAATAAATGGACATTTGATTCTATCATAGGCTTTGTCAAAGTCAAGATTAACAATTAACAAGTATTGAAATGGTTTTTTCTACCCATTATACAGATTCCCAATACAATAAAAAATTATATGGAATGAACCTTCCATGAGTAAATCATGTTTGCTTGTGTCTAACAATATCTTTCACCACTTATTTTATACATTAAGTAATATCTTTAGAAATGATTTTGGAAAGGGTATTAAGAAGAGTGATGGGTATCCAACTAACTATGTTATCCCTATTGATGATACATTTAGGAATGAGATTTATTATCCCTTGGTTAATAAAGGTACCAAGTGAGTGAGTTTATTCAACATCAAGATAAACTTGGTAAAACTCATCATGAATAACAGGCCACATGGCCTTGAAAAATTCAGCACATAGGCCATTTAAGTTTAGATTTTTTTCATTCACCATAGAGAAAAGAGTGTATTCAAATTCCTCAATGATAAAAAACATGTCAAGATGATCACACATGTCATGCATGATCTTAGCGGGAATACATTATCTCATCACATTACTCAATTTGATGTAGGCAACATTATGCATGTTCTCATCAATGAAGAAATTTTTACAATGATGGTTGAATACAATTTTAATTCCATAAAATAGGGAGAAATAGTTCCCATTATTGTCTAATATGGACATTATCCTCTCCTTTTGGTGTTTGTGTTTTAGGTACTAAAATAACAACTTGGAGAATTTTTCTCCCTCTTTAATCAAATCTGGACATGATCGTATTCAAGCCCGCATCCTTGATAAAGCTCAAATCTACTTATCATATTTTTGTAACAACCATTATATTTTGAAGGTTTTCATTGAAAGGATTAGAGTGGAGGAGTTTAATTTGTTCCTTGATCCTTATTTGTAGATACCTTTCCTTCCTCTTCTTAGCCAAGGGAACATTTTTACCATAGGATCTAAGAAAAGAGGTACATATATCAAGTATTTATTACCACCAAAGGATCCAATTATCCTAATTTTTATGCTTGGTGAATGAATTCCAAAGAGAATTGAGGGATGCCATACAATATTTATTATTCAACTGAGTCACATTGATTTTTTATGAGAAATTACAAGAATTATATTCACCGCTAGTAAGAGAAAGTTGAAAATTAATAGAAATATGGTTAGATAAAGTGTCATCAAGATCCACATACACCATTTTCTCCTATGAGGATGGAATGACTTGAAGGTTTATGGATCCATAAAATATGTCCAAATGATTAAATTTTATGTTGAGACCTGATCTATAGTTTGAACATGTCAACTAATGTTCCTGCTAAGTATTAAACTTTCAATGTATGGGCTCAAAAACCTGTAAGGATTTCCTATAATAAATCCAAGCCCAAAATTTAGATGGAGGTAGTTTATAATCACTAGGATAGCTTCTATCTATTTTGTTTTCTATCATGTTAAATTCACCTCCAACAACCCACTTAGCAGAGATAAGGTTATCTCCTATCCATTTCCAAAGTTTTGTGCATTCATGATGATCATTGGAGGCATAAATTAAGCAAAAAACAATACTTTTATTTTGGACAAGGCAAGTGACTCAAATAGAATAGTGGGAAGGATGTTTCATTAATTATATAATAAGGTTTCTCATCTAAGGGGATACACTGAGAACCACTCCACCTCTTCTATAAAAATGAGAGGACTGAAAAAAATTACATATTTCTAGACTTGATAGAGGGAAGATTCAATTCTATCTCCCCTAACCTTTAATTCTTAAATAAATACAATCTCAGGGTGACATATATCAAGAGTAATCTTAAGTTAAAACTTGTGGTCAGGGATTGACAAGCCCCCGCGCATTCCAAGAAAATATTTTACACTTCCTTGATAAATTGAAACATGTTCTTCTAGCTCTATAGTCAAGGCTAGGAATTAGTTATTGAGAGGAATGAGTTTCTTAGTTTCTAAGTTAGAAGTAGAGACCTCACTATTAACTAGCGAGTAATAATGATGTTTGGTAGTTTGTAGGGGATTTTATTTCATCTCACTCTTCTCATAAATAATGTGACACCTAGATGGAGTCTATTTTTAAGAGTTATTACTAGGATCACTAATCTCCTTCCTTTTTTTAAATACACACCACCCTTGTTCCATAACAATATCGTTGTATTGAGAAGGTGACTAAGTAGGTTCTTCCTGCTCAAATGGGAAAATGGAAAGATGTTGAGGGTGACTATGTGAGGCTGGGAATTTTAAAAGAGGGACTTAGATATAAATAATATCATCAGGCCTTAGAGTAAAACTTGTCAAAAGGGGAACTATTTCATTATTTAATGACATTAGGTGTTTAGTTATGTGAGCTAATTTAATTGTAAAATTTGTGTGTAGCATTGATTTTATTAGATTGATAACCATTAACCTTAAATTTAAGGTGTGGAACTTAATTAGTAGATAGGTTAAGAATATATAAATGATAAGGCATAAGGGAAGGGTGATTATCATATTTATAACAAGCCAATTTATTTCTAAACTCATATAAAAGCATATAGTAATTTTATTATGCTAGGATGGTTTATATAAAAAGTACAACTAAGCTATATATATAAATGACATAAAAAATTACTTAGTTGGATATGATGCTAATGTATATCTATATCTAGAATAGGTTGAAATTAGGTAGGGAGATAGTCTTGGAACAATTATCAGATTTTGGATCTGGTGCCTCTAGCCCTTTGGATAGTTGTATCAGACCTATATGGTTACATTAATGTTAGTGTCTAATTTTGGTGCTAGTGTCTTGTATATAATATTTTATTAAGTAGGATGTGACCACCTAGATGCTTCTAGGTTTAGATTTATATTCGCTCTGGTACAGTCAGATCTAGGTCATGGATTGTCACTCCTTATGAAATGGCAAAACACTAGTTTTCCATCTTTAATGTGACCTTGTAAAAAAATGGTTTAGTGGTAACATTGTGTAGAGTTGATTCATAATGAAATCAATGTTAAACAGGATTACCTACATAGCCAATACTCTAGAAGAGGGACTCAGACTCATGTAGTTCTCCCCTACATGTAGGATTGTGTGAAAATCATGCAATATGTGTAAAATAGGTACAATAGTGACCTAGATTTTAACTTGGAAAATATGACCTTACAACTGATTCTTTAGTACCTCAAACTTATAGATGTATTGTACCTATGATTGGTGTGCAAATAGGAAAGCTTTGCTCAATTGAATGCTTAATAGAGTGTTTTTGATAAGTGCCTTGGTCTTTTTATTTTGATTATTAGGTGAGGAATGAATGAAGGTTGATGTTGTATTTATACGAATCCTATCAGGAGATAAGTCACACTAAAGCACTTAGGTTGACCATTGAAATACATTTTATTTACAAAATGGATGACTTTAGGTCACTGGACACTTGCATCAGATCAATATAGTAACATCGATGCTACTATCTGTCCTAGATGTTAGTCTCTAGGGAACATAAAAATAGGTACATGTTTAGAAATTGAAAAGATGTGAGATAAGTACATTTTAGACATTCTAGACAAGATATAATACATGTCATCAATATAATATTGGTTAGACTAAGAGATAGGATAATGGGTAATGGATAGAGTAGATGGGAGGCTTGTGAAAGCAAAGTGATTGTTGGACTAAGAGGAACAACCACAGTCTAAGTTTATTAAGTGTACAAGATTGACATGCTACATAATCATAAAATATCATCTAAATTCCCTCTAACCTACTTTAATCTAGTAATGAAATTACTAGTTTATACAAAAGGAACAAGTACATGTTTGTGTATACACACCTTGTCTTTTCTTAAGTTGAATTTGATTTTTTTGATAGAGTTGAATTTGAGTACTTTATTGGTGATTAAACTGAAACTAAGAGAATATTAAAGTGTAAAATCAATGCATATAATCTAGGTTAACATTACTTTAAATATATTTAAATTGAAAGATTAAGTTTTAATAGTACACTTATGTGTCAATATAACTACCTTACATATTGGAAAGTTTATTTCAAGATGTATCATTGTATGATTCTAAAACTAAGATTAAGATAAATATAGATAAATCTTTAAAGTGCATATATCCAAGGGTAGAGAGAGAGAGAGAGAGAGAGAGAGAGAGAGAGAGAGAGAGAGAGAGAGAGAGAGAGAGAGAGAGAGAGAGAGAGAGAGAGAGAGAGAGAGAGAGAGAGGCCCATGCCCCCAACTTTGGATCAAAAATTGGGTTACCATCTAGTAGTTGAGATCATCTCAACCATGTAACCCAAATGATACTTATAACCTAGTGAGGTTGGATGATCAATTCCAACATAAAAACTTGTAAATATTGAGTGATTTTATCACCTTAATCATACCAAAAGTTGAACTAATTACTATAGTATATTGGATCAATATGGTTTGTAAAAATCTACATGCATGTAATAATTTTGGAATCTAAAAGTGATTTGGATTATGAAATATTAATCACATATGCATAATATATACACCTTAGATATGTCTCATGTTGAAATTGTGTATAACAATGGTACCAATGTATAGAATTCTGCCACAATTATGAATCTAAATCGTATAATTGTGTGCTTTGGCCAATTTAGATAATTATGTGAGTGTGGAAGACATGTTCTAAAATCATTCCCCCACTATATATGGATAAATATGAAAACTAATAGAAGTACCAATGTGGTGGACATGTTTCCAAAACATGCCTCCATTATAAACTTGAGATGTTGAATACTAAATAAGTCTGGAGAACATGCTTCTAAAGGATGCCCCCACTAAATTTATGAAGTGATATAAGTACCATGAACTAAATAAATATGGATAACATGCTTCTAAATCATGCTCCCACTGAATATGAAAACTATAAATGTGTGGAAGTCATGTCCATATGACATGCCCCCACTGAATCTACAAACTGATATAAGTACCAAATACTGAATGAGTGTGGAGAACATGATTCTAAAGCATGCCCACACTAAACCTAAGAACTATGCCAAGTGTGGATAACATGCCTCTATGACATGACCCTATTAATATGCCCCCCTTTGAGGTGAGGGAAAGATAGGAACCAGGAGTTAACTCACCTTAAAAGGGTAAGATAATTTTATAAACTACAAATGTAACCATGTATCATATAAAAGGAATATACCCAAGTAAATATAACATTGAAGCACATATAACCAATGTGATCACATATAGACCTAAGGTGCATGCAAATTATCATGTAAATGTTTAGATAGTAATATTACAAGTTCAACAAGAATATAATCACACACACAAGGAAACTCAAAAGTAAGTCAAAAGGTAATGGTGCAAGGAGATCACAAATAAGGGGCATGTTCAAATTCCATATAATCAAAAGGGACATGACTTAGTCAACTATCCATGATAATCAGAATTGACATTCAAATTTTTAAACAATAAATAATTACATTATGAAAATGTCAAAGAAAATAAACATAAGCATAGGGGTTGCATATAATAGATCATATTCAAATGTTTGAACAATCAAGAGAGGACACTCAATGAAGTGCATACAGGAAAATCAAAAGAAACTGGCCTAAACATGTTATAGTATCTTATGGATCAAATGTGTTAGTAAAAAACATAAAATGCATAGCATATCAAGTACCATGTACAATATATAATTGTGGATAACAAGCATGTGTAAGTACATATGTAATCTTAAACATGATAGTGTAGACTAATCATCGAACCATATAACCTATGTGTATCAAGATCATAGAAGATGGATGCCCCCAAAATCTTGATGACATGAGTAGAGGGAAATACCAACATCCATAAGTGTATATAATCATGTATTTGTATATGCCTATATATGTGTATGTGGAAATAACTGATATGTTTCCCCTCAACATGGAACTAACACATAGATGCCAAGGAGACAATATAACATGTAAGTTCCATGAATGTTTTTAGATTTTTGAATGTTTTATTTTTTTGGTATTTTTAGAAGAGACAAGATCATCCTATGATCTCATCCAAAATATGATCATAGGTATCTTCCCACTCGAGACCTAGTGCATGAAAATGGTGGTACTGCCCAGGATCATGTATAGGTGCAACATTTATCATTGTAGTATCTATTATGATCAATAAATGTATACTAGGATTGTGAGGTTGTGAAGTACCAATAAAATGAATAGGGGTTTGTGGAGCCCATTTATATATACTTTGTGGTTTATTTGGAATAGAAATAGTAGGAACATATGTAGGTGCTTTGGATATCTGAACATGGTTTGTAGTAGAAGTTTCAAATTATGTGGAATCCACTATATGTCTTTGATGTAATGGTCTCTCAAGTATTGGTTGCCTAGTAAAGGGAATTTTCCTATTGATTATGTTTTTATGGTCGATTAGCCTCAATAAGATTAATAATTAATTATTTGGGTATGAATTTCTCTTATTCAAAAGGATGCTCGTATAGAACACCAGAAACTACAATTTCTTGATTGGCATGAATGTATTTAACACACCCATGCATTGTAAAAGGCACCACTTGAAGAGTATTATCCAAGGTCATTCCAACATGTTAAACACACATGTGGAAGGTATAATTGATTAAGCAGTAACCACATGTGTGGGGCCAACCTATAAAGGTAGATTAATGTCACCAAGAACCTTTTGTGAGGTCCCATTGAATGTTGTGACTGATCTAGTGGAGGGGTGTACATTGTGATTAGTATAACCCAAATATATACGTAATGTCATGCTACAAACATTTTCACTTTCACCATTATCAATCATAACACTACATATAGGCTCACGATCAAGGTTTGCTCGAATGAATAGGGAGTGAAGATTAGAGCGATCATTCATAATTTCAATATCATAAAAGAAAATGGTAGCTTTTTGAACCATAAGAGATACATGTCATGTGTAAGTACCAATAACCCCATCTAACAGGTGTCCATAATTTGATGTAGGAGGATGTGAATTATATACCATTTAGACTTTCAGTTCCTTTTTAGAACGGTCTTGTAAAGGTTTGTTAAATATTTTATATTTATGGTGACCACCAAGTTGTGAATTTATTCCTTTGGAGGATCTTTTAATGAAAAGTTTTCATCATCGATAAGATCTTGGATCTTATGCTTCAAGATAAAACATCATCTTGTGTAATGTCTTGGTTCTTGATGATAATCACAATAAGCATTCACATCATATCCTTTGGGTAGAGGTTAACTCATATTAGCCTCAATAGGATGAGGGAGAGATATAAGTTATCATTCTAGTAACCATATGAGTAATGAAGTTAGGGTCTTAGGTAAATGTGTAAATTATCTCCTTGGTGCATTAGATAAGATAAGCTGATTAGGCTATTATGCAAATGTGTTAACCATGGTGGTTGTTTTCTTTTTAGGCTCAAGAGGTTTTACCTTATAACTTGATTTAATTGTAAATTTTGTACTATATATAGATGTAATTGATGTGTTTGCTACATACTTGAGATTATTTAATGAAATAATCTTTATTTCATGATCTCATGAAACATGGCATAAGTCATCAAAAGATTTGAATTTATTGAAAAAATGGACTCATGTAAAGGAGCAAGCTTAACTTTCCTTTAATATACCTTGTAAATCTTTGTCTGCTATAGTATTGGTCATTTTGGCTAGCAATGTCTTATATCTCAAGACATATTCATTAATAGGTTTATTGGTTCCTTTTTTGATGATTACAATTTGAGCATATGAAACCTTTTTGGTAATGTTAACATAAAAGTCTGCCAAAAATTGATCTACAAGAGGTTTGAATTCTTTTACAGATTGGAGAGGTAAATCATAAAACCACCTCGAATCATTGTCCTTAAGGATGCTTTCAAATCTTTTGGTCAAAATTTTATCATCAAAGGCATAATCAAGGCATTCTGCATAAAAGGTTAGACTATGTTGTTCAGGATCACCCTTGACATCATAAAATATGAACTTAGTTGCAACAAATCTAGTTAGAAAAGGGTGTAAAAATATATCTAGTTAGAAAAGGGTGAATCAATGGCATGGAAAGACTTTGAAGCCTTTTTTTCAATGTTTTTAACCTCATCCTCTAAGTTATTTAAAACTTGAAGGAGTGTTTTAACTATAGACCTATTGGGATTTAGATTAACAAGTTGAGTAATCAACAAAGGGGATGTGAACATGTTTTGAGTAGTAATATGCATTGAAAAGGGTATTTGTGTTAAAACAATTGAGACTTCTATAATATATGTATCAATAGTAGTTTTAGGGAACATAGGTTTAAACACATAATCCTTACCCCCATTAGATGTATTTAGTTGTAATGTGTTCAAGGGGAGGAATGTTTCTACTAAATTTTTGGAATTTTTGGATTCAAATATAGTTTTTAATACCTCATCAAGATCTTTAATATTTTATCAAATGTGCTCATGATAAAATGTAGTTGCATACACTTGATCATGGTCTACTTTTTCATTTTCATTTTCATTTGTTTTCTAATTTTCATTATCAAGATCTTCTGTGATAACTCTATTAGTATTTTGTTTGTTGTCCACATTGTTATCCTCATGATCCAAGGTATGGGATCCCTCATTGGTTTGAGACATATTGGATGTGTAAAGTATAAACTCAATATGTTAAATAGACACACCCCACAATATAGGGATATGCCTAATTTTCATGAAAAATAGTACAAATAGGAATTTAAATATTACAACAATCTAAAACCCTAATTGGGTTAAAATCCTAGGAATCAACAAAATTTACATTTACATATGTCAGGTTCACCAAATGTTTAACCCTAAATTTAAGGTGTGGACCTTAGTGGATATGGTTAAGAATATAGAAATGATAGGTCAAAAGCATGAATATCATATGTATAACAGGGCAATTAATTACTAAACTCAGATATAAGCATTGACTAAATTTATTATGTTGAGATGGTCTAAATATAGAAAGTATAACTGAGATATGTATAGAAATGACATAAAACAAATTACTTAGTTGAAATTGATGCTAATGCAGATTTAAATTTGGAACAAGTTGAAATTAGGTAAGGAGATAGTCCTACAACAATTGTCATATTCTGTATTTAGTGCCTCTAGCCATCTAGACAATTTCATTAGCCTTGAACGGTTGCATCATCATTACTATCTGAGTCTAACATTAGTGTCCTATATATAATATTTATTGAAATAAGATGTGACCACCTAAATTCTTCTAAGTTTGGATTCTCCTTTGCTTTGATAAATCTAGATCTAGGTCATGGACTATCCTTCCTTGTGAAATGGCAAAACCCTAACTTTTCATCTTCAATGTGACCATGGATAAAAATGGGTTAGTGGGCACACAGTGTTGAGCTAACCTGTAATGACCTCATTGTCAAAAGTTTCTACCTACATATCTAATAATCCCTAAGAGGACCTAAGACTCATGTATTTATCCCCTATGTGTTGGCTTATGTGTGAATCATGTAATGTGTGTAAAGTAAGTACAATAGTGACCTCACTTATAACTATGAAAATATGACCTTATGACTATTCCTTTAGTAATTTAGACATATATATGTGTTGTAACTATGATTGGTGTGGAAATATAGAAGTTTTGCTAAATTGAATTCTTGATGGAGTGCTTTTGATAAGTACCTTGGTATCTTTGGTATGATTACTAGGTGAGGAATGAATGAGGGTTGATATTGTACTTATACCAATCCTATCAAGAGATAAATCTCACTAAATCACTTAACTCGACCATTGGAATACATTTCATTTACAAACTAGATGATTTTAGGGAACTAGACACTTACATCAAGTCAGGTTAATAACATCAATGCTCTTATTTGTCCCAGATGTTAGTGTACAGGGAGAAGGAAAATAGGTATAGGTTTACAACTTGTAAAGGTGTAAGATAAGTACATTTTAAGAATTTTGGGCTAGATAGAATACCTATGTCATGAATATAATACTAGTCAGACTAAGAGATAGGACACGTGGCACAAGATAGAGTGTATGTGAGGCTTGTGGAAGCAAGGTGAGTATATGACTAAGAGGAACAACCAAGGTTTTACTTTTCCAAGTGTGCAAGCCTGAGGTGCTACATAATCACAGAATATCATCTATAACAACTAACTTTGATGGTTTTATGCTAGTTTTTAGGTTCCAAATGCACATGATATTGATTAAATTTTAGTTTATGTGAAGGACAATCTAGGATAATATGCCCTTCTTTATGATAGTAAAAACATGCATTGGGTTTATTCAATAAAGCTAGAGGCTGTGAGACTTTGAATATAGGACTGCATAACTTGAAATAATCAAGAAGGGGATGTGTGAGGTCCATCTCATTACATGCATAGGGATGAACTCTAAGATTGGCAAATTTATCATTACTATTTTTGCACCATATGAATCTACCCAGTTTGGTAGTGATTTATTTCACAAATGGCCTAAAATCAAGGTTGAGGAAAGAGAACTCAACCCACATAGGGTACTAATATTGAAAAGGCATTTCTAGATGGAAATCAAAATTCCATGCTTCTAGGGAGCGAATTTGACTACAAATAATCAAAGTACCATATTATAAAATAACTTGTGCATATTCATAATAAATAAACATACATGAAACACCACCCCCTCATTGATTTTAAAATACATCTCCTATTTTTCTAATTCATTTTATCCCATTTATAAAAATATTGTTTAGAGGGTACACCAAGGAAGAAAATAATAATAGTCCTTTGTCTCTAGTTTTTAATAACATCAATTATTTCATCTTGCAGTTAAATTCAAGACCTTTACCTCCTTTGGCATTGAAGGGTTTGTCATGGGATCACTTGTTTTAAAGCAACCTAGATGGATTTATGCCCTAATCCACCACTAAAGATGCACCATTTTAAGTAGGTAGATCTTCTATGGATGTGTGATACCATCTTATCAAGTTAACTTGTTAGTAGTGGAATTATGGCCATAACTTTTTCCATTGGCAAGATGATAAACTACATCATATTTTTTTTGATATTGTTAATATTTTATCAATGTTGTTGAAAGACCATAAAATGTAGAAGTGATTTTTTTTAAATATTAATTTTACGCTTGATATTTTTAGGCAACACATATAAATTATTTCAAAAGGTTTATATTAGTGACTATAAGGGTTCTTCAGATTAATAATAACAAAAATGTGGGTGGGAGATATAAAAGATTCACTTGAGTCAGATTCATTTCAAATTATTACTCAACTCAAAATTGGACAAGTTAAACAAGACATAAAATAAATAAATAAATAAATAAATCATTATTTGTTGAAAAAAAATAAGATTTTCCATTCTATGAGAAATCCATGTTATATAATGTATAAACCAAACATAAAAATATTTAAATTTAAGATCCTAAACTATTAATATAAAACTTGACAAATTAAACGAGACATAAAATAAATAAATAAATCATTATTTGTTGGAAAAAATAGGATTTTCCATTTTATGAGAAATCCATGTTATATAATGTAGAAACCAAACATAAAAGTATTTAAATCTAAAATCCTAAACTATCAAATGTACATTGAAAATCAAAATAGTAAAATTTATACTTTATATTACAAAAGCTCCAAAAACTTAAATGTACACAAACCACATTCTATGGATGGCAGACTATTTTATGAAACAAAGTTGAAAAAAACAGTGAGTGGAATTACCACATTCCCATTTGTATCTCAACTTGAAAAAAAAAATGAATGAGAAAATATTCTATGAGTCTAAAGGTGAAAATACCTTTTTCAGTCTATAATCAACCATGATCTTCACTTCCAAATGTTAGGTTAATTACGGGTCTATAGGAGACAACACACTAAAAAAAATTCAATATGTTATGTGTAAAAAAGTATATGAATGATAAAGTGAAATAATAACAATAATCTGAGTGTCGAAACATGGAGAACACAAGAACAATGGAAAAATATACTATAAATGGAAATATTGTACCATTCAAGTTATCTACAATGATCTAATAGGTCAGATGTATGAACTGCATGAATATTCTATTTGATAAACTATTCAATGAATAAGTATTTTAAATTAATATATAAGTGAAATAGAAAAATAGATGCCTTTTAAGTTCTAAGAAATGTAATCTCTTGTACTAAAAGAATTCATATTCTTTATTTTGGAAGTTTATGAAAATATTATTGTACATGTGTGTTACATAAGGAACACATTGGTAGAGTTGTGCAGTATCAAATATACTAAATTAGGACTTCGAGATTTGACCATGCATGTTTGGGATGATGTTAATATTACTAGTGAAGATGACTTGTGGCATGGTATGCCATCGTTATAATGTGCATTAATCAAAGTTATATATTCTCATGGACTCTTCACCCTTCTTTGAGATTCAATGGTCCCATTACGAAAAGTTGAGAGAAGATGAAGTGATAGGCAACTTGATCTTGAGTTTACCATTTCCCTTGATGAGGAACTTGACCTATTTTGAAAATTTGGTTTATATTAATTTCTTGATTAATTATGTGTTTGATGTATGCATCAATGACTTGAACTGCTTTATTGGCACAATGTAATCAAGATTGATTTTCGTTGACTGAAATTTTTTTAATTTCTTTTAGGGTGTCTTTCAAAGGTGGAAAGTAATTACACAATATTTATGCATGAAATTGAATTAAAACCAAGATAATCTAGAAAATTAATGCCAAACACATCATATCCAACTTCTTAGTGATGGTTTATGGTCGTATTGAAGAAGACAAATATTTGTAGTGAGGTCTTGGGAGTATTTATTTATTTAAAGGAATTTGTACCCTATCAACAACATAGACTTAGTGTGGCACTAAGTGTTGATCATGGTGTTATTTGTCTTTAGCATTGGTATTTTATAAAATGGTTTTCATTTGGTGTTGGATGTGTTAAATGAACTTGGCTACTTTATCTACTTCCTTTTGAGATGAAGGGTGTACTATTATAGATGGTGGCATAGGATAGCTACATCAATACGTTCTTGTGTTCGAAAACCCAAGAAAACCTCAAATGGGTTGTGTTCAATAGAGATATGAAGGGATTTATTGTGGTTATTTTAAATTTAAGGTAGACTTTAATCCCAAGGGAAACATTTTTTGGAATTGTACATTTTGAGAAAACATATGATCATCTTATAGACCACTTCGATTTTCCTATAAGTTTAAGGATGGAAGGTAGTGGTCTCAGTCAGATTTGTGTGTATCATTGACCAAAGTCATTTATATAATTCATTCAATAATATGAGATCTTTATCAAATATGATGTCAAAAATAAATTTAAAGTAAACCCATAAATTTTAAAATAATGGTTCATTTAGTTTGTGTGTTGAGATAGCCCTTTTACAAAGCATACAAATTACCAGATTTGAGAATTTATCCACTACTACATATACAATCATTTGCATGCTTACATCTTATAAATAAATATATGGAAATTGATTCTCAAGGCTTATTAGGTGTTATCAAAGGAGTATGCATTCGTTGATTCTCACTAGATGACATGGCTATAACACATGTGAAATAAGATCTGATGAATTTTGTAACTTCTTACATAAGATGTGGCCAAAATAAATACTTCTTCAATATCACAAGTCTTTTAACCTCTAAAATGACTTAAAACTTTTTGAAGTATTTTTCTCATATCAATTTTAGATGGTTTTCCTCATACGATATCCACATGTCCCAAATGATACAAGAATCCATCCTACATGTAGTCATCTAGAAGTGACTTAATACTATGTAATTCTTGATAGATATTTGGATAGTATTAATTAGATTGATAAAAGTATGGCAAAAATTCATTCTCATGCCCACATGCATCAAGCACCGAGAGAAGGTCTTGGATAGGGGGTCAAATCAAATAATCTAATACTAGACTGACACTTCCCTTCTTATGAATTATGTTCAAGTGGAATTCTTGAAGATATGGAGATCATCTATGATGTCTCTCTTGCATAAATTTGATTTACATGTGCAATAACTAAAGTGGTTTTTGATTTGTATGGATGATGATATCTTATCCAAATATGGAGTGTTTGAAATTCATACATGCTTGGATAATGGCATAAATCTCTTTGTCATATGTGGGATAGTTCCTTACCATGATAGTGAATTTTTCATTGTGATAAGAAAATTTGTGACCAAAATTATTAAGGACTACTCCAAGTACATAGTTAGATATATTAGTCTCAATTTCAAATGGTTGTTGAAGATTATTTAAAATGAGAATTAGTTTTGAACATAGTTTACATTCCAATTCTTTTGATCCTTTTCATTGTGTAGTTGATGAGTTGAAAGTTTCCTTTTCCTCACCTTTGGTGACTTGATTCAAGGTCCAAGTGATGTGTGACAAGATAACTACAAATTTCTTATATAAAATTTACAACCCCAAGAAATTAAATTTTTTTGTAAGTCCTTTTGTGTATGTGATCCTTTAATGACATAGGTGGATCCATATGCACTCCATGTGAATCAACAATATACCCAATATATTATATCTTCTTCAATGTGAATGGACATTTCTCTAGATTTTCATATAACTTGTGTTGCATAGAGTGTGAAGAACATGTTGAATGTGATGTAAGGGTTCTTTCCATGTTTTTTTGAAGATGAACATGTCATCCAAGTAGATAACAATGAATGATGTTGTAAATGGATGAAGAATATCATCCTTGCTTTTCTTCTGTGTGATATCCTACTCTTATGTTTCTTTCATTTTAGCTTTATATTTTATTTTCATTGTGCTCATAATATTTTTGTGTTTTTCTATCTCTTCATCTTCTTCTCTTTTTTCTACTGGGTTAGGATTGGAAACTTGATGATTTCATCATGTACAAAGTCAGTGACATGTTGATTTCATCTCCTTTATTTTTTGGGGTCATTTCCCCTCTTTCGTCTTTGTTTAATGTTTAGATTCATGTTTGTTATGTTCTTACATTTTTCTCAATCAATTTTCAAGCCAATAACTTTCTAATTCAAACTCGAGATGTTTATATTTAAAAAAACCTCTAAGAGGCATTTCAAAAATAAATATCAAGAGGAATCATCAAGCATTCACTAGAAGAAGTCCTAGTTGAATATCATGTAGTTGCATTGGATTTCCTAGGGAAAGAAGTAGAAACATATTTCTCACAATTACATTCACACTACACTAGAACTGCTTTAACATATATTCTAGTGTTTCACATATGTATTTGTAACTCCTTTTGAGGTTTCTCAAGTCAGCTAGTCCATTTTAATTTTCTACATTACTATTGTATGCATTTGTTATGAATTAGGTCTAGAAGACAAATCAAATAGTTTTGTCCTCCAAATTTATAAACTGATGACACATTTATGCTTAGCGTTAGCTTGCACAACTTCCTAGAAAATCACAAAACCTAACGATTAGAAGAGTACAGATTCAGTGCTAGGGTGTCGATTGAATGCTTGCATAGTGACACATTCAAAAGGCCAACAATCCCACATGACATAGATTCAATGCTTTATTGATTATGTCCATTTATCTTTTTATAGTTCAATTCATAAAGCAGTTGGTTACTCACTTCTAGATCTATGCTCCATTCTTAAAAAATATATATGACAATAAAGTGTGTCAAATTTTATTCATTCTATTCTCTTTTCATTATTTTCGTTTGTGTAGTCACCTTGTGTTTTTTTTCTCTCCCTATTTTATACATGTTGCAAATATATTTACTATAAGTTATTCCCACATCTTAAATCTTGAAATTTCCTGGTTATAATCCATTGTGTGTAATTTAATTAAACCTATACACATTTTACATTTTGGGGTATTAAGATCAAAATATTAAATTGGGGTATTTGATAAAATATTTATTTTAAAACTTTTTACTAATTTTTAGAAGCTTATTTAACATTTTAAATTTTAAATGTGAATTTAAATCAAATAATTTATAAATGTAAGTTTATATTAAAACACTAAATCCAACTATTTGATAAGATATTTATAAATCGTATCATATTTTAATTCAAAATTCACATAAATTATTTTTTAAAATATTAATTATTTAAAAAATAATAAATTTTGAAAATTTAATATGTAATAATAACAATAAAATTTCTAAACTTTATTTATTTAATTATGATTATGATTATAAATATTTATGTAAATATGTTCAATATAATTATATATAATTATGTTATATAATCTACATATTGGTTTAATTTTAAGTTTATGAATTAATTTTTATTTTTATGATTATTAATTTTAAAATATTAATTATTTATTAAAGTCAAAAATAAAATAATATGTATTAATTTTCAATTTAAAAGTATAAATAACATTTTTAAAATAAATTTAATAAATTTTATTTATTTAATATTTATAAGAAATAAATTTAACAACTTTTTAAAAAGAGGTTACAATAAATTAAAAATTCATAATTGTTTTGTGAAACATTTTAATTTGTATTTATATTTTCAAATTAATTGATCTGAATTCAAATCTTATTAATATATAAATAATATATTCTATATTAAATATATTTAAAAAATAATTTAAATTCAAATCTTATTAATAAAGAAATGGTATAAATGATATATTCTATACTAAATAAATTTAAAAACGTGAACTAACATTTACAAATGAAGTCACCTTGATTTGGTATTTCGTATTTCAATGTGGACTTACATTTATGAAGGATAATAGGTATTAGTGTATTATAAGGTTTAAGAAGAATATTTTATTTTTATTTTATAGTTTTAATTGGTGATTAATATATATATCATGTCAGCCAATAAAAAATAGCTTTGCTTTTAACATAAACATGTCTTTCATAAATGAGCAGACAAGAAAAGAAAAAAGGTTAGGGCATGCATGGTGTGACAGTGTATGCAATGGCAACAATCACCACTATCAATGGTCCAAAGGGTATAGGTGCTATAGAATAAGTTATGTCAGAGTTATTGTTAATTCTTAAAGAAGGCAAACTGGTATAGTTGCTATATAATAGGTTATGTCAGAGTTATTGTTAGGTCTTATAGAATGCAAACCTTCTTTTGATTTTAAACTTTTAGATGGGCCAAAGTTTAGTTTCTTCATTTTCATTTTGTGAAAGAGTTAAATAAAACATTTAAAGTAAGTAGTCTTTACTCATGATTATTTAAAGAAAATAGATTTTGTTTTTCTCAAAAAAAAATTGGTTGAGAAGTTTATAGGTCTTTAAAGTTATAAATGATTGGATTGATTTCCATTAAATTTTTTATTGAAAGATGTAATGAATAGTTGATTATGTTGAAAAGGTTTCTATTCATTTTTCTTTGAGTTAAAGAGGATAAATATTTGATTTTTAGAAGTGGGCCATATTTTATAGGTGCAGAGAGTTTTATTTGAACCATTAGTCAATAGGATTTAACTTAACTAAAGACATACCTAATGTAATTCTTGTTTGTGTGATGCTTCTCCATCTTCCTCTTATATTTTTGAGATGACAAATCTTTAAATATTATTGGAAGCACTTTGGACCGCTTCATTGATAACGCAAGTCAAAAGTTAATTTTTCTTGTGCTTGAATCTACGTGGAAGTAGATTTAGAAAACCATCTCTTTGATGTCATTGAGTTAAATCTAGAAAGATGATTGTATATACATTATTTATACTATTTTCAACTACCTTTCATATACAAAAAATACCATGAATATGCCCACTTTGCTAAAGATTACCAAAGAAGCCAAAATGTGCTTCAAGAATTCAAACACACTCACCAATAGAGTTTTATCGTGCATTGTAAAAGATTAAGAATACATGCTCTAAGTAATCAATAACACCCAAGTCACAAATAGAAAAAATAAACTTATAGTAGATCTAATAATTTAGAAGTTTTAGGGTAAAACACTAAAAATTTAACATATTAAAAAATTGAAGAAGGGATAATACAACCAATCAAGTTGTTGAAACTAGTTCAAAAGAGTTGCATGATAATGTAGGGTGGTTGAAAATAAGTGAAAGAACTACAAGGGGTGGGCCAATAATTTATCTTAAAAAGAGAGACAGAAATATTTATTTGTTATGTTAGTCCATAACAATCCATTTAAAAGTTGATTGGAGCTTAAGAACAAAGTATTATTGAAGAACCCTTCAAATGTTGTTATTGATCTTTGGTATATTGAGAAAGATTTGAAACTTTGATATACTTTTTTAGAGAAAATAATATATTTCCACATGTCAAAAGAGGACCCTATATCAAAAGTAAAGAAAGAAAACTTGATTAAAAGAGTTATGTTATCCTAAAAAAATAATTTCTTTAAATTTAATATTTGAATATTTATTAACATCAAACTTTATATATTTTTTATTGTTTTAATTTTTAATTTTTAATTTTTATTTGAAATGTGATATTATATTACTAACCTTTTTAATTATACATTTATTATACTTTATATTAACTTTTGACTTAAAAAAAGCATGTCAGTCTTTCTTCTATTTAAGTTCACAATGTGAAGATGCATATTTGTTAACATTATTATTAAAAATGACAATTCTTTAAATAGTGATGGGAACATATTCTCAAGGTCTTTTATAACCTTACATTTGTCAAGGAATATTTCTATGGCATTATAATCTATACTTGTTTTGTATTATTTTCTAAACATTTAAAAAGCATTAATCACAGTTTCATTATTTAATTATTCTTGATTGTGTGCCATACTTTGAACACTTGTTTGATAGTTGTCCTTGCTTGCATAAAATGTCATGGAATCATCTATAAAGGAACCACTCTTAGTGTGCTTATATATATATATATATATATATATATATATATATATATATATATATATATAGTTAGTTAGTTAGTTAGTTAGTTAGTTAGTTAGTTAGTTAGTTAGTTAGTTAGTTAAGAACTTGTGTCCTGTATTAGTCACTATAGACGCATATACTTTGTAAGTCATCCCTTTAGTATATTTGAATCATCTTACATGCATCAGAAGTATTAGTTGTTAGAATAAAATTAATATTTAAGTATGTATTGAGGTGCAATGAAGGCATTCATGAACATTATTGTATTGAGCTTGCTCAAAGGAGGTTTCCCCCTCAAAGTGGCCTGTGATCAATATAGTATATTTTGAATTATTCTTTGAAGTTTATGTTACTATTCCATTATTATCTATAGTTCATAAATCTATGCAGAAGGTTATTCAAATCTGGTATCAAATCACTTTTCTCGGCCTATAGCTCGATTCTAGAGATTTTTTTTCTTTGCAACATATCTATTTTTACATCTTCATTTGCAAGTTTTGAGTAAGGGTAAAATACTCATCTGCATAACTATGGGAAGTAAGTAGGCATAGATCCCTAAAAATCATTGAGAGGAGTACTACAGGAACCCCAAAGTCACTGGACCATTGAGAGGACCTGCCAGCAAAAAGGGCAATGACCCCATCCTGATTGACTACTTCCCACCTATGAGGTAAACCAAGAACTATCGTTTAGGGGTAAATCTATGGCCATTTTTTTTTGAAGAGTGGTACTCGATCAGATGGCATTGGTGGCCAAAGAGTTTTCTTAAAACATTTAGGCAATCGAATAAAATTAGATCCCATATACAACATATAAGTTTCTATAAATAATTAGTAAAAATACTTATAGTTGAGTACAATGATCACTACAAACCTAGCAACAGACTTTTGACAAAAGTAAAAGAAAAAAAAGAAAAAATAAACAATTTTAGATTATTAGTCGAAGTAACTACAGCTGAGCACAGTGTTAACTACAAACCTATACATAAAATTTTAATAGGCGTACCTGTTGGTCCCCAAAAATGTTACTCATTTTTGGGACAACATTTGAACTATTTTGGTCCTACAGACCAAAATCCTCTCTTCCCCTTTCAAAAATTATTCTGAGCATTCTGATTCTTCATTTTTCAAATCTTTCTCAAAAATCTACAGACTCTATAGGAAGAAATCTACAGACTCTGTAGGCTTAAAACTATGAACTCTACAGGCTTGAATCTACGGACTTTGCAAGAATAAATCTACAGACTCTGCAAGCTTAAAACTACAGACTCTGCAGGCTTAAAACTATCGACTCCACAAGATCATTTCTACTGACTCTTTCAAGGCTTGAGAGAAAACTATGAACTCAGTTATACGGAATTCACAGGGTGATTTCTATAGACTCTACAGGAAAGAACAAGTTTACAACACTTGGTCATTTTTAGGATTGTTTCAATAGCTTGGTTCAACCAAAAGAGTTCATCGGCAAGCTTCTAAGCAAGGATTGAACCATTGAACTGTTGAACCTTGAACTCTTTTGGTTCAAGGGTTCAATGGGTTCAAGGTTCAATGCCATCAGCAACAGTTGGCACTTCGGCAAAGGTTTAACAAGTTCAACCACTTCTAGGTTCAATGGCTTCAAAACACTTATCAAAGAAAAGAAGGCTTGAACCATTGAACCACTTTGGTTCAATGGTTCAACAGGTTCAATGACCAAATGGTTCAACAAGTTCACAGGTTCAAAGGTTCAACCAGTGCGATGAAGATCAAAGAGCTTAGAAAGAACAAGGAAGTCATGGGCAGAGGAAAAAACCAATGAACCAATTGAACCTTAAACTGAAAGAGTTCAAAGTTCAATGGTTCACAGGTTCAAGCAGTTCAAAGGCGACCTCAAGCAAAGAGAGAAGCAACATGGATGATTCCAAAGGCAAGTTCAAATGAAAGCAATGGTTCAACCAAGGAGCAGGAAAGTGATTGAACCAATAAAGTGATTGAACCAAGGAGCCGAGAAGGCCGCTCAAACTATTGAAATAGTTAACCAATGACATCCTCACATACGTCAAATTTAAGGTAAGGGAATATTTGTTGAAATTCAAATAAAGCACGGAACTTAAAGGAGGAACCAAGCAACTAGCTGAAAATATAGCTCGATAGATCAAATCGTAGCAGGAAGAGACAAAGCTGGAAAAGACAAAAGTGGAAAGAGGGAAAATCCTAAAATATCTATGCAAAAGTTATTCCAGCAGATGGAACAGTCTGCAAAGTAGATTTTTGAGCTTACAAACATCGAAGGCATGACTTGTTAGTCTCCTTTGGAGTAAAGACAAAATAGACAGCTACACAAACGTCAAAAGGGACAGACCAGATGATCCAGACCCAGGAAAAGACATTAGATGAATAGACACGCCATAGTTAAGGTGATGCACTATTCTAGGCATGGTCCTTCCAAGCAAAACTAAAGGTGCATTGAAGGTGTTGACTGCAGCATGGGTCATCCCATGGAAAAAGGTGCCAATCCTTGGGTGGTTTCTATAAGTTTGTGTTTTCTCTTATTTGTAAAGGAGACTTTTCATTTTACAAGAGTGAAACTCTGCCCATTTTGAAAGAAGAAGACTGAGACTTTGAGCTCAAGTTGTAATTTCATTTTCATTTTTATCTGAATGAGAAAGTAGGTTTTTCACAGACTTTGTGCTATTCTGACTTGTGTCATTTTAGAAGATCATTCTTACGTTTGTCTTCTGAAGGTGTCCTTATTCTTTTAATTTCATAAGCAGAATTAGTGAAGGTAATAGGGAAGTGTCCTGAAACCAAATGTGGGAAGACTTTGTTCTCTCACAATTGCTTTCAGTCTGTGTTTTTCTTTTATTTTTATGTTAAGGATTCTGGGGTGACTTTGTGCCCCCATTATCCTTTATGATATACTCTTTGGGTAGTTGAGGTGGAAACTTTGCATTCTGCTTCATCCTGATGTTACTATGCCCTCTGGTTCACTGGTTATTTCACTACCTGAAAAAAACTCCTACTATTTCCTGCAAGAACACTTCTAAAAGAAGAGAAGTGCCTTCAGTGTTTACACCAGGATTTCTTCTTTGTCTGTGAGCATCATCTCTAAAATAAGAGAGATGGATGTTTTATCCCACCCCTGTGTCTTACTTTTTGCTTATTTATATTGTATATATCTCCTACGTATCTATAGGGAACCTCCCCTTGATGAGAGGAGAGATTAGTCTCCTTTTGATGTGGTAAACCTACACAACTGGCTGACCAATCTTCTTGATGTGGTTGATCAGACCTATTTTTTTATCAGTACGCTGATTGACAAAATATTCACCCAACAGTACCCAAGAAAAAACTAGTTTCATTTTTCACCATATCTCTCCAATTCTATCTTTGTTGATCAGCTCTATGTGATAACGCAATGACAAAAAATGTAGCAGCAAAAAACATAGAGGTAGAAATGTAGTATGACAAAACATTGTGAGAATAAAACTTAGCGAGTAAAAAATGTAACGGTATTAGTAATGTTTCAAAAATATAGCGAGAAGAATTATTGTGACATTTTAGTGATTAACACATTGTTTGTTTGTTCTCTAGTTCATTTTGGTGATAGTAGTTAAAATTTCATGGTGGAAAAGTAATGCACCAAATTTACAAGAAAAATAATAGGGGAAAATGTGATTTTATGAGTTTTGACCTTTAGTTGAAAGTTGTGTCATATTTTGTGTGAGCGTATCCTTTGCTATGTTTTATTCCTACAATGTTTTGTCCTTGATACATTTTGTCCTCACTATATTTTTTGTTACATTTTTACCTGCTACATTTTTGTTCACTATATTTTTGATGGATACCCTATTGATCATCAAACTTTACCAAGACACAAAAAATTTCATTCCACACCTTTTCCTCCTTGAAGTCCCATCTTCCAATTCCACTTCCATTAGCCACAAATCTCATTTTTTTAATTTTTTTTAATTTTTGCCTTAACTTCTTCACTTTCTATCCTTTTGCTTCCAATTTTTTTCACAATATTCCTTTCCTTTCTTTGCTCCTTTGTCCCTCTTGGACAAATTTTCCATTTTTTCCATTTCAATTCCAAAATTTCCCTTGCCCTCATCAATCATACCAAGCTAATGCAAAAAAAATCATAAACGTACCTTTACCCCTTCCACTTTAGTCCAAATTAAAAAAGTGACTTACTAATTGTGTCTTAAAAATGTTTTTCTATCCATTGTCAAAAAAAAAAATACTGGTTATGGTAGTCACCCATACAAGAATAAAAATCATGGAGTAATAACTTGCCACATTGAAATCCTAGGTCACTGAGTTAACCGACAGGATGCATGGACATAATCAAAAAAATAGTCTTCTCCCCAACAAGTTGCAAAAGGAGTCTTTTTCTAAGAATAGTTTCTCTTCTCACCACACATCACATGGGCATAAGCTAGAATTTTCATGGTTCAATGGTACAGATCCTATTGAATGGATATATCGAGGTGAATAATTCTTTAACCTTCACAATACATATTCTGTCAACAAAGTCCCAATTGCTTCCTTCTATTTGGAATAATAAATACTTCAATGGTACCATTGGTATCTCAAATCAAATGATGAACCCTATTGGAAAACCTTTGCATCCTTAATTTTGGATAGGTTTGGTCATTCGATAGTTAGGGACTTTACAGTAGCTCTTACCAAACTTCATCAGATAGGCACCATTTGTGATTATCAGATTAAATTTGAGAAAGTGGCTAATCACACCAAAAATCCAATCCTCTCAGATGATTTATTTAAGAGTTGTTTTATTAGTGGCCTAAAAAATATAATCCACTCAAAGGTGAAAAAATTTCAACCCACTAACATGATGACTGCCTTAGGTCTAGCTAAACTAGCATAAAATAAACTCTTAGTACAACGTTGTCTTCCCACTTTTCCACCCATAAAGAACACAACAAATCAATGACCAACCACAACCACACTAGTCAAGTGCCTTATTGAGGTAGAGATGTGGGATGGTAAGGAGAAAGGCTTATGTTACAATTGTGATGATAGATGGGTGAAGGGACATAAGTGCATCACACAAAATCTTTAATTTCTAGATGTGGAATCACTACCAGAGCAAGACAATAAGCCTAATATCTAAGAATTCTAGGATGTTCAAGCAGAACAAAGCCCTTACGATGACTCCATGGCTTAGGAAATACAACTTAAGATCTCTCTCCATGAACTTGAAGGTATGACCACCCATCAAACTATGAAGGTCAAAGGGTTCTTTAGAAAAAATCCTCTCACAATGCTCATTGACTCTAGCAACACACATAATTTCATCGATCCATGCATTGCTAAGCATTCAGATTGATTTGTACACCTATGTTCTAGCTTTAAAGTCATGATTAAAAATGGGGAAACCTTGCCCTATAAAGATACGTGCCATAATATGTGTATCGTAATAAGTGATTACACTTTTCACTCAAATATGTTTACCCTACCTTTAGGGGGTAGGGGCATAGTGGATCCACACATTCGGAACTATTATATGGGACTTCTCTGAGCTTTGGATGCAATTCACTGATAGTCGATAGAATCACACCTTAAAAGGGTTATTTCTTGGATCTTCAACATCATCAGTTCCCACTTTATGTAAAATATTTTGAAGAAAGGCTCACATGGGGTCATTACCTAGATACACTCCATCCAACTCTAACTCCCCACTTCCACTAACTACCCTACTAATTTGCAATCCATCCTTGACAAACATGCACCTATTTTTCTCAATCTAGTGGGTTTTCCCCCTTCACTTCCTAAATTTCATTGCATCCCACTCCTTTCAAGAAGCATCCCAACCAACATCTAGCCATATTGCTATTCCAATCTACAAAAAATTGAGAATGACCAACTAGTATGGGAACTCCTCAAGTATAGAGTTATTCACCCAAGCACTAGCCCATACTCCTAAGTGCTTCTTATCCATAAAAAATATGGGTCATGATGAATTTTTGTTAACTTTAATTCCCTTAACCACCTCACTATCAAAGACAAGTTTACAATTCCAGTCATTAATGAGCTTCTTGATGCGCTAGATGGGGAAAAGTTTTTCTCCTAATTGGATCTTTATTCTAGTTATCATCAAATCTATGTGCATGTTGATGATATTATAAAGATAAATTTATGCACTCATGAGGGTCACTATTAATTCTTTGCCATGCCATTTGAATTTAAAAATGGCCCTTCAACATTTCAGGGCCTAATGAATAATTTTTTTTGGCCTTTCATCCATTAATTTGTTTGGTCTTCTTTGATGATATTTTGATCTACATCCGCACATGGACTAAACATGTCCAACATATTGACATGGAATTACAAATTTTTGTAGATAATCAATTATGTTCTAAGTATTCTAAATGTTCCTTTGGTCAAGTAGAATTTGAATATCTAGGGCACATTATTTTAGTCGATGGGGTTCACATGGATCCAGATAAAATTAGTGCCATGCAACATTGGCCCCAACTGATGACCCTCAAGAGCCTTTGTGGCTTCCTCAACCTTACAAGATATTACCATAAGTTCATCAAGGATTATGTTAATATCATGGCTCTTTTGACTTTATTATTGAAGAAGGATGTGTTCACATGGAATGTTGTAGCTAACCAAGCATTCATGGGACTCAAACAAGCTAGGTGTAACACCCCAATTTTATCCATGCTAGACTTAACCAAAACTTTAACCATAAAAAGTGATCTATGTGGAAATGTTCTTGGTGATATTCGTCTCCAAGAAGGTCATCCCATTACTTTCACTAGAAAATCCTTTTCTGGATGAAGTTTGGCTTTGTCTACATATGAAAAAGAAATGATGGCAATTCTGCATGCCATATAAAAATGGTAGCCATACTTGGGAATCATTTTTGCATTAAAATTGATCAATAGAGTTTTAAATACTTCTTGGAATAATGGGTCTCATCCCTAAAATAACAAAAATGGGTTAGCAAACTCATGGGATATGATTATGAGATCACTTACACGAAGGGTAAAGATAATGTAGTGGCAGACTTCCCTTTCTGCAATCTCCATGCCTATTCCAAATGGGTTAGATTTTGTACACCAAGGGTATGCACATGATCCTTATTTATCCCAACTCATTCAATAATTGAACATTAACCCCTCTGTAGTCCCATATTATTCATGGGAAGGTGATTCTCTACGTTACAAGGGTCGATTTGTGCTTCCCAATAGCATAGACCTTCATGAAGATGTATTCTATGAAATCCATGCTTCTCCATTAGCAAGGCACCCAGGATTTCTTAAAACATATGAGTGGGTAGGTCAAATTTTTTTTAGAAGGGGATGAAAGGGTAAATCAAACAAATGTTGGTTGAATGTGATACCTACCAATACAACAAAGGTGAAACCATAATGATTCCTGGTTTGCTCAAACCTTTGCCCATCCCTACTAGGATCTGTACTAATATTTCTATGGATTTCATTGAGTGACTCCCTAAATCTTGTGGTAAAATAGTGATCATGGTCGTGGTCAACCACCTATCCAAACATAGTCATTTTTATGGCCTTAGTCACCTTTATACAACCCCCATGGTTGCACAAGTTTTCTTGGATCATATTTTCCATCTTCATGGCATCCCTTCTTCAATTATCTTTGATCATGATACAACTTTCACTAGCCATTTTTGGACAGAGCTATTCCAATGTACAGGCACACAACTAAATATGAACTCTGGGTATATCCCCAAACTGATAGCTAAACAAAAATTATCAATAAATTGCTTGGAAACATTCCTTCATTGTTTTGCATCATAACAACACCATTAGGCAAAGTGGATCCCCCTCACAAAATTGTGGTACAATACCTCATACCACACTTCTACTAAAATGACTCCATATGAAGCAATTTATGGTCAAGACCCACCAACACTGCTCCCATATACACCCAGTAGTTTTCTAGTTCATGTAGTTAACACTACTCTCCACCATCAAGATCAAATTATTAACATCCTACAATATAATCTTTATCTAGTATAGAACCAATGAAGTATAAGGTAGATCAACACTTCTCCAAATGCACCTTTGAACTTGGTGATATAGTTTTTATTCATCTTTAACCATAAAATCAATCATCCTTAAAACTTAAAGGGTGCCATAAGCTTTCCCAAAAGTTTGATGGGCCATATAAGGCTCTCCAAAATATTGGGTTTGTTTCTTACAGGTTGGAACTTCCACCTTCCTCCTGGATTCATCCAGTCTTTGATGTCTCCTATTTGAAGAAAGTTATTGGACCTTCCATCAGAGTGAATTTTTTTTTACCTAAACTTGATAATGAAAGATCCATACTTCTCAAATTGAAAGGTGTTCTAGATAGGTGCACAAACCAACTTCACTCTCACTTTATCACAAAAATTTTAATCCTGTGGAACGTCATGTAACCCGAAGATACCACATAAGAACCATTATTGCAAATTAAACAATGATTCCCACATTTAAAGCTTTAATGACAAAGCTTTTTTCTAAGGGGGAGGTGATGTTAGGAACTCGTGTCCTACCCTTCTCTTCACATAATTAGTGTATTAGTCACTATAGATGCATATGTTTTGTAAGTCATCCCTTTAGTATATTTGAATTATCCCACAAGCATGGGAAGTATTAGCTGCTAGAATAGAATTAGTATTGAAGTAAGTAGCATATTTGAATTATCCCACATGCATAGGAAGTATTAGTTGCTAAAATAGAATTAGTATTTAAGTATGTATTGAGGCCCAATTAAGGCATTGATAAACATTATTTTATTGATCTTGCTCAAAGGATGTTGCCCCCTCAAAGTAACCTACGATCAATATAACATATTTTAAATTATTCAAAATTATTTTCTAAAGTTTATGTTATTATTCCATTATTATTTATAGTTCATAAATTTGTGTAGAAGGTTCCACACACACACACACACACACACACACACACACACACACACACACATTCCAGTTAAATCAAGACGAATACATAAATAGATAGATATTTTAATAATATCCATAAGATTAAATTAGTTTATGAAATTTCAATATCACAATGTATAATGAAAAGAGTGAAAAAAAAGATAATATTTGTGTATTTATACTTGACTTTGAATATCTATTATTGTTATGATTTTTAAGGTTAACTTTTATACTATAGATTTTATTCAAAAATTTCCCACTTATTTCATTTTTTCTTCTTAGAATAAGGTGGACACAGAAAACCCCTCCATGAATGAACATACATATTCTCTCTTATCACTATTATCTAAGGATCTTGCCCTTAATCATCTTGTATTTAAGATAGTGTGATACGGTTCTCACTTAAACTATTAACATTTCCCTTATGTAGGTTTTTTAATCATGTTTATAACCAAAGTTAAGCTCAGTTATCCATCATTACTTTTTATTCCTAAGTTACTTTGTCCACATGCTTGGTTTAAAATTTTTCCTCATATAATTTTTGATCTTGTGTTTGGTCACTGGACATTCATGTAGGTTGATACCCATTTATGCATCTATAGTTTGTTTAGTTTTATCTATATGCTCATTTTTTTCATTTCTTCTCTCATTGTTTCATTTCATCACCTATCCTCCTTCATGTTCTCTATTTTCTTTATGTATCTTAAAGGATTTATCATAGTTACTATTTATATTGGAAAAGTATATGTTTTTACAAAAAAATATTTCATATATGGGTTGGACACTTTAGTCTTGAAGTTAATTGTTATTAAACATTTATGAATTCTCTTAGATGTCATATTTGCTATAGCTAGTAAATTTCAGATTATTTATTTCAAACATACATAAATTCAATGAGTGCCAAGTAAATCATTTATATTCATTAGAGTTGTATTATTATGGGCCACTACTCCTAAAATATTGGTTAATGTATGTAGACTTATAAACTATGCTTCACATAATTTGATGTATTGTAGAAAACCACATGTATAAATATAAAAATATAGGGAGCTTCATAATGAATGTTTCATAAAGCATACACTTGTTTAAGATTTTACAAATAAAATTGCATACTGAGTAAAATTTATTATAGAGAGAACTCTATTATTATGTTTTCTTGAGATGAAGTAACACTAAAATAAATGACCTCTCGAGAAGTTTGGGTGCTTTACCCTTGTAAACATCACTTGGTTGAAATTAATACTAAGTAAGAAATTCATACTTATAAAAGATATCTTTTCATGAACCCCTGTTTGTAAACTATGAATCAATGTAGTTTATTGAAAAATAATTGTATAAAGAAAGTTAATTATCACTGAAAAATAATAATAATGAGGAAAAGGAAAAAGTAGCTCACACAAAACTTGGAATAGGATGACAACATTTAAAATTTACTAAGTGTTTTGTTGTGTTTTTGCTGGTGAGAGAGATCTTTTTTGTGTTGTTTTTGCTACAAATTTCAGCTAGTATGTTTTTTATTACTAAGTGTTATGCCAAGATGTATTCTATAAGAGATATGAAACCAAGGTGTAATAACGAGGAGAAATCAAAACATACAAAATGAAATTAAGGCCTCCTATGACATTGGGGAGACTTTGAAGTGCATAAAATAAAGACAGATGCAAAACCATAATATATATTAGTAGTTTCATCGAAAAAACCATCAACCATCATTTCATAAAATCTAGATATATTTGTAGGAATCTAGACTTACAGTATTATTATTTTTTATTTTATATTTATTGAAATTGGATTTCCATATTAATATTATTGGTTTTTTAATAGTGGGATATCATATTCTAATATTTTTATTATTAATTATAATTTGTATGATATATATATATATATATATATATATATATATATATATATATATATATAACTTTGGATTCCAATTATATATATATATATATATATATATATATATATATATATATATATATATATAAAGTTTAATATAGAATCATATTACAGTTATATTTCAATTATTTTTTTACCTTTAAATTCATATTTCATATATGGGTTGAATACTTTAATCTTGAAGTTTGATGTCAAAGGTGACTAAGAACAGTTGACAGTGTGTAATGTGACAAGGGTCATTGAAAGAGTGTTGTTATGAGAGAGTGTTGTCATGAGAGAAAGATAAAGAGATAATTTAAAGGCAACTAATGTCTTATGGTTGCATGAAGGTACAGGGTATTGATGCTAAAGTGCATAGGAAGCCTAATCATGAGCCTAGTCATGACATAAAGAGGTATGTTCATGAAAATGAATGAATACATGAATGTGAAGGTTTTATGTCACTATTTGAGAATATAAGTAAGGTGTATAAGTATTCATAAGAGTTTCAAGGTGATCTTATAGGTGTAATACCTTTAGTCTATGTCTTCACCTAGACCTCTCTTAGACCCTACCTGGCCTAATGAGGTATGAAGATCAGATTTCAAGGAAAGTATGCATATGTGAGCATAGACAAAGGTGAGATAAGTTTTTTTATGCATGTTCACAAAATCTGAGGTCATGGTTTGAAATAAATTTCATGAATCAATGTTTTAGGCCTTCTTGAGTTCACAAAATGAGGTCTTAAGACCTGAGAAGCACTTTTAGACATCCATTGGCATGTATAACCTTTGCATGGGAATCTGAGCCATTAAGGAGAGATGGTGAAGGGTCCTAGATAATATATCTAGGCATTATTTTTGGGAGAGATGGGGAAGGGTCCTATCCAATATATCTAGGCATTATTTTTGGATTCAAGGGGCAGTCCTTTATGAATAATCCTTAACACCAAAACCTGAGTTAAACCTCCCTAAAACCCTAATAAGGACCTGATGTGAAATATCTTGTTCAAATCAACTCAAAATGGATTAAAATTACTAGACAAGATATGTTAACATGTATTCAAATCTCCCAAGTACCTCTAGGTGGTGGTGGTTAGTTAGATGAGAGAGAAAATACACAGATAAAAGCTTATTTGTCAATCAGTTATTGTATCTCTCAAAAGTTGTATTGGTCAAGAAAATCAAATAAATGGGAGAAGAAGCTAGAGAATAATTTTCACATCCATGTTGATTTATGTACAGGTTATAGCCTTCAATTATTCTAATTTGTTCATCTAAGCTGGCTAATCGCAGACATACCTAATGGTGTAAATAATGAAAAGTCCAGGTAGAGATGAATAGATAAATATGAAGGTATTTATATGATAGATTTATGAAAAAAAGTGCATGAAGGAGTTATTTATTAATTTTAAATGATTATCATTATTTTATAAGCTTTGGAGGTTAGTGTATGTAGTGAAAAATTTACTCACAAAATGACATGTCTGGTTTAGATAAGACTGTGTGATATAAAGTCAAGAAACTAGTCTACAAGACAAATATTTGGCTTTATACCATATGAATTTTCTATTTGATTATGGCATGGAGATATCATAGAACCATTTTTATACATAAGGATTCATGACACATGTCTATATAGCCATTGGAGGTCTAGTTCATCATGACTAGTTTTTTAGGTGAATTGGTAGTTCTGAGTGAGTGAGTTGCAAAGATGTTCTTGAGCCTTTATCTCTTGAATGATAGTGTTACAATAATTTGGTGATGACCTTGAGGTCATGTATAATCTATATACATGTTTAATTTTTTAGAGTTTAGTAGCTTAAAGGTGCTAAATTTTTTTTTCAAGATAAACTTTGAGGTACATAGGCCTAATAGTGCAATTTGTCCTAAAGGAGCTTTCACGGTATGAATGAAGGATACATGTATAATAAAGCATGAAGGAGGTTAGTATATTTCATTGGATAAGTGATTAAATTGTTTTTTATTATTTAATAAGGCCATCTGGTCCTAAGAGGATCAAGTTTTGGCATTAAGAGGATAGACCTAATGCAATTAGGTCTCCATGAGATCTAAAGGAGAAATGAGGCCAAATTGAGTTGTTGAAGACCAAAAGGTGTTAAAATTACATTTTAATCATGTTAATAATATTTTATAAGACCCATTATATGGATTACCTAAGATTTTGAAGGTGTGTGGCTGAGCAAGTGGTGTGTGATCATGAGTCTAATATATATACAAGGTAGTTTATGCATATTTATAAGTATACAAAACAAGTGAATAAAATAGTGCATGGTTGAGTAGAATGAGGTATTGAAAGTAGTTATAGACCATAACATAAGAGTATAGGTGTGAATGTGATGAGTTGTCTGAGTTGGTGCCGAGTCACTTTGGGAGTTGGCGCTTTCTTCCAAGTAGGTGCTTGTTAAACCCTAGTCAAGTGGGTGCTTGACTTTATTGGGGGTGGTGCTACAAGTTGAGTTGGTACTCAACAAAATTTGGTATTTTTTTATAGTCATGTATTCCATTTGTAGATATCACATTGGGTTTTCTTCCTCTTGAGGGTTTCCCACTCATATATATGTTTTCTTGTGTTATGCTCATGTGAATGGTTATTTATGCATTGTTATATCATTGTATTGCTTTCATAGTTCAAGGAATGTTAAAGGATAATTGAATGAAAGTTTTCAAATACCGATTCACCCCACTCTTAGTTATTATTCTTTCAACATAGTTTTTAATAACATTAATTAGTTCATCTCGTAATTTAAATTCAAGATATTTTCCTCCTTTGGTATTGAAGGGTTTGCCATAGGATCCTTTGTTTGAATGCAACCTAGGTAGATTGATGCTCTGATTCCCCGCCATAGATGCACCATTTTGAGTAGGTATGTCTTCCATGAATGTGTGATACCAACTCTATTTTCAAGTCAACTTGTTAATAGTGGAATTATGGCCATACTTTTTCCATTGGTAAGATGATAAACTAATACACTGGATATTTTTTGGCATTTAATATATTTTATTTATGTTTTTGAAAAACCATAAAATGTAAAAGTGATTTAAAAAACAATAATTTTAAGCTTGATATTTTTAGGCAACACATATAAATTATTTCAAAAGGTTTTTATTAGTGACCATAATATGCAAAGGGTTCTTCATATTAAGAATGACAAAAATATGGGTGGAAGCTATAAAAGAGTCATGTGAGTCTGATTCATTTCAAAGTTTTACTCAACTTAAAACTAGAAAAAATAAACAAGACATAAAATAATAAAACAATCATTATTTGTTGAAAAAAATTAAGATTTTCCATTCTATGATAAATTTATGTTATTTAATGTAGAAACCAAACATAAAGGTATTTAAATCTAAAATACTAAACTATCAAATTAAATTGAAAATAAAAATAGGAAAAATATAATTTAAACTTTATTTTACAAAATCTTAAAAAATTATATGCAAACAATCCACATTCCATGGATGACAAACTATTTAATGAAACAAAGTAAAAAAAAATGAGTGTCACTACCACATTCCCATTTGTATCCCAAATTGAAAATCCCATTCTTATGAATGAGACACTATTCTATGATTCTAAAGGTTCAAATCCCTCTTTTGGACTATAGCTAACCATGATCTTCATTTCTAAATGTTGGGTTAATCAGGGGTCTATGGGAGACAATACACTAAAAACATTCAATGTGTTGTGTGTAAAAAAGTAAATGAATGATAAAGTGAAACAATAAAAGTAACCTGAGTATCGAGACATGGATAACACAAGAGCATGGAAAAACATTATAGAAATGTAAATATTTTACCATGAAACTTCTCTATAATGATGTAATAGGTCAGATGTATGAGTTGCATGATTCTTCTATTTGATAAACTATTCAATGAATAAGTATATTACATTAATATACAATTGAAATAGAAAAATAGTTATCTTGGTAGTTTTAAGAAATGCAATCGCTTATAATCCAACAATTCATATTCTTTATTTTTTTGGTTTATGAAAATATTGTTGTACATGTGTGATAAATAAAGTACATATTGGTAGAGTTGTGCAATATCAAATATACTAAATTAGGACTTAGAGATTTGATGTGTGTTTGGGATGATGTTAGGGTTACTACTGAAGATGAATCATGGCATCTAATTTCACCATCATAATGTATGTTAATCAGAATTATAGATTCACATGGACCATTTTACCTTCCTTGAGAAGCACTGGTCCCATTGCAACAAGTTGAGAGAAGATGAAGGAAGTGATAGGCAACTTTATTTCGAGTTTACCATTTCCGTTAATGAGGAACTTGACCTATCTTGATAATTAGGTTGATATTTATTTCTTGATTACTTGTGTGTTTTATCTATGCATCAATGAATTGATCTACTTCATTGGCACAATGTAATCAGGATTGGTTTTCAATGATTGAAATTTTTATGTTGCTTTTAATGTGTCTTGGAAAGGTGGAAGGTAATTGCACAAGATTTATGCATGAATTTGAATGAAAACCAAGATAAA
The DNA here is from genome assembly GCA_037957365.1 of Torreya grandis. NCBI lineage: Eukaryota > Viridiplantae > Streptophyta > Pinopsida > Cupressales > Taxaceae > Torreya > Torreya grandis. The sequence goes on from JARHVA010000244.1 coordinate 4,021,069, forward strand.
TTGGAAAATTAATCTCAAACACATTATATCCAAACTTATTAGTGATGGTTTAGGGTCATATCGAAGAGGACAAATATTTGTATTGAGATCTTGGGAGTATTTATTTATGCTTAGAAAGACATACCATATCAACATCGTATACATGGTGTAGCACTCGATGTCGATCATAGTGATAATTGTATTTAGCATTGGTCTTTTTCATTTGGTGTTGGATGTGCTCAATGAACTTGGCTACTTTATCTACTTGTTTTTGAGATGAAGGGCATACTAATATAGATGGTAGCATGGGATAAACTACACCAATAGGTACTAATGTTTGTAAACCCAAGAAAACCTCAAATGGGTTGTGTTTAATAGAGATATGAAGGGATTTTTGGTACACTCATTGCTAATAAAACCATCAACCAAATCACCTCTTCCCCCACTCCACTTATTGAGGTAGTGGAGTCACCAACCTCCTCTTCAATATGCACATCAAAGGAAGAAACCATTCCCACTTCATCATTTTCCTCAATCATACAATAGTCCACTCTTCCTTTAGCAATTACTCCTAAGAAAGAAACCACTTCACCTGAACCTCCCATGGAGGAGTTACCTTCATAGATATTAGAGCTTCTTGATTTGGAAAAGGATGAGGTAATCATTCATCCCCCTCAACTCATGGGTCTATCCTTTGAATCCACTACTGAGGGATTCAAGCCCGTCTATAAATCCCTCTCTAGATTGGTTAAAAACTTAAAATTCATATCCAACCCTAACCTAGATTAGGGCACCTTTTGGCAACAACTTAGACTCCTATATATAAAAAATTATGAGCCTTTGCCATTAGAACAACCTACCCTTTCAGCTATCAAATCCTCAATCAACACAACCCAACCATCAGACACCTCTACCCATCAAACCATAATAGCACCAGCAGAACCAAACTTACCCAAAGTCACTAAATCACCTTCTACTAATATAACCACCAACCAAGAACCTTGAAATCTCATGCTAAGATAACCATGAAGGTTAAATCACCTAAAAACCCAAAAGCCAAAACTCTACCTCCCCTCTCTACTTTGCCTTCTATTTTAGAACCTCATCCCTCTATCTTAAATGGGAAACCAACCATCCCAATCAAAATGCATCCACCACTTTTGGTTATGCCATCCCTCCTACTTTCATCCACATCTATGTTCATTGACCCTCCCATGGACATACCTCCTATCTCACAAACATCTACCCCAAAATATTCTAACCCTAAACTATCAACCTCTCTACTAAAACCGAAACTATCCACCAAAAATGCTCATTTTCCCAAAACCTCTACCACTAAGCCCACTCCTAAAAGGGATTCCACCTAACTACCAAACCTAAGATCCCTATGCCATTGACATCATTGTCTGAGTCTTTCTTACCATCCTATAGAGGCTATTTCAAGCATCTTGCCTAACCTTGCCACATATCAGACCATTTGACCCACATACTCCTAAACCATCTTGGTACATTGACAAATTAGTATTTTCATACCATAAGACACGTGGGCATGACACATAGAACTATAAATCTCTCCAAGTGATAACCCATTAGTTGTATCATAAAGATGACTTATTATTATATGAGCCTCTTGTGAACCTAACACCAATCCAAGAACCAAAAACCATTGACCAACACCTACCTACTCCTCCACTCTAACCTTAGAGTCAAAAGGAACTGAGGCAATCATCCAGCCTAAATCCTCCCCCAATCCATACCATCCATGTGGTCACATGATCATAGGCTCAACCCAAGGACAAGAAAAAATCCAAGGTGTCCATTCTATGGACATATTCCTCTTCCACCACCCAATCACCTAGCCAATACCAAGCACCCCTACATTCAACCAAGCCCAAAGTGTCCATATTGAGACCCTCTCACTCTAATCCATTTGAATCAATCTAATAAATAGTTCTTAAATAGAATCACCTAATGTTGATGAAGATGATTTTGTATGAATGATCAATACCTCACCTCATCATTTCCAAGTAATGATAGAAGTGTTACAATATATAGAGGTTAGGTCATACGACCCTCAACCTTTAGTATCCTTTATTATAGCTCTTCACATTTCCAACCTTGTTACCTTCAAGGATTAAGAAATACCCTTTATCCATCCAAATGATCCAGACCCTACTCTATTCATTACCACCTATATCAACCAGACCTACATCAATAGGGTTATGATTGATGGAGGAGCTAGTATCAACATCATCTCCTTCCATGGCTACATTTAACTAAAATTACCCAAGAACATTATGTTAGAAACATTAGTAGCGCTCTGATCATTCAATGATACCATGGCCATGAATTTAGGAACTATTGTCCTTCACATTCGCTTAGGACCCCAAACCCTTCTAAAGCTCTTCTATGTAGTTGAAGGAGAGGTCTGATACAACATCTTGCTAGGACATCCCTATATTTATTCCATGGGTTGGGTGTCATTTAATCTAAACTAGTACATCAAATTTGAACATGAAGGTCAAGTTATTACCATACAAGCTGACCCAGTCCCTTTACATCATGAAATATGATGTAACAACCCAATGACATTCTCATTCCTCCATCTAACAAACCTTCACCAATAATAGATGAGGCTATACCTTCACCACCTCTTTTTCACCTTGGCCATTCACCTCTAGCTTCTCCTATCTAGACAAACCCAAATTTGCCCAGACATACCTTTATAGGTGTACTTGGAATGGATTTGGTCTAGGTCAATATGAACATGGGATACATGAGTTGATTCTGATCAAAACTCAAAAACCTCATGAAAATCATGTATTTGGTTTCATTCCACTTAAACAACAAACCAACCCACCTCCCACTACCATTATTAATGGGGAAATCCCATCCTCACCATCCAATCTACCATCGACAACTGAGGATTATGATTTCATCCCCCATAACTTTGTTTTTTCATCAACATGATCAACCTTGAACCCCTAACTTATCAAAAAGAGGGGGTGATTTTAATCATTCCTCTGACCCACCCTAAGATGATAGGAGATGGCTATCCTAACATTAACACCATTCAGTGTCAGGATGATGATTCCATTCTCACCTATCTTGGTGAACTAGATTATTCTATCCACAAATCTATTCTTCCTAAGACTTCAACCATGTTAAATGAATCCACCACGGATATCAACTTGGGCACTCTAGACAACCCATGAATTGTCAAAATTGGCCAATCACTAAATTCTAAGGAGCTTCAAGACTTCCCCTCCTTCTTGTAGGACCAAAACATAACATTTACTTGGTCTTAATAGTGACATGCCTAGAATGAACCCCTCCATTACTACCCACAAAATAGTCACCAACTATGATGCCAAGTCCCTTAGACAAAAACTTTGGTAAATGCACCCTCACATAGCCCTTCTCATCAAATATGAGCTTCAACATCTCTTATCCATCAATTTCATTCAACCCATTGACTATGCCTAATGGGTCTCCAACATCATACCTATCACCAAAGGCACAAGGGCATTTCACATCTATGTGGACTTCTATGATTCAACCTTCCTTTCCCAAAGGATGAATTTCTTCTACCAATCATTGACCAACTAGTTGACCTTACAACCCACCATGAGATGTTATTTTTGATGGATGGATTCATACGTTATAATTAGATCCTAAATGCCCTTGAAGATCAACAAAAAACTGCCTTCATCACCCCATGGGTAACTTTCTATTATACGGTCATGCCTTTTGGACTAAAGAACGTTGGTACAACCTACCAATGTGTTATGATCTACATCTTCCATGACCTTATTCACAAAATTATTGAAGACTATGTCTATGACCTTCTTGGGAAATCCAAATGTTGTAAAGACCATTTATCCATTCACAAGATTATCTTTGAGTGACTCATTTATTACCATTTTTGCCTTAACCCCAAGAAGTATATTTTTAGGGTCTTTTCAGGAAAGCTCCTTGGATTTATCATTTCCCTTTGGGGAATGAAATTCAACTTATCTCAAATCAAAGAAATTGTTGACATGCCTCATTCTACCCACCTCAAACAACTCCATAGATTATAGGGGAAGCTCCAATCCATTCTTCGTTTTATCTCTCAGCTCTTGGAAAGTGTAAACTCTTACGTCACCTTCTGAAGAAGGATGTATCTTTTTATTAGAAAAACTATCAAAAGGCATTTGATTCACTTAAAAAGTACCTTTTGTCTCCTCTTGTATTCACTCTTCCTAAGGAAGATCAACCTTTTTACCTTTATATCTCTGCCACTGACCACTCCGTAGGGGTAATGCTTACTCATTGAGATGAACGACATAAAGAGCAAGACATACTACATTAGCCGAACGCTTGTAGAGTATGATAATCGGTACACCCATATTGAGAAACTTAGCCTAGATTTGGTCTTCATGGCCACCAAACTTTTCCACTACCTTCTCAATCACAAAAGTTATTTCATAACCAATACTGACCCACTCAAGCACATGCACTCTAAGCCATACCAGAACTAATATATGGCCAAGTGGCTCATGCTTCTCACTAATTTTGACCTTAAGTTTATTTAATATAAGTAAATTAAAGGGCAAGTCATTTCTGACCAATTGGATAAAGCACCCTTACTAGACAATCAACTTTCTCCTTTTGAGTTCCCAGATGAGTCCATCATGACTCTCTCTCAGGAAAACTTCACCTATCAAGTGACCATACTCTTCAATAGATCAAAATGTCAATGTGGTGAGGGAGTCAACATCATCCTTATTGCCTTTCATAGTGAACCTATTCCTTTGTCCTTTAAGCTAGATTTTGAATATACCAACAACATGGTTGAGTACAAATCCCTAGTGATAGGCCTCCAAACTACGTTATCCTTGGGAGTTAAAATGATCAACATCTTTGGTGACTCTTAACTTATGGTCTATCAAATCAATGGATCTTATTAATATAATAATGATATTTTGAAATAGTAAAAACAATTAGATGATGTCCTCTTATCCTCATTTGAACACTAAAGCGTCTAAACCACCCCATGATCTATGAACAAGTTTATTGATTTGATGGCTTCCCTCACCTCTCAGATCCCATCTGCACCCTCTGACACCAAGATATATGTCATTATTCATAGGTTTACCCAACCTTCTTATGTCAAACTAGACTTTCCCACCATCTTTATGTGGAGGAGACCCAACTTGACCTTTGGTATCAATAGTCCTTCGACTATGTTAACCTTGTAATCATTTCATTTGGTCTTTCTAGGAATGCTTGAAGAGAATTTATCTAGAGTACCTCATGTTATACCATACTGAGGGGAATTATTTATAAACATGGCTTTGATGGTCTCCTCTTCCACTACCTATGTAGTCACAAGGCCTTTCATGCTATCAAAGGAACACATGATGGGATCTGTGAGTGACACTTTACTTGCCTTGCCATCGCTAAACACATCCTTTGTCTTAGATATTACTTGCCTACCCTCAACCAAAACTATTTTTATTATGTGAAAAAGTGTGTCAAATGTAAACAACAATCTAATTTACATCATGCACCTAGCCATAGTCTTCATGTATCCATATATTTTTTGCCCTTCTCATAATGGGGTTTGGACCTCATTGGTGAAATTGATCCATATTATTCACAACGATGGCATTCTATCATCACTATGACCAAATATTTTTCTAAATGGGTATATTTTAATCCTCTTGTCTCAATAAAATCTAAAAATATTATTGACTTTATCAATCATCACATTATCTGTCATTTTGGTGTTCCTCACAAAATCATCACTGATAATGGAAAATCCTTCAAAAACAAACAAGTCTAAGGTCTTTGTGACACATTTGATATCAAATTAAGTTTCTCATCACCTTATCATCTACAAGTAAATGGATAGATAGAATCCTCTAACAAAACTCTCAATAACATGCTAACTAAAATGGTTAACGTATCTGGTCAATATTGACATTTACAAATCCCCTTTGCCTTATGGGCATATTGTACTAACATTAAAACCCCTATGGGTACCACCCCTTTCTCTCTAGTTTTTGGAGCATAGGCTATCTTTCCTATCAAAGTCCAAATTTCCTCTCTTCGTATATCCCTATGAGATCTCATCTCTGAGAGCAATTATCATCAAGAATGTTTAACCCAACTTGAGCTACTTGATGAGCATCATTTAGTAGCACTCACTCATCTTCATGTATATCAAGAGTGAGTCAAGTGTACTTATTAAAAACACCTTAAAGTGTGAGAATTCAATATCATAGACCTCATCCTAAAAGAAAACCAACATGGTACCGATATGGATAAAGGTAAATGAGGCAAGTTTTCTTTCAATTGGCTTGGACCTTATATCATAATGCACAAGTATGGATCAAGAGCTTACTAGTTATCCTCTCTAGAGGGAAACCTAGAAACTGAGCCCCTAAATGCTTTGCATCTACATCCTTTCTTTTGTTAAAAAGGATCAAACTCACATTTTATCCAGCTTAAGCTCATCCCTTACTTTCAAACCACATTCATCTCCCTATTTTAGGGGTAAGTGATTAAAATTAAAACATGTGATTATCTGTCACAATCATAATCTAATCTTGAATAATGGGTACCACGGCTCTACCCATGGCATGATTCTCATGGTACTTTATAGCCCTTTCCTAGGATGGATTCCCATGGTCATTATCACCTAAAACTCTTTCACATCTACTCAACCTTCTTGTGCTTTTAGTTTTACCTTCATAAAATGAGAACCTTTAAGCTTATATAAGCAAGTTTATGTCAAGAAAAATCATAAACAAAAAAGCAATCATGGGTTATTCTTAGCATCTACAGACTGCTTCCTTTAAGGATGGATGCCAAAAACATATCAAAATTGTTCAATATCAGGTAGACTACTCTCGTGAAGGATAGCTACCAAAATAATTAAACAAAGCACACAAAATTAGATCACTCCCTTGAATAATGGTTGATTAAATAATTTATCAAAGCATATAAATTTCTTGGAAGCTTCCCATATTGATCAGCTTTCTAAACCCTCCCACATAATAACAAAATACTGAAAAACCCATTATAAAACAATCAACAAAAGAAAAATAATTTTGAAACCTGTAATCAACTATAATAAGTAGACTTACCACATTGATCAATCTAAACCTTATATGACATAGACTTGTTCATACTGACTCTTTGATAATATCTAGAAGAGGTATGCTAGTCTCATGAGAAGGTTTCATCTTCATCCATCTCCCCTTCATACACTATAAGAACCGCAATCATAAATGTCATAAACATGATCATAATCATAAACAACATCACATTATAATCATAAACACATCATAACATCAATCCATATCCAACATCATTATGAACATAAATTAAAGAAACATATCATCACATGCCTAACTAAGTGAGTCCACATCTACATCATAGTGAACATAACCATAATAAAAAATAATCAATATGAACATCATAATCATGAACCATAATCCATATGCAAATATCATATCTATAAATCACGTGTCTATATCAGATAATCATCATTGTGTATACAAACAATATACATATATCTCTCAATATATACATCTCACTACATCGAATTGTAGGCTAATATCAAAAATCATATACATAATAGGTATAATATCTCATAAACCAACTAAGAATCTGAGGCACCAATTCCTCCTAGTATACCATTGCCTCTTAGAGCCTACCCTCATGTACCTATTTATCCTCTCATAGATATGGCCCACTGAACTGATATCATTATACTAGCACCACCTATAATCCTAGCCTTGTACTCACCTCATCAGGGCTCATCTGGTAGATGCTTAAAGACCAAGGCCTCATAATACCATAACTCCTCCATAGTCACTATGTATCCCTGCATAGGGAGAGTCCCTGCTAATGCCATCACTATTGTTACTCCAGCCAATATCTACCAGAGAAAATATCTCTCTTGCATCACCAAGGCTAGCTAAGATCTAGCTTGATCTATCTCACTTATAATAATGACCAACTAACCCTACACTACTACCAACAATGTCTATGTCACTTCTAAAGATGCCTATGTTATGGCTACTTGTGTTTGTGTCTGGTCCCTCTCCATGGTCACTACCTGTACATCTAGGGCAATCTCCAACATATAAACTTACTGCCCATCTCTAGCATCAACATCCATATCCTATTGACCCCCATCTTTAGGACCAATATTAGCTATGACATAGAGTGATTGGTACCATGCAAGATACCCATATATGACACCTACATCATCTATCTCTATATTCATTGACAACTCCTTGTGGTCAATGAAATCATGCACTCACTATGGAATGGGTAGTGGGAAATTTTTATCCTTCCTCCTATACCTTGAGAACACCCTAGGTATATCTTACATGAGGCTGAACTGCCTCTGTACCCTATCAAATGATATGAGCTCTATCTCACCCTCTCATCTACCATAGATCCATCTGTATCTCTATAAGGATAAAGTATGTCTCCTATAATGTGCCCACCCTGGAAACCTAACATATGGTCTCTAAATCACATCTTTGACAATAATGGCATCTATTTGGCCTATGAACTAGTCAATGTCATCTGACACTCCTCCTAGTCCTGAGAGAGAATAATCACTCCTCTACCGCATGTATCCAACTTAGAAACCCATATGTGCAAAACCCTCCCATGGTAACCCCATTAGTTGCAGAACCTAGATTTGATTGTACACCCAAAAACAAAGAACAAAACTAACACTGATCCCATATCTACTATGGGATCCAAATCCCCATGACTCTTGATAAATTTGAACAAGCAGCATAGGTTCCCATGCAAAAACTGTGTGACCCAACCACATCTCTATAAACACCCCCAATAATAAGTAAGGGCATCTCCCACTACTAAAATTAGATAATGTATAATACATCATTGCTATCATCATCATGGTGAAAATCCTCCTCACATCCCTATCCCTCTAGTAGAGCAATGTGTAATGAAAACCTTCAGATTACCACCTCACCAAATCCATGTCATCTTTATACAAGATCTTCATAAACTCATCCTACTCATCCTTATAGATGTTGTAAATCATCTCCCCTATATAGGTAGTCATATGATCCTATGGATTTTCTCAAGCAGGATGGTCATCTCCCCTATTGGTAGTAATAAGGTATTAGTGGAAGGATCCCATCTCTCTATGAGTGCCACTAACATCACCATATCCCATAGTACATAATACTAAAGCTTCATACCACTGAGTCCCATGTCCTCCATATGCACCTAGTCATCAGTAACCACACCTTGATGAATCTCATCAAAAATATGGGGCACTCTATCCCTCATCTAAATCTTCTCACATGCTTACATGGTTCGACAACAAACAAGGTTAGTTATCTATACTATTTTGGCCTATGAACTCTACCTATTACACCTACCTCCTATTCTAATTTACTAAACTCATAACATTTGCCTACTATGACCTACACCTATGGATTTTATACAACACAAATCCTTTAACCTATCCTATCAAAAGCCCTAAAAAATCAACCTTCTACCTTCAAACCTATTAACTACACCCATTACCCCACCATTCAACATTAACCTTTAAACTTAACTTAAACTATTACCTATCACCATATATCATTTGACCCTTACCTGAATAATAACCCTTAAACCTATAAACCTTGACCTTAACCATTTTCAACTTATAACCTTCCCCTTTTTACCTTATCCATGACCTATTACACTTAACCTTAACCAAAAACAATTAAATATTCCTTAACCATTCCCCACAAAACTTAAGCTTACCCCTTCACTATCGATGGTTGATTATTTCTATAGTCAATTGTTAATAGTTAGGTAATCAACTATTGATGATCATCTTATAGTGACCTATGATGGTCACTTCTTGACTATTGATGGTTGGTAGTAACCAATGACAGTTGAACACGACCATTGATGATTGCTATAATATGATCATTAGTGATCAAAACTAAACCCTACCCTCCTAAACACCACCATAACTCACCCAAACTAGGCTAATATTTAATATACCCTAACCTACCCATCCAACCCCATGCCAATATAAATACAAACTACCATTTCACCTTGAAAATTAAAAAAATCTTTCAAAAACAAACCTAGGTCAACCACCCAACATACACAAACAAAATCCAATAGAATTTGCATCTAACCTATCAATTCCAAATACACCACCTACCTCATTCCTTGACCATCATTAATTAGGAACCCTATGGCCCATAGCCACCTATCCTTGGGATGTTTGGGATCTCCCTCATCCATGATACATCTTGATCTAATCAAATCTCTAGTTTACCCCCAGTCAAATCAACACCTCACTCACTCAGTCAATTACAAAATCACCAAACCATCAAAATGTTTCTCACAAAATACCAAATAGTGAAATCATTTGATGTCAATATGCTCACATGACCAAATAAAACCGTAGTAGTTATTTTTTCCCTCACACCTTTTAGGGTTAACACCCAACTACCAATGGTCAAGGTGACTGCCAGAAGTTGACCTTGAATGTGAACCCTGACTGTCGATAATTAGAAAATAGGGTTTTTCTGTCCATACCACAAAATTTCAAACCTCTCTTTACCCAAAATGAAACAAAGTGCCCACCAATGGAGATCACCTTCTCTGCCAACCTTGACCACCAACCTCATTACCTCACCACTAACCATTGTGGCCTGTCTATGACATATTTTGTGATGACCTTGCCTTCATCCTTTTGACCACACTAACTAAATTTCCAAGTTGAACATTTTGCACTTGTACTACCTTACACACACCCAACCAATTTATGGCTTCATGAGATCACTTTTTACCTTATTTACCCATGAAAATACTAACCTTGACTAGGAGACTTACATTTACGAGTGTATCCCAACCATCACATACAGTCACATGTTCCACTTGTCACTTATCTTTCAAGTACTGACCTATATTTTTACCAACCATGGCAAATTAGTCCTTGCATAATTTTAGTTATCATACTTAGTTGTACTTTATGCATGTGTTTACACTTTAGTGCCCAATCTATCAACCATAAAATCAACACCAACTTAACCACTTATCAAAACCACACTTGATTCTATTTCACCTCGTTGATTCCTAGTTTGAGGGCAAATACCTCCTCCCATACTCTAGGTAACCAAACCTTTGACCCAAAATCTATTTTTATTGTGTAGCTTGCTGATACAAACTTCACAATAAAAAGAGGCAAAATATAGACAATAGAAAACTACACACAATGGTTCTAGATGTTAGAACACCCCTAAATCACTTCAGGACCCCATAGGGACCATCTCATAACTCTTCAACTGCAAACCTAAGCTAGGTTAGTTGACTAGCTAACTAACTAACTAAAGATTTTTACCAAACTTTACCTTTGACCCTCGACCATCGATGGTCATCCTAACCATCAATGGTTAGGCTTGATCATTGACGGTTAGATTCCCACTATCTGAATAGTCAGATTCCAGTCAACTCTAGCTTCCTTTTTATATTTAGCTCATCTAAATTATGTGTGATCCAATGCATGTGAAATCTAAATTAGAACTGCTTGTTGAAACTCTTGTTAACCTATTATTATACCTCTCCTTTCCTATAAAAAAGAGAAGGAGAAGGTGAAAGGGATGTAGATCTAGAATCAATCAATCATACATATCTAGAGGTAATAGTTTTCTATTTCAGGTAATTAACACTACTCTCCACCATCAGGATCAAATTATTACCATCCTACAAGATAATGTTTATCTAGTACAAAACCAATGAAGTAGAAGGTAGATCAACATTGCTCCAAACACACCTTTGAACTTGGTGATATCATTTTTATTCATCTATAACCATATAATCAATCATCCTTAAAACTTAAAGGGTGTCATAAGATTGACCTGATGTTTTATGGGCCATATAAGGTTCCCTAAAAGATTGGGTTTGTTTCTTACAAGTTGTAACTTCCACCTTCCTCTTGAATTCATCTAGTCTTTGATGTCTCCTATTTGAAGAAAGTTATTGGACCTTTCGTTAGAGCGCAAATTTTTTTACCCAAACTTGATAATGAAGGATCCATACTTCTCGAATCGAAAGGTGTTCTAGATAGGTGCACAAACCAATTTCACTCTCTCTATATCACAAAAGTCTTAATCCAGTGGCACATCATGTAACCTGAAGATACCACATGGGAACCATTATTCAAAATTCAACAAAGATTCCCACATCGAAATCTTTAATGACAAATCTTTTTTCTAAGGGGGAGGTGATGTTAAGAAACTTTGTCCTACCCTTCTCTTCACAGTATTAGTGTATTAGTCACTATAGATGCATATGCTTTGTAAGTCATCCCTTTACTATATTTGAATTATCCCACAAGAATGGGAAGTATAAGTTTCTAGAATATAATTAGTATTTAAGTAAGTAGCATATTTGAATTATCCCACATGCATAGGATGTATTAGTTGCTAAAATAGAATTATTATTTAAGTATGTATTGAGGCCCAATTAAGGCATTAATAAAAATTATTGTATTGATCTTGCTCAAATGATGTTGCCCCCTTAAAGTAACCTAAGATCAATATAACATAATTTAAATTATTTAAAATTATTTTCTAAAGATTATGTTATTATTCCATTATTATTTATAGTTTATAAATCTATGTAGAAGGTTACACACACGCACACACACACATTCCAGTTAAATCAAGACGAATACATAAATAGATAAATATTTTAATAATATCCATAATATTAAATTAGTTTATGAAATTTCAGGATCACAATGTATAATTAAAAGAGTGAAAAAGGTAAAAAAAAGAGAGAGAATATTTGTGTATTTATACTTGACTTTGAATATCTATTATTGTTATGCTTTTGAAGGTTAACTTTTATACTATAGATTTTATTCAAAATTTTCCCACTTATTTCTTTTTTTTCTTCTTAGAATAAGGTGGACATAGAAAACCCCTCCATGAATGAACTAACATAAATATTCTCGCTTATCACTATTATGCAAGGATCTTGCTCCTAATCATCTTTTATTTAAGATATTGTGATACGGTTCTCACTTAAACTATTAACATTTCCCTTATGTAGGTTTTTAATCATGTTTATAACCAAAGTTAAGATCGGTTATCCAACATTACTTTTTTTTCCCAAGTTGCTTTGTCCACATGCTTGGTTTAAACTTTTTCCTCATATAATTTTTAATCTTGTGTTTGGTCATTGGGCATTCATGTAGGTTGATACCCATTTATGCATCTATAGTTTTTTTAGTTTTATCTATATGCTCATTTTTTTTAGTTCTTATCTCATTATTGCATTTTGTCACCTATCCTCCATGTTCTCTATTTTCTTTATGTAGCTTAAGGGATTTATGATAGTTACTATTTATATTGGAAAATTATATGTTTTTACAAAAAATATTTCATATATGGGTTGGACACTTTAATCTTGAAGTTTATTGTTATTAAACATTTATGAATTCTCTTATATGACGTGTTTGATATAACTATTAAATTTTAGAGTATTTATTTCAAACATAACTAAATTCAATGAGTGCCAAGTGAATCATTTATATTCATAAGAGTTGTATTATTATGGGCCACTACTCCTAAAATATTGGTTAATGTAGGTTGACTTATAAACTATGAAATCAAATTTTGAAATAATTTCACATAATTTGATGTATTGTAGAAAACCACATGTATAAATGTAAAAATATAGGGAGCTTCATAATGAATGTTTCATAAAGCATACACTTGTTTAAGGTTTTACAAATGAAATTTCATACTGAGTAAAATTTATTATAGAGAGAAATCTATTATTATGTTTTCTTGAGATGAAGTAAAACTAAAATAAATGACCTCCCAAGAAGTTTGGGTGCTTTACCCTTGTAAACATCACTTGGATGCAATTAATACTAAGTAAGAAATTCAAACTTATAAAAGATATCTTTTCATGAAACCCTATTTGTAAACTATGAATCAATGTAGTTTATTGAAAAACAATTGTATAAAGAAGATAATTAGCACTGAAAAATAATAATAATGAGGAAAATGAAAAATTAGCTCACACAAAACTTTGAATAAGATGACAACATTTAAAATTTACTAAGTGTTTTGTTGTGTTTTTGCTGGTGAGAGAGATCTTTTTTGTGTTGTTTTTGCTACAAATTTCAGCTAGTATGTTGTTTATTACTAAGTGTTATGCCAAGATGTATTCTATAAGAGATATGAAACCAAGGTGTAATAATGAGGAGAAATCAAAACATACAAAATGCAATTAAGGCCACTTATGACATTGGGGAGAATTTGAAGTGCGTAAAATAAAGATAGATGCAAAACCATAATATATATTAGTAGTTTCATCGGAAAAACCATCAACCATCATTTCATAAAATCTAGATATATTTGTAGGAATCTAGACTTATAGTATTATTATTTTTGATTTTAAGTACATAAAATAAAGACAGATGCAAACCCCTGCTGGTTAATTGGCAAATCTCCTGGTGTGAGTAATGACACACACACAACCTTTTTTCTCACAATCAAACAACATTGCTTATGGAAATCTATTTTGAGATGACCAACAAAATACATTTATAACAAATACTGATAATTTTATGTTAGAAATAAATATATTCATCTTCACTAGAGGTGTTTTCTTTGTGAAGGGTGTAGAAAAGATTCATCTTCACATATCCTTTGCCTTTTTTATTTATTTATAAAAAAAACTATAGACACTGACATATACTGTATGTGTGAGTATATTTTATTAATGTAATAATTTTTTTGGGTTGTCAATTGGAATACATATATTAGTAACAATATATATTAGTAGTTTCATCAAAGAACCATCATTTCATAAAATTTAGATATATTTGTAGGAATCTAGAGTTACAATATTATTATTTTTGATTTTATATTTATTGAAATTGTATTTTCACATTAATATTATTAGTTTTTTAATAATGAGATATTATATTCTAATATTTTTATTATTGATTATAATTTGTATCATATATATATATATATATATATAATATAATATTAGAATCCAAAGTTTAATATAGAATCAGATTACAATTATATTTTAACTAGTTTTTTATTTTTAAATTTTTATTTTACATATGGGTTGGACACTTTAATCTTGAAGTTTGATGTCAAAGGTGACTAAGAACAGTTGATAATGTGTAATGTGACAAGGGTCATTGAAAGAGTGTTGCCATGAGAGAGTTTTGTCATGAGATAAAGATAAAGAGAGAATTTGAAGGAAAATAATGTCTTATGGTTGCATGAAGGTATAGGTCATTGATGCCAAATTGCATAGGAACCCTTGTCATGAGCCTAGCCATGACATAAAGAGGTATTTGCATGAAAATGAATGAATAAATGCATGTGAAGGTTGTGTGCCACTATTTGATAATGTAAGTAAGGTGTAGAAGCATTCATAGGAGTTTTAGTGTGAGATTATAGGCATAGGATCTTTAGTCTATGTCTGCACCTAGACCTCTCTTAGACCCTACCTGGCCTAATGAGGTATGAAGATCAGATTTCAAGGTAAGTATGCATACATGAGCATGGACAAAAGTGAGATAAGTTATTTTATTCATGTTCACAAACTTTGAGGTCATGGTTTGAAATAAATTACATGAATCAATGTTTTTGTCCTTCTCGAGTTCACAAAATGAGGTCTCAAGCCTTGAGAAGCACTTTCAAACATCCATTGGCATGTATAACCTTTGCATGGGAATCTGAGCCATTAAGGAGAGATGGGGAAGGTTCCTAGCTAATATATCTAGGAATTAGTTTTGGGAGATATGGGGAAGGGTCCTAGCTAATATATCTAGGCATTATTTTTAGATTCAAGGTGTAGTCCTTTATGAACAATCATTAATATTAAAACCTGAGTTAAACCTCCCTAAAACCCTAATAAGGATCCGATGTGAAATATCTTATTTAAATCAGCTCAAAATGGATTCAAATTCCTATAAAATCTATGGTAACATGTATTCAACTCTCCCAAGTACCTCCAGGTGGTGGTGGTTAGTCAGATGAGAGAGAAATGCACAAACACAAGATTATTTGTCAATAAGTTGTATCTCTCAAAAGTTGTATTGGTCAAGAAGATAAAATAGATGGGAGAATAAGATAGATAATCATTTTTCACATCCATGATGATTTATATATAGGTTATAACCTTCAATTATTCTAATTTGGTCATCCAGGTTAGCTAATCACATACATACCTAATGGTGTAAATAATGAAAAACCCAAGCATAGATGAATAGATAGATATGAAGGTATGTATATGATAGATTGATGCAACAAACTGCATGAAGGATTTATTTATGAATTTTAAGTTATTATAATTATTTTATAAGATTTTTAGGTTACTGTATGTAGTAAAAAAGTTTCTCACAAAATGAGATGTATGG